>CM043708.1:34251556-34817678 GCA_023969325.1 Oryzias curvinotus
ATTCTGCTGCAGAGAAATGCAGCTCTGAGCCATCATGCATGACAGCTCCAACCTTAAAGGGTTGAGGGTCTTAGTCTATAAATCCAGCAGAAAATACTGGATAGGGTTGGTAAGGAGCAGTGGGTACCTGTCAGAGCCTCCTTGCAGTGCGGCTGTGCTGGGGGAGGGAGGGGAGACTGCGGTTATGGGACATGGCGTGGACGCGGTGGAGGTCTCCGTGTCCAGGCCCGTGGAGTATGAGGACGTCATGGCCTCGTCCACAGAGGGGCTGCCCTTCAAGAAAAGCCTGTAGGGGCATAAAGGGTTCATGTTAAAACCAAAACGGATGATGTTGATAAAAACTCACAGAAACTTTAGAGAACTTCATTCTAAGCATGACCTGACCTGACCTCTGCCCTCCAGCTGCTCCTTCACCACAGGGAATCACAATGTTCTGTTTTAGATTCACATGATTGACTTGGCTTCAATTTGAGGCACCTCCTGATACAAGCTTTGCACACAAAAGCACTGGATTGTGCCCCCTTGCACACAGAGTTGCACTGTTAAGAAAGGCCTAACACATTAATGATGAAAAAACACAATTTTCCAGGAGAACAAGCAACTAATGAAGTACATTTGTTTGATGGGCATACTTGCAAAAAAATCCGAATCAACCACTTGCTCAAGTGTCCATCAAATGTGGGATATACCAAGGTGATGCTCTGTCCCCACTGCTGTTCTGCATAGGTCTGAACCCCCTCAGCCAATAATCAACAAGACTGGCTATGGATACCGACTCAGAAATGGGGCCAACATCAGTCACCTCCTCTACATGGATGACATCAAGCTATATGCTAAGAACGAGCGTGACATTGACTCCCTGATCCACACCACCAGGATCTACAGTACTGACATTGGGATGTCATTCGGGCTCGAGAAATGCAGCCGGATGGTGACAAAGAGAGGCAAGGTAGTCCACACAGGGGGGGTCTCACTCCCAGAAGGAACAATAGCAGACATTGAGGACAGTTACAAGTACCTTGGAATTCCACAGGCAAATGGCAACCTGGAGCAGGCAACAAGGAAAGCTGCAACAGCTAAGTACCTCAACGAGTAAGGCAAGTCCTGAGACAGCCAGCTCAATGGCAAGAACAAGACCCGGCAATAAACTGCTATGCACTGCCAGTTATCAGATACCCTGCAGGAATAATAAGATGGCCAAAGGAAGAGATACAGACCATGGATGTTAAAACACGGAAGCTCCTCACCATGCATGGAGGGTTCCATCCCAAATCCAGCACTCCTGAGACTGTATGCTAGCCGCAAGGAAGGAGGCCGAGGACTAGTGAGCGTAGAAGCCACTATCCAGGATGAAACATCCAAGATGCATGAGTACATCAAGCTCAAGGCCCCAACTGACAGTGTGCTCAGTGAATGTCTCAGGCAATGGAGAGCAGAGGATACAGTGCTGGAGGACAGATCCTCATGGGAGGACAAACCCCTCCATGGGATGTACCACCGGACCATAACTGAAGTGGCTGATATCAAGAAGTCCTACCAATGGCTAGAAAGGGCTGGCCTACAAGACAGCACTGAAGCGCTCATCCTGGCAGCTCAGGAACAAGCCCTGAGCACCAGAGCAATAGAGGCTCAGATCTACCACACCAGAGAGACCCAAGGTGTAGATCTACCACACCAGACCAGACCTAAGGTGTAGGCTGTGCAAAGAGGCACCTGAAACAATCCAGCACATAACTGCAGGATGTAAGATGCTGGCAGGTAAAGCATACATGGAGCGGCACAATCAAGTGGCTGGAATAATATACAGGAACATGTGTGCAGAATATGGACTGGAAACCCCAAGGTCAAAATGGGAAACACCTCCGAAGGTGGTAGAGAATGAGAGGGCAAAGATCCTGTGGGACTTCCAGATCCAGACTGATAGGATGGTAATGGAGAACCAACCAGACATCGTAGTGGTGGATAAAGAACAGAGGAAAGCCGTTGTGGTGGATGTGGCAGTGCCAAGAGATGGGAACATCAGGAAGAAGGAACATGAGAAACTGGAGAAATACCAGGGACTCAGAGAAGAACTGGAGAAAGCCTGGAAAGTGAAGGTGACGGTGGTGCCTGTGGTAATTGGAGCACTCGGGGCAGTAACCCCCAAGCTGGAGGAGTGGCTACAACAGATACCTGGAAAGACCTCAGACCTCTCAGTCCAGAAAAGAACAGGAACAGCTAAGATACTGCAGGAGCCTCAAGCTCCCAGGCCTCTGGTAGAGGACCCCAGCTTGGAGGAGAAACCACCCATGGAGGGTGAGAGGGGCGTTTTATTTTATATGTTTAGATATATATATATATTTTCTTTCAGTTAAAATGATGAAAAAGGAGTGTTATTTTGTCAAATTAAACTGAAATGGAGTCAATTGTTATAAAATCAGCATGTCATTCGAACATCAATGTTGATTTATCAAATCCAAAAACTCTTATTCTTATTGTTACCCAAATGTAATGAGATGCGGCTGCAGGTGTCAGAACAGCTGGACAAAAGACACAAATTGATGAAACAGCAGGACATTTTAAAAAGATCTCATACAAAAAAAGAAAAGCCTAAAAAGCTGACTAAATTAAACTTTATCATCATTATCTGTAAAATATCCTTCAGCAGCAAAAATGGACAGAGGCTCTTCAGTCTGTGGAAGATGTGTAAAAAGATTGCGGTATATTTTAACATCAAATTACAAAGTCTTTCTCTAAAACTCATCCTCTAAAGAGCAAAACATGAACAAAGATGAATAAACAATAAGAAATCTCTGTGTCAAGGACTAGGACCAAGACCTTTATTAGATGTTTTCTTGCGTTTTTCCATTCGATCAACTAGGTTTACAGGAACTGCCCGAAGCTACTCCATAGGCTATGGAAGATCTTGAAGGTGATATGGAGGAGGGGGGAGGCTGTCCAATTTGTAGAACGGTTTTGGATTCCAAAGAAAGAAGAATCAAAGACCATTCATCAGTTCAGAAAGATGTCCCTGCTCAGTGTTGAGGGGAAGATATTCTTCAGCATTGTGGTTAAACACCTGATCAACTACCTCTTGCTGAATTCCTACATTGATACCTCAGTCAAGAAAGGAGGAATTCCAACAGTGCCAGTGTGCTTGAAGAACACTGGAGTGTTCGCACAGCTGATCCTGACAGCCCGGGAGAACAGAGTAGACTTAGTTGTGCTGTGGTTGGACCTAGCAAACACATATGACTCCATACGCCACAAACTAGTTGAGGTGACACTGTGTCAGCATTACAAGTTCAGAACTCTCGTTCTGCAGTACTATAATAGCTTCAGTCTGAGAGTCTCCGCTTGGTTCACAACAGTCAGACTGCCACAGGCTGGAGAAAGGGAGAATCACTGAATGACCCATTGCAGTGCTCCTGTTCAAACCAGCCATGAACATGTCTGTGATGTCGGCTGAGGTTCAGTGCAGAGACCTCCTCACCAAGTCTGGTGTCCGTCAGCCGCCCATCAGGGTCTTTACGGATGACCTGATGGTGACAACACCACATGTCCTAGGGAGCAGGGGGATCCTGAGGGTCTGGAGGAGATGACCACCTGGCCACGCATGAGCCGACAAAGTCTAGAGTCCAGTCTTTGGTGTTGAAAAAAGGAAAGACTGTTGACAAGTTCCACTTCACACTTGGATCCACTCAGATACCATCCATCACTGAGAGACCAGGGAGGAGCCTGGGAAAAGTTTTTGACGGCTGCTTGTAAGACACAGCAAGATCCGTGCAACAAACTTGGAGCTGGAAGCCTGGCTCGCTGCAGTGGACAAGTCTGGGATACCGGTCAAGTTCAAGCCCCGGATTTACCAGCACTGACTCCTCCCACGGATTTTCTGGCCCCTTTTGATATGAGGCTCCATCTCCACCACAGAAGGGTTTGAAAGGAGAGTCAGAAGGTTCCTGTGTAAATGTCTGGGCCACCTCAGACTCTGAAGCATCACCCTATACGGTCAGAACAACACGTTAAAACTAGTTTGAGCAAGAAGTTCAAAGTGAGCCCTGCTAAGGAGTCCCTGAAGGTCTCCCGAGCAGGGATCGAAGTGCGAACGGGGCGATGGTAGAGGGCAGCAGATGCTGTCAACTTTGCTGGGTCAAGGGTCTTGCACAGGGCAAGTTGGAGCAGTGACCCATGGAAGGGCAGGGCTGGGTTATGGCATGGCGTGCCACAGAGAGGAGGCGCAGGGGAAACACAGGAGATCACTGGTACAAAAAGGTCTGGGCAATAATTGAGGAGGAGCGAGCCAGCACGGTGGTCAGGACGTCTCAGTGGTGGGCGTGGTCTAAAGCACAGAAATGTACATGGTGTGGTAGATTTACATGTACATGAAAATGTAGGTGATGACGTTTTGTTTTAGCATGACTTTTTAAGGTTATAAAGCTGATGTCGTCATGCATTTTCTGCACTGATGACGTTGGGCGTGATGTCCAAATTCTAAGACGCTATTCTTTCCCATAACTCTCCCCTTGGAGGGCTAAATCTAGGGGTAGAAAGAAGCCATAGGGACGAAAAAGAAGAATGTGGATTGGGCGTTTGTGTCCTTTTGTTCAGTGGGTTTTGGAGGTAAAGGGGAGTTGCGTACCTGCCAGGTCCTCGCATGTCCCGAATCTCCACGTTGAGGAAAGGCAGGAAGGGGTTTCCACAGAAGGGGCAGGTGGTGTTCAGGTTGGAGTCGTCGGCAGTCCAGCCAGCCATGATCTCCTCATCATAAACCAGGCAGTCGCAGGTCTTACAGCGGGAGCAGCTGGAGATCAGCAGCTAGCAACAAAAGCAGGAACATTCCTGTTCAGCAGGCACACATAGGTCACTGAGTCCTTTCACTAAAGGTTACCGTTAGAACCTTTTGACCTACGCTTTCGTTTCAAAACTATTAAGCCTCAACAGATTTAAAAAGATTTTTTTTCTTCATTTGACTTTTCCACTTAGCTGTAATCACACAAATAAGAAGTCTTAACTTTTTAAAAACTTTATTTCTCAGGTGTTTCCTTCCTGTTGCCATATATGGTTAAAAAAATAAAACTGGTAACGCCATAAAGACGAATAAAGTAAATAGAGAAATAAATAAAGAATATGACTTATATATAAAAAAAACTATAAAAACCTGAATATTAATAAGCCTTTCATTATAATAAAATGGTAAAATTCATTTAACAGCAACTGTCTCTCTTATACAAGTTTAACCCAAACTAATCCTTTTCTTCTATAAGATATATTTGTTCTTAAAGAGATTGTCTGATTCTCACAACAAAATATGTTTCAGTATAAGAAAAAACCATAGAATAATGTTACTGAACCAATATGGTTCTAAAGGTATGGTTAAGGAAATGAGGTGCTGCTTATTTCCAACATTGCTAAATGCAGCGTCTCAACAACTTGTGAGCAGGATTTTTATTTACTGTCAGCAGTTGGGTTTCTGTCTTAGTGATCAAGGGGAACAAGGGTCATAAAACTGGGTTTGGGGTGTTTATTGTCTGTGTTTTCTTTTGAACCTTTGGCTATATTATGGGCTTAGTACTGGGGGAAAGACCCCACCCTGCATGTGTAGTCATATGCCCTGACTCATCTTCCTCAATGTTGGCCCTTCATCACAGGGAACCGGAGGCTCATCCCACCTGATTTTTAGGATTCTGCAGTGTCTTTAGGAGTTTGAGGTGCAGCGTTTTGTTTGTCTGAGTTCTGGCACATGTTGGGATGGAGGGGACTGAGGATTTCAGGCTTTGGCTGGAGGTAGTGATGATGGGCTAATACCTTCAGTATATGCAAAGACAACCTAGACAGTGAGTGGCAAAAGGGATGGGACGAGGAGCAGGGGGGGAGATTCTTCTATTCACGTCAGAAATCGGTCAAAAAGAGCCGACGGGCGCCCTCCTCCTGCCGTAAGGACGAGCTGGCAATCAGCAGAATAAGGCTGGGACACCGTGGGCTTTGTGGATGTGGGGAGTGGGAGTCCATCACTCATGTCATTTTAACTGCAATAAGAACAGGGGAAAAAGAAGACGAAGGTCTTTCCACCTGCTCCATCCTGTGTTTCTGATTCATGACCTTGATGAGCAGTCATTCACGTCCTCGAACAGACAGCAGGACGCTCATGGAGCCCAGAGGAAGCCTCCTCAGAGGGACCAGGAGACGTCACCCTAACAGTCTGGTTTGGCACCAATAACTATTTCTGCTGCTTTCTTTGCTGGGGGGCCCACATGGACCCTGAAAACACGTTGGTGCTCTGCAAAGGTCGGTCAGCTTTTCGGGTTTACCTCCATAGCGCAGCTGTTGAAAATGCTGGTGTTGCTGGTGTAGCGTGAGGAGCTGAAGTCCGACTTGTCCGGCAGCGGGAGGTCGGGGGGAGACAGCACGCATCCTGACAGAGACGGAGCGCGTCTGACACGTCATCTACTTTAACGTGAACATGCAGACATGGAGGGCTTGGACAGGGAGCCTCTGACTCGTACTGAAGGTCCCACTCACCGGCAGGAAGAGATGTGGGTCTGCCACGGCGGGGGTCTGAGGTGGAGCTGTGCAGCCTGCTGTGAAGGGGGCTCCGCCTGGGGCTCCTGCGGGGCCCCACTGGACCACCGTTCAGAGGAGAGACCGCCTTGGACTCCTTACAATCGTCTTCATCTAGCAGAGGTGGGGAGTCCAGATCTCCGATGTCGAGGGAGGACACGCTCAGGCTGTCGCTGTGGCCGTCCTTAGGAGGAAGGAGAAAGTCACATCAGTCCGTTTGCACACAAAACCTTCCTTGGTTTTGTTTGTTACTTTGAATGTGAGGCTCAACTTGAAACTGAAACTCCTGAAACCAGCAATCAAAACATTTTTTCCATCATTTATCCTGGAAGTTACGTTTAAAAATAAACCTGTGATAGACAGATTCACAAAGTCAGATAACGGATGTTTTAAAGCACTGTCCTACATTTGCCTGACTCATAATCCTGCAAACCTCACAAAAGAAATGCTGTCAGACTAAAAGGTTCTCCTGCCACAAGGGGGCAGCAGAGCACCAGGACATTTGCTACAAAGGTCTCATTTTCAGTCCAGAACTTGACATTCAAGTGGGTCGGGTCAGAACCTGCTGGATTCCCCACCACAGTAATGTTTGTAGTACCTTGGTTGGAGCGGTGTAGGTGGCGAAACGGGAGTACCAGCGGCTGGCCTTCTCAGCCACGCCCCTCCCAGCAGAGAAGACGCCGGTCTTGAACACGTCCAGGCTTGGCGTGAGCAGGGCGTCTAGGGCAAAAGAGGAGGAGGAGGGCGACACCAGGCCCATCCTCTCCTGGAAGGGGCTGGGCCCAGGGCTGGCGCCGGTGCTGGAGCTCTGACTGAGGGGGGGGGTCCACGGACTCTGACGTGAGATGGGTTGGGCAGGTGACGTGTGGTGAAAAGTGCGAGAGCGTGGCATTTCCACAGTCCTGCAGGGGGAGCCATGGGGGAGACTGGACCTACGGAAGGCGGGGTTTGGGGGTGGGTGCATGCGGGGGGGGCTGGCGAGGTCCTGCAGGTCCAGGCTGGGGGTGCGGCTGCTCAGAGGGCTGTCCAGCTGGCTCAGGTACAGCTCGATCTCCCTGGCCAGGTTTCTGCGGGCTCTCGGCGCTCCAAACTCCGCCCCCCGCGGCGCCGAGCCCGGCCGCCCGCTTTCCGACTCTGCTGCCAGGACAGAAAGAGGGTCGTCGCCCGTTTGGATGTCGGTGCGCTTGACCCCCCCCTTGCCACTGCAGCTGATGCTGCGTTTGACGGGTGGTTTTACTGCATCTAGCTCCAGATCCTCAAAATCAAAAATGGCCTCAGCATTGTTCCTGTCCTCATCGCTGGAGTCCCGCCCCTCTTCCAGACTCCTGGAAGACCGCCCGATAGACGCCGATCCTTCCAACCCCCCCACACCTAAAGGACTGGGGAACTTCACACATGACACCGTTTGGGTTTTTTCCCCCAAGTGTCCTCCCTTCTTCTCTGGACCAGTTTCCCTTTGGCTGGCTCCACGGCCGAGAAGGGTGTTCCCACGGCCGCCGCCGCCGCCGCCGTACACAGTGTCCCCGCTGAGGTGGCGGCCCCTCACAACCGGCCGCTCCAGAGCCAAGCCGGCGACCGCGTCCTCCAGGGCGCTCCTGTGCCTCCTGATCAAAGTGTTGCTGTGGACCTCGCCGATGTCATCCAGGGAGGCGGTGAAGAGCAGACCCGCCACGTGACCTGGGGGGGCGGGGAAAGGCCACAGTTAACCACGCCGCTTTCCTTCCACAGACACGCATTAAAACAACAAAGAGAAGAGTTGGAAACATTTCCAACTAAGAGAGCTCTGTTCTAAACCACATGAGACGACATTTTACTCAGTGACAAACATTCACACGTGGTGAAAAGTCCCACATAGATGTGATGCTGTTACCGGGAAACGATCTGAGGACTGAGAGCTACATATGGCAGATTAAAGATGAATGGAAACGTGACTCGCCTCCTGGCCCCTAGGCATTCTGGGTAGTCTAGTCATGTTAAATTAAAAATTATTTTGTTTAGTTTAATGCAGCTTACAAGTCGGTCCGAACAGTTTAGTAGTTAGAATTTTGGGTTTCTTTGCTCGACTTTTGTCCATTTTATCTACAGAACAAAAAACCCTAAAACAGACTGGGAGAAACTGGAGAAATCTCTGTGCGTCGGGGACAGGAACAGACCTCTATTGTAACCCTGTGGTCTTCAGGGCCTCGGCGTTCCTCAGCAGCAGGATGCTAACATTACTGAAGGATCGGGAAACCTCTGGAGGTGAAATGTTGAGAAGTGAATCCAGATGAACAAACAGTTTCTGTTTCTGTTTGGATGAATGAGTCTTCACAGATATCTGTGTCTGCAGAACTGAAGCTCTGCCAGGACAAATGGAGCCATGGATGAACCCGCTCCAATAGGACTGTGGCCTGTGGGCCCAGACTCTTTTCAAATGGACCGTTTCCAAGTGGGTCGGACGGGTCGAGATGTGATGCTAGTCTCAGATTACCCCTAAACTGAGGAGGAGGCCTTCCGGCACGTTCTCAGAGGCGTGCACATGGCGTGCACGAAGGACAATGCAGCCACGGCACTCCACAGACACAGACGACGCTTCAGACGCTCAGAACCTCCAGAGGTCTGAGAAAAGCTGCATCATGGTTACCATGGTAACATCTGTTCTGTACTGGATTCAAACATCCTTGTTTTCCTTCTATTTAGACTTCCAGATGTCTTTAGATCTCCTGGCTCGGTTCCTAGACATCAGACTCTAAGTGCGGGCAGTTAAACGGCATCTTTCTTCTTCTTCAGGCTCGGAGGATCTGCGTGACGCTCTGCCGTACCTGAACTGCTGCAGCTCCTGGGTTTACAGGAGGAGTCGTACAGGAAGCTGCTGCGGACGATCCCACGCGGTTTGAAGGAGGCATCCGTGTCCAGCTGGGGGAGGCAGTCTCTGCTTCCTCTGGAGCTCTCCGTCTCTGACACTGAACTCACAGAAGACACAGACTTTAGCACAAAGACGCCGCCTCTCTCCGGCTGACGGCGGCGGTCGACAGGTGACTGACGGGAGCTGCAGTCGCTCTCCTTCCTGCTGTCCTGGGGAGGCGCTGCTCCTCTCCACACCTCCTCTTTGGACAGAGAGTTGTAGCCCAGATCAGACTGATCTCCTGCAAAAACACAAAGCGGAACGGATTCGACCCACAGCAGGCTTACCCGACCTTTACAGAACAGAAATGGTGAGAAGTACCGGTAACTTGGTGGTTAAAACCATCATTTCAGCGGTGAAAGAACTGATCTTTAAAAAAATGCTGAGTCACAGTTACTCGTTCTGAGGTCGCTGCTGTCAGAAAATGTCCTCTGTTTAAGGTGCAGATGTGGAGGAGGCGGCTCTGGTTCATGGTCGAACCGTGGCGGCGGTGCGTGCTGAGTTAAAAAGCACAGTGCATGGACGCGTTGATGGTTTGGGCTGTTGCTCGGTGTGTGTGTGTGTGTGTGTGTGTGTGACAATGTTTCCATGAGGCTCATTCATTCGCCCACAGTTTCTGCTGACAGAACCCAGGATCCAGTTTACATCCCAGAGTTCAGACGCACAAACCAGAGGAAGCGTGTTCATCAGCTGAGGGGCGGAGCTCTACAAACAAAAAAAAAGACGCTCCTCCTGACACAACCCTGTTGTTCTCCGGGCTGGGGACCGGCACAGGGACACCCAGACTTTGAACTTAGAATATTTCTATTCATAAATGGATTTTTTTTGGTTCAGAAAAACAGTTTTGACAAAACTTGTGCTTTGAATGCAACTTTGATTCATGACAAATCCCCCCATTCAAATCAAACAGAAAAGATTTAAAAGAAAGACATGTTTGGAGGGAGATCAAGCCAGAGAGTTTATAGGTTTTTAAGGATTTTGTATTTTGCATGAAGATCAGTGGGAGAATGAATGTTCTGGAGCAGGTTCTGTAGGTTCTGCACAGCAGTCACTTGTGATGCTCCTCACTCACGCCTCATTTCTTCAGGATTACAAACCCAAACAACAAAACTGTGACCACCTTTGGTCACAGGGGGTGGACCCCCACTCTCAGCACCAATGATCTAGGCCCAGTGCTCTTTTAATGACGATTCTCCCCTTTATAGACAAAATCAAAAACTCTGTGTCCTTTTCCAGGACATAGTTTCTGCAGAACGCCAACAGTTCATTAGAAATTCCTTTTCGGAGTTGTGGGCGGGACTGTTTGTGTGGAGTAATTCTGCCCCCACTTTCCGTCCTCCATCTGTTTACATGCTCCCCCGCTAGCTTACAGCCCCTCAGAGCAGGCAGCTTGTGGCCCACCCAGCATTTTTTTTAACGTCATAAGTAGGATCTTTTTCAAGCTGCATTTTCCATCTGCTCCTGCTTCACAACGATTTGAATAACGAAACACTCAGAAATGCAGCTTTCAGCTTAATTTTCTTCATAGATGTCCTCCATCATCAGAGAAAAACCCTGTTTTCACTGGAGTGGGTCTGTGAGGGGGGGCACAGCTGTGTGCAGCCGTCATACCAATGAAGCGTACCACTGTCCTGCTTGTGTAAGTGCATTGTGACGGGTTGTGCAAGTGGGTTCTTCATTTCTACCAGTCAGGCTGCAGCAAGGAGCGTGCACGTTTCACGTGCACAGAACTATCGGGACCCTTGCTCAGTCTGTTGGATTTGGCGGGTTTAAAAAATGTCAAATCTGTGCGACACGCCTGCGTTTCCCTGACTTCAGGTTAGTGAAGGATAGGATCACGCTCAGTGAAGTCAGGTCGCTCGCAGCGTACCCATAGAACCAATCTGCATGAACATTTTCTCTCTACGGGCTCACTGAGTGGACCTTGATATGTAGTCCGGGTCACCTGCGTGCCCCAGACAGGTTTGACACGGGCTGCAGGGACTGAGGCGTTGAGGTCAACGTTGTGAGAGTAAACACAATAGCTTCTACGCTCAGTACACTATTCTGTTTCCTGGTCTTTGGTCAGACTAAACTCTTACATGTATGAGTGTCACAGCGCCTTAAGAGTAAAGTATAGCTCAGATATGATGTTTAGTACTTGCTCCAACGTACATATCTGAGCTTTTGACCCCATCCTCTTCGGCCGATGCTTGACGTCTTCCAACCAAAACCTTTTAAGCGTTCCCTAAACCTGCTTCAAGTCTGGAGGAGATGTCTCATTTTACGTTGCGTCAGACTGACTGTTTATTCTCAGGTCAAGACGTTTTTATTCAGGAGAGCCTTTAGTTGATTTTATTCCTAGCTTTAATACGTTTTACTGTTTTGTTTTATTAGTATTATTGTATTTTATTACTTCTTTGTGTTTTGATGTGAATTTATGCTTCTTTTGTAAAGCACTTTGTGATTCTTTCTTGGAAAACTTCTATATAAATAAAGATATTCCATTCTATATTCTATTTTACTAGCAAACCCAAACCTTTAGCACATTTCAGACACATTTTCTCCGTTTGAAGTGAATTTGGTTTATAGGTTCAGCAGCTGCTTCCTGAGGTAAATGAATAAATGTAATAAATGGCTTTTTGCTCCACATAAAACAGAAGAACTGCCATCAGGTCAGAGCGTAGACATGAACGGTACAGAGAAACCACAGAGGTTTACCTTCATGGAGAGGGGCTTCTCTGAGCTCATAGCCCCCCCTGGACCTGGCACCCCCACCACCAACTGAATGCAAAGGCAAGACAGGCGGGGCCAGAGTGGAGGGGGGGGTTAGGGACAGAGCAGAAACCGTGAAAAACGGCCCATACGGTGGATGAGCATCAGAGAAACAACAGGATGAGCCGGAAAGAGGCGGAGCATGAGGAAGACATGAGGCGGGGGGGTCAGTGAGTGGAACAGACGACCAAAGGAAGAAGATGGGCGACCGTGTGGAAAGAGTCACCTGTACTGGACCTGTCATCGGCGGCGGACGCACCCTGATCAGCAGAACTGTCCAGGCTGCCGTGACTCACAGCATCCAGGTCATCTGTCCAAAGACAAGCGAGCGTTACAGAGGGCCAGGTGTCCACAAGGGGGCGCTGCTGTCTCCTCACAGAGTGGAGGAAGTATTTGGAGCCACACATGCCAAAACAGGAGCTCTGCTTTCTCTGGAGGCTCAGCGTAACTTTACTTTAAAGCTGAGAGTTCACATCCGTTTCACACCAGAACCCAAACTTTCATCCAGATGCAGTTTTGAGAGACGGGAGCTCAGAGGCAGCAGCGTTAATCTGATACGCTGCCAAACAAAGAGACTAACTGCAGCAATCAAACAGTGAGGAGGATTTCCTCCATACTGTTACCCTAATCCACATTGAAGGGCTTACACCATGCTAAATCCACTTTTTGAGCTTTTGAGGGTATTATATGGTTCATTCCTCACTATAAACAACCCAAAGTGGTCTTTTGATCCACTCACACATTCCTAAGTAAAAACCTGCTCCCTGAGCACCAGCCCCTCCTATTTCATGAAAACACGCAGGTTCTCACATTGTGACATCACAAAGTGAGGAACCGCCCCTTCCAGGAAGAGTCTGAGCTGCCAGCTCCGCCCCCAGACTAACACACTTTCTCTGTGGAGCTAGCGGTGATCGGCTAAATGCTTTCATTTTCTGTGAACAAAATGAACGTCCATCTTTGCTAAAGTTCAGATGTTGCAGACGCGCTGTGCGTGGCTCTAGGATGATGTCATGAAATGGGCGGCTAGGAAAAGAGTTCATGAAAATAACTTCTATGTCATAAAAAATGTGTTCTTTAGTGTTCCAAAGGTCATTTATATTCATATATGCCACAGTCCGGGTGAATTCTCGATTCTGATTGGCTGCTGGGTGTTCATTAAAAACTGATAACCACACGCCTAAAAAAGTAGTTCCGGTCACATAGCCTAAATGCTCTGTATCACTGCGCCGGCTTCTTTAAAACAACCTTTAACTTCATCATCTGCACAAAAACAAGCGATCAGAGGAGAACTTCCACTCTGATCTGATTCTTTATTTAACACATCGTGATCATCAGCATAGATGTTGGTTTCCTTTGCCGCTGCCGTCCAGGTCTGAGTTATTGTGACACGCGCTACGTAACAAATAGTCCTCTTTTGTGGAAAATGTGATCCAAACTAGAACAAATAACAAGAATAAAGGACTGGTTGAATATTCATTTATTTTTATGTGACCATGGAATTAGGAGGTTTATGGCCTTTGAAGTGTGCATTATCAGAAATTAACGCACCTTTTCTTATTTTTGATAATGCACACTCCCCCTTCCCTATATGGATATAGTTTACTCTGAAAAGCTTGAGAAAAGCCTGATGTAGACCCTTTAAATGAACATTTCAACCTCCCTTCTCAGAGCAGAAGCTCTCCGTTAGAGAAAAGAATGACTGAAAAAGACGTAAAAGCAGTTTCTGAAGCGATCATGGAGGAGGTCAGGAGGAGGTCAGGAGGAGGTCAGGAGGAGCAAACGGCAGCAGCCTCTGCTGCCGTTTACAGGAGCAGCTTTGAGTTTATGGATTGAACTTACTTCCTTCAACACAGAAACAAAAATAAGTCACCATCTGAGAGGATAATACATCCTCGTCTCATCATACAAACTAAACAGTTCATGCTTGAAACGGGAAGGTCAACTTCCCCATTAGACTAGGCATAACCTAACACTGTGTTACCTACATATAAGACCTACTGAGATCAACCTTTAACCATAAATATGTAAGTAATCCCAGTAACCGTATCAATAGTAACATATTTCAGCAGAAGATAATGTAACAGTTTCACATATCACCTAAGCCCCCCCCATAGGTAATGCTGTTATCATCGACCCTTGTGACCTTTAATGACCTTCACCTCTGTACTGAAACACTAACATTTCCTCCTAAATGTGTGGATATTAGAAGCTTGTTTGTGCTCCTCACTCACTCCTCACATTTGCCAAAGTTTGATGCCGCCCACAGAAATATCTTCCAGACATTCTTGCACATTTGATTTTTAATTCTCTAATCCTCTTAGTGCCTTTTTTATTTTCAGAGAAGAGTTATGGAATGGTTATGAATATGCTCTGAATAAGAGTTGTGGCGTATGAAATGTCACCAAATCTGGGAGCTTCAGAGGTCTACATTGAATCATTGGTTTGGTCCAGATATCTGGCTCCATGAATTATTCTAATGGCACCTTTCTGGATTCAAAATGAATGTTGTTAAATTGTTTTATAATTATTGCCCCAAATCTCAATGCCATTAAACAAATATGGTCAAATCAAGGAACTAAATAGCAAATATCTGCTTCTACAGTCTAGTGTGAGCTTTGATTCATTTAGAATGAAAATGCATTTTGATACTTTGGTCTGTGTGTTTCTGAGGTTTGGCTTCCAATTTAGCTTATTATCAATAACAAATGTAGATTCAGTTACACTTTTAGTCATCAGGTTATTTTATTTGATTATTAGTCAGACTTTAAAATGACCAAAAGTTTGTTTGCTTAATTTCAAGGATGATTTGTTATAATTCATCTAGGTATTTAGTGTATTTTCCTCTTTGTTAAATCTGATGCATAAAACATGTTTGTAATCATCTGCATATTATCAGATTTAATTTGAATTAAGAGGCAGGACAGTCCTTTAACTCAGAAAAGACTGAACATTTGATGCACCTGATGTCTGTGATGCATAGAATTAATACATAATGGGGATAAACATTTCATCTCTTTTTTCTTGTCTAGAAAACGACATTCCCAGAATTCACAGAAAGCATGAGGAGTATACATTCAAGTGAATGGAAGTGTGGAATCTGACTCCTGCCGTGTTAGAGCTGGTTTTCTGGCATTTGATCAATAATTCATGGAGAACAAGCATCTGTTGTTGCTCTTAGCTTTCGTATACTTCTCCAAACATCTAATAAGATGGGACGCCGGGGGCGTGGTTACCTGAAAGCGGGCTCTGGGTGAGGAGCGCGGGCCGGGAAAGGGATCGCTTGAACTGAGCCACAGCCAGAAGCACATTTCTGAGCTTCATCCACAAGAAGTACCCTCCTCTGTTGCTGGATGGCCACGTGCTCTCCAGCACCGCCTGTACATGAGGGGAGGAAGAGGAGCAGGGTCAGAGAGCCTGAGAGAGCCGGGGAGAGCCGGAAAGAAAGCAGAGGAGATCCACAGGGAGTCCAGGAGAGCCGGAGAGAGTCAAGGAGAGCAGGAGACAGCCGCAGAGGAGAGCCGAGGAGATCCGAGGAGAGCCGGAGAGGAGAGCCGAGGAGAGCTGGGGAGAAGCGAAGAGAGCCGGAGGGAGCAGGAGAGAGCCGAGGAGAGCTGAGGAGAGCCAGAGAGGAGAGCCGGAGAGAGCCGAGGAGAGCTGGGGAGGAGAGCCGAGGAGAGCTGGAGAGAAGCGAAGAGAGCCGGAGGGAGCAGGACAGAGCCAAGAGAGCCGAGGAGAGCCAGAGAGGAGAGCCGGAGGGAGCCGGAGAGAGCCGGAGAGAGCCAAGGAGAGCTGAGGAGAGCCAGAGAGGAGAGCCGGAGAGAGCCGAGGAGAGCTGGGGAGAAGCGAAGAGAGCCGGAGGGAGCAGGACAAAGCCAAGAGAGCCGAGGAGAGCCAGAGAGGAGAGCCGGAGGGAGCCGGAGAGAGCCGGAGAGGAGAGCCGGAGAGAGCCAGAAAGAGAGCCAAGGACAGCCGGAGAGAGCCGCAGAGAGCCGAGGAGAGCTGGGGAGAAGCCAAGGGAGCCGGAGGGAGCCGGAGAGAAGAGCCGCAGAGAGCAGAGGAGAGCCGGGGAGGGCCGAGGAGAGCCGAGGAGAGCCAGAGAGGAGAGCCGGAGGGAGCCGAGGAGAGCTGGGGAGATGCGAGGAGAGCCGAGGAGAGCCAAGGAGAGCCGGAGGGAGCTGGGGGGAGCCGGGGGGAGCCGGAAAGAAAGCAGAGGAGATCCACAGGGAGTCCAGGAGAGCCGGAGAGAGTCAAGGAGAGCAGGAGAGAGCCGCAGAGGAGAGCCGAGGAGATCCGAGGAGAGCCGGAGAGGAGAGCCGAGGAGAGCTGGGGAGAAGCGAAGAGAGCCGGAGGGAGCAGGAGAGAGCCGAGGAGAGCTGAGGAGAGCCAGAGAGGAGAGCCGGAGAGAGCCAAGGAGAGCTGAGGAGAGCCAGAGAGGAGAGCCGGAGAGAGCCGAGGAGAGCTGGGGAGAAGCGAAGAGAGCCGGAGGGAGCAGGACAAAGCCAAGAGAGCCGAGGAGAGCCAGAGAGGAGAGCCGGAGGGAGCCGGAGAGAGCCGGAGAGGAGAGCCGGAGAGAGCCAGAAAGAGAGCCAAGGACAGCCGGAGAGAGCCGCAGAGAGCCGAGGAGAGCTGGGGAGAAGCCAAGGGAGCCGGAGGGAGCCGGAGAGAAGAGCCGCAGAGAGCAGAGGAGAGCCGGGGAGGGCCGAGGAGAGCCGAGGAGAGCCAGAGAGGAGAGCCGGAGGGAGCCGAGGAGAGCTGGGGAGATGCGAGGAGAGCCGAGGAGAGCCAAGGAGAGCCGGAGGGAGCTGGGGGGAGCCGGGGGGAGCCGCAGAGGAGAGCCGAGGAGATCCGAGGAGAGCAGGAGAGAGCCGCAGAGGAGAGCCGAGGAGATCCGAGGAGAGCAGGAGAGAGCCGCAGAGGAGAGCCGAGGAGAGCTGGGGAGATGCGAGGATAGCCGAGGAGAGCCAAGGAGAGCCGGAGGGAGCCGGAGAGAGCCGGAGAGGAGAGCCGGAGAGAGCCAGAAAGAGAGCCAAGGACAGCCGGAGAGAGCCGCAGAGAGCAGAGGAGAGCTGGGGAGAAGCCAAGGGAGCCGGAGGGAGCCGGAGAGGAGAGCCGGAGGGAGCCGAGGAGAGCTGGGGAGATGCGAGGAGAGCCGAGGAGAGCCAAGGAGAGCCGGAGGGAGCTGGGGGGAGCCGGGGGGAGCCGGAAAGAAACAGAGGAGATCCACAGGGAGTCCAGGAGAGCCGGAGAGAGTCGAGGAGAGCAGGAGAGAGCCGCAGAGGAGAGCCGAGGAGATCCGAGGAGAGCAGGAGAGAGCCGCAGAGGAGAGCCGAGGAGATCCGAGGAGAGCAGGAGAGAGCCGCAGAGGAGAGCCGAGGAGAGCTGGGGAGATGCGAGGATAGCCGAGGAGAGCCAAGGAGAGCCGGAGGGAGCCGGAGAGAGCCGGAGAGGAGAGCCGGAGAGAGCCAGAAAGAGAGCCAAGGACAGCCGGAGAGAGCCGCAGAGAGCAGAGGAGAGCTGGGGAGAAGCCAAGGGAGCCGGAGGGAGCCGGAGAGAAGAGCCGCAGAGAGCAGAGGAGAGCTGGGGAGAAGCCAAGGGAGCCGGAGGGAGCCGGAGAGGAGAGCCGGAGGGAGCCGAGGAGAGCTGGGGAGATGCGAGGAGAGCCGAGGAGAGCCAAGGAGAGCCGGAGGGAGCTGGGGGGAGCCGGGGGGAGCCGGGGGGAGCCGGAAAGAAAGCAGAGGAGATCCACAGGGAGTCCAGGAGAGCCGGAGAGAGTCGAGGAGAGCAGGAGAGAGCCGCAGAGGAGAGCCGAGGAGATCCGAGGAGAGCCGGAGAGGAGAGCCGGAGAGAGCCGAGGAGAGCTGGGGAGATGCGAGGATAGCCGAGGAGAGCCAAGGAGAGCCGGAGGGAGCCGGAGAGAGCCGGAGAGGAGAGCCGGAGAGAGCCAGAAAGAGAGCCAAGGACAGCCGGAGAGAGCTGGGGGGAGCCGGGGGGAGCCGGGACGCTCCAACGGTTACACTCCCTGAACCCACAACTGAGAACTCAGACTGAACTCTGCTCCACTTTAAATGAATTTTTCATCAGTCAGTACGATGAAAATAAGGAAAATAGGTCAAAGCTGAAATTTTATTGCAACTATGTGTGTTTGAATCCAAAAGTACTGCATTTGTGGTCTGTCATACTTACAGTAATAGGATTGGATACCTCAGAACAAAATACCATCAATATTTTTAAACACTTCACAACCATTAACATGAAAAAATAAGTCAATGCTTTTGGATTGTTCTCTCCTGCTCTTTATAATTTATAACATCTTTTATAACACTTTGATACATGGGCGGGCAAGGTGGGAATCGAACCTGCCATCTCTGATCAGAAGTCAGTGAAAAATAGCAAACTGTGTCTGTGGGGAACCAGCTTGTCCTGGCGCGCTTACACAACAGCAAAGTGTTGCGTATCCGACAACAGAGCCCCTCCCTTCTCGTTTTAGCCCCGCCCTCCATCATCAGCAGCCCCAGATGTCATCCTAGCAGGACTGTTGTGATCCTGCGGCACTAACACACATGTTCCCTCCTAACTCTCACACACGGGGGAATCGTTTTTCTGGATTCAATCTATGATAGAATGAGAAGAGCTGCACAGTCGATGAAATTTCATTTCTTCCTAACGTGTGTCTTTATGATCTTTGAGAGGAAAACCTGAAAGCACCTACAGATGTTTAGCAGGACAGATGTGTGAGGAAGCGGCGTTCGTCACAGATACCTTGTTGTAGTAGCCGTAGGTGACGGCGTTGGGGTGGACTCCGGCCTTCTTCATCTCAAAGAGCACTCGGACGGCCAGGACCGGCTGTCCGTACTGCCCGCACAGCTGCATGAGCACCCTGTAGCAGACCTGCAGGGGCAGAGGGCATCACTGTCCGCTCCACACCAACACCTCTCAGCCTTCTGGGAAAACGCAGCACCGCACCTCGTCGGGGGGCTGCAGCTTCTTCGTCTGCATCTTCCGGAGGACGTCGTAGGCAGTGCGGAGCGCCCGCACCTTGGAGTGGCACACCTTGACGTACGCAGGCAGACAGATGAACCACAGCCCATAGCAGTGGCGCAGCAGACACTTGGACCACAGCTGGGGGACGGACGAGTACTTCTTAGCCATCTTCTGGGCCGACCTGATCTCCTGCAGAGGAAACGGAACCGTGGTTTTTGCTCTTGAGCAGAGATTTTCTGTTACTCTGTACATTTCACCAGTTGATCTGATCTATCTGCACCTGCACCACACATTCTCCAGTGTGTTCTGTACCAAATGTCAGCTCTTCTATCGTTATGCGTCTCAACATAAAGCTGCAGAGCTTGAGGCGGTCTGTGAAAAACGCCAAATGCTAATATAGCTGCTGCCTTGGTGTTTTTAGGTCAGGTAGAGCAGCGGTCCCCAAGCTCACACGCAGTTCATGGAGCGGTCTTTAAGATGTAGGCGGAGAACTGCTATAGCAACGCTACGCTGAAGGAGGAACAGAGACGTGACGAGACGAACCCCGAGCTTTTATTTTGACACGCACAACAATGTACATCGCACAGGGGTCACCATCCTCCCCCCTTCCCACACTCATGGTGCTAAAAAGAAGTACTATCTATTAAATGTAGCTTTCTTTTTTTGGGAGTGGAAGCTCCTCCTTTGTCTCCTGGGGGGGCCTTTTCCCCTCGGCAAAGAAACTTTCCAAAGACGTTTGTTTTTTTATTCATTTTGCTAGTTCCTGGGTTTCATTTTAGCGGTATCCTATCACGTGACTGAGAAGAGCGCCTTGGCCTGCGTCAAGACCGACATAGACGGATGGAACAGAGAATCTGCAATTTTTTCAAAATAAAACATCATTCAGATTCCAAAATAAAACAGAAGTAATGTAAGTCATTTATTCTTTCTGTGGGGCTCGGTACCAAATGACCCACGGACCGGTACCGGTCCGCAGGCCGGGGGTTGGGGACCACTGATGTAAAGGAGCAGCACAGCACAGCAGCCGTGCCAGAGCAGAGCCTGTCCGGAGCCCAGCGGGCCGGCAGACGGGCCATTCTGAACGCTTGGGAGAAAAGCTCCTCGTCTGTGATGGAGGCTCCTCATGAGGTTGTCCCAGCATGACCCCACCCCCGTTGGAGATGCTTCACGCCCCTGCAGCGTGGTGGGTGTGGTTAAACCGACCTGTTTGGTGCGTCTGAACATGGGGGCGGGGCTGGTGGGGCAGCTGTGCCGGGCGGACAGGCGGGAGGAGGGTGCTTGCAGGCCGTCCGGGGTGGGGGCCACGGGATCAAACAGGTCCAGGCTCAGCACGGGAAAGCCATCGTACCTGATCAACAGAAAGCAAATCGGCTGCAGTGACGCCGATCCAGACGCACGCCGCTCTACAGGAAACAGTCACATGACCTAAATCCAGGACAAGCTAAAGGCAGTCAGAGTAAGACGGAGCAAGTCATCGCTGCACAACACAAACACCAAAGACTCCCACCGTCTGCACGACTGTGCACCACCCGGGGGAGGGAGGGAGGGAGGGAAAGGAGCAGGGCCACTATTAGAGACCAGCGAGCACTAGCTCCACTGAGAAAGTGGGCGTGTCTGTTAGCCTGGGGGCGGGGCTGGCAGCACACACTCTTCCTGGTAGGGGCTGTTCCTCACTTTGTGATGTCACAATGTGAGAACCCAGTGGTTTTTGTAGAATGGGAGGGGCTGATGCTCAGAGAGCAGGTTGCCACTTAGTGGAAGCGCAAAACTTAGCGAAATGCTGCCTTCATGGGGCGTTGGAATGACCGTCCAACTTGGAAAACACACATGAACGTCATAAAAGCAATAAATCTTCTGACACCACATGAACGCAGAACAACTTTCTGCACTAAACAAAGCTCGACATGTTTGTAGTGCACCATCTACGGCAGGGGTGGGCAAACTACGGCCCACCTCCATGTTTGGTTGGGCCCACTGAACAATATCAGAGACGCATGATTTTTTTTTTAATCAATCTGACCACATGATGGAGATCTGCGTAAAACTTGACATTTTCTTCCACCCTTCTGCAGTCTGCGCCCCGACCTGACACCCTCTAAAAGTCAGTCAAACAGAACAGAACAGATAGATGGGTCATCATCCGCGGTTTCACTCATTCTTTTAGAGCGATTATGCTGCTTTTTTCTTCTTCTAACAGCTCACATGTTCTGTGTTCTGATTGGCTGGAGACCTTGTCAATCACATTTTTGTCATTATTACTGGATGAGAAACAGACGTGCAGGACGCAGCAGAGCTGCTCAGTTTTACTGCTAACTGTGAGACGTGAGAGGAGCTGCAGCGGGACGAAGACGGCGGAGGATCCACTATCTATTCTTTTGTTGTTTGTTTTAAGGAATCAGGAATTTTTTCCTGACTTTTTGTCTTTGAAAATCACAGAGAGAGTCATTTGGTCTTTTTTTTTCATAAATATTGTTATTTTATTAAAAGGATCATGAATAAATGAAACTTTATTCATAGCACTTTACTACTCCTTGAAGGTACCAGAGGGCTTCACAGTAATAGAAAGACTAAAGAAGTTTAAAGTTTTAAAGAAAAAGCGTTATTGTGGCCTCACCAGAAAATGTTTGGGGACTCCGCTCTAGCACCCATGAGGTGTTGGAAGATTTGTTGGTTTTCATTCTTCCGATCATTCAAAACACCACATGAACACACAAGATACATCAAGCCGTTGGTGCAATTGCCTCTAGTTAGAATTTTAATCTAAATGTTTGCACATCTGCTCCTGGTCCGGCCCTTCTATCAAATGTTAGAACCCCATGTGGCCCACGAGTCAAAACGTTTGCCCTCCCCTGGTCTATGGTCTGCAGAGATTCTCCTGGAGGGAAGAGAATCTCTGCATTTTATCCAGTAAAGCCTGCCTTCGCCCAACAGTAGCTGGGATAGGCTCCAGCAACCCCATGACCCTGAGTGGGATTCAGCGGGTTCTGATCATGAATGGATACAAGTGAACTACTACTAATAAAAATGAAGGCAGTGCAGAGCAGAAAACTGTGAAAAAATCTCTTGGTTTTAAAAGTCAACTTTTCAAGTCTGAGTCTTCATTTGAAGTGTGGACTGAACGCTCATGGCGTCACCTGAACTAGACATGGCGGTTTCTACCTGTAGCACAGGGGGTGTTCCTCCACCCCAGGGAGGGGGGGCAGCTCTGGAGGCGTGATGAAGACGGTGTGCTCGCTGCGATGGGACTCATCCATCTCTATCAGCCGGGCGTCCTCCAGCTTCTCCCCGTCCACCTGCAGGACAGTCCACAGACACGATCAGAGAGGCGGGTCAAAGACCAGAGCAAACCGCTGACCCGCCGGTCCGTCACAGGCTCCGCCCTTCCTTCACTCGTGGGACTGAGGGCAGTTCCTCTTTTTCCAGCTGGAAACCACAGGTTGAAGGTTTGGATCACAACAATTAGAAACAAAGTCCAACAGAAGGCGCGACACAGGAATGAACTTCTGCTGAAGAAAGTCCTGCTGTTTGTACGGAGATCAAGCAGCCCCCCCAGCAGCAGCCGTGAGCCCAGATTTCCAGAATAGGAGCTAGGGATGGGTATCGTTAAGGTTTTAACGATACTACTACTCTTATCGATACTGCTTATCGATCCGGTACTCTTATCGATACTTTTTGAGGTAGAAAAAAAATAAATAAATAACAAATTAAGAACATAAAGTGTTTTATTTCCTCACTATGCAACAACATTGTTTTTTTTTAACAAAACATTTTACTTTATACATGAGAATGTTCCAGACAGGATATTTATTTATTTATTTAATCTAATTATTTTTATTCTTTATGAGCGTGATGTTTCCTTTGATCTTTTGTCCATTTTCCACAACCTTGAATAGACTTTTCTGTCTGTCAAACACCAGAGTTAAGATAAGTTAAGTGAAATGATGGAAACAAATTCACTTTGATGCAGACTCCTTTCTATTTTGCCAACTCCATTTATTTTTCTTTAAATCCAGTAAACCCAATAAATGATATTAACTTTACGGATGACAACTATCATTAGTTATTAATTATTATTAAGTATTAGGAAGCAGCTGATAGTTTGTCGCGGGTCTGGAATCATAAGCGGTGAGTCTAAGCCCCGCCTCTCTATCTGTATGTTGTATTCTCTGCGTGCAACGCCCCCCCCCCCCCCCTCCCGCTGCCCCAGCCTGTTCTGCACAAACAGCGCAACATACGGTCATCGTAGCAGCAAGGTGACAGCATGGTAGGCAAACGTAATAATTTTTATGCAGAAACATTAGTTCTTAGTCTAGGGCGGCATGTGTCCCCTACAAGATCGCCACTGACTGTGTGTGCGCTGCCTTGTCTTGTGTGTGTAAGTGTGCGCGCGGCGCGTGCTGTCTGAACAACAGCCCCGCCCTCCGTGCACACAAATAGACAGACAGAGCTCTCCGCTTCAACGAGAATACCGAAATTAATATCATCATCTATAATTAACGCAAAATTGACTGACTTGGTGAGTTAAATATGGCAGATCACGCTTGTGGGACACAAAAAAAAAGAAAAAGTAAATTCTCCAGTACCGATAGCAGAACCGTTCAGGTCAGATCTTAACGATACTGCGGTCTTGAAGAATGTGGCCCCGGGGCTGGTTCAATACCGGGGCTCGGTACCCATCCCTACCAGGGAATCATGGGGAAAAAACCTTCAGCTGCTTCAGCACATCACGAACCCCTGACCTGCAGAAAGACTTACTGGACTCCTGAAAAATACAGGATGGAAATGTTTTCCAGGGATCATTAAAAATGCAGAAAAGCATAAAATATGTCTCAAATTCCTTAAATAAATCATAAATGAGGAATAACCTAAAAGCAAAGATGTGGGGGAGGGAAGCTCTCTGAGACCAAGTCTTTTCACCCAAAATCGGAATCTTATTTCTTCCTATTTTTTAGCAGGACTGCAGTAAGGAAGAGCTGAAGTTATCAGCCAGAATATTACAGTAAAAGTCTGCAGCCCCCCCAACTGTAGGGCAGTAAAAGTGGTGAAAAGCAGAGGAGTATCTTCCTCCCATCACCTCCCAGAGCCCTGAGGTCCTCAGGCCTCAGGCGGGCCTGCTGAAGGTCTCCAAGGTCAGGACAGAAAACCACGGCGAGGCCTCGTTTGGAAACTACGGTCCTCGTCTGTGGAACAGCCTGAGGATGTGAGGACCTCATCCACTGTCCAGGTTTCTGAAAGAAACTAAAGACACGCCTGTTTAACTCAGCTGTTAATCAGATCTCCTATGGGGGATCTAACATTTTTACTGTTATATTTTATGATATTTTACGACATTTTTAGTTGTTTGATGTATGTCTATTATTATTTTTTATTTATTGTCTTAACATCTTAACTTATTCTCATTTATATTTCAGGTGTTTTAGACTTTTTATGCATGAACTTATTTACATTTTTTATATTTTAACTTTTCTATTTATCCCCTTCACATTTTAGGCTGTTTACGAGGGTTTTCTCCCCCTTGGCTGGGGGGTTTGTGTCTCTGCCGACACCCAGGTCAACAGCAGGACAGAACAGGCGGCGCCCTCTGGGTTCTCTCTTCTTCTTCAGTCATTTCTCTTTTACTCGTTTCTGTGTATTTTACTATGAGGGGCTTATTTCTGTAGTTTTTGCATTCCTGTTAGTTTTTATGGACAGCACCTTGAGCTGTTTCTTTACATGAAAGGTGCTATAGAAATCAAATTAATTTGAATTTGAAAAGCAGAGATTACAAAGAATAATTCCAAGGAGGGAGAATACAAGAAAGAAAACCAAACCATCAACAAGAAACTGGACAGAAGGAGACTTTAGAAATCCAGGATCATGTAAACAAAACCATAGTTTGATTAAGTCTGATATGGAACATTACAGCGCACATGAAAAGAAGTGAGACAACAAAGTTACAAAAAGCACAGACAACAGACTACAACAGGGGAGGGCAATCCTTTTTTCCATGGGGCCACATGAGAAACAGAAAATATAGTAAAGGGTGAACAAAAAGCCAAAAGGCTGAACTTATTTCTGCATAATATTAATTCTATTTCTTTGTAAAAAGCTGTGAATAGCATTTTTTTGACCAGCTGGTCTGAGTGGGGCCTCCTCATGAGCTGTGATGTGTCCTACACGTCTGTTTCTCACCCAGTAGACACATTTCTGTGTCTTCTGCTGCAGCTAAGCATAGATCTGCGTTACCTTTCCACCACTACAGAGTTCCCTGTTTACTGCAGGAGTTACCTTCTAAAAATAACCGTGATCAGTGAAAGCCTCAAAGAAAACCTCCTCACCAGTGTTTTGGGATCAGTGTGTGTGTGTGTGTGTGTGTGTGTGTGTGTGTGCTAAAGCCGGTGTGCGTGCGCTCACGCGTGCTCAGGAAGGGGGCAGGAGCACATTCAGTTTGTGTGACTCCATTACAGAAAATCAGTCAGAAGAACGGAGAATGACTCTTTACTGACCCGCTCTGGAGGCTCTGAGGGTCCCAACGGGGAAGTGAACCCCCGAAGGAAGGTCCGCTGTCGGCCCTGGAGAGGATCTGCCCCTGCATTTTCCGACCGCGCTCAGACACGTCATCTCAGGAAAGGTTCAACACTACACTCTACAAACCACTTTTCTCACACAGACATGAACATTTTCTCCTTTTCTCTGGTTTAAATCCTCAAACCTTCATAGAGATTAAGTCCAGGATCTATGAATGAAAACAAAGATCTGATGGATCACAGATTTCTGATCTGAAGAGATCCACGTTTCTGTACAGGAGACATGGAGGAGATTGATTGACAGGGTCTCCAGCCAATCAGGACACAGAACAGGGTGTTTAAAAAAAGCAGCATAATGGCTCTACAAGAATGAGCTAAACCGGGAAAGAAGAAGTGAATGTAGAAAGAGAAGACTGTCCTCTGCTCTGTTCTGTTTGACTGAGACTTTAGAGGCTTTCAGCTCGGGGCACAGACTGCAGAAGGGGGGAGTAAAATGTCACGTTTTATGCAGGTCTCCATCATGTGGCCAGATAAAACAAAAATCATGCGTCTCTGATATTGTTCAGTGGGCCGGACTAAACATGGAGGCGGGCCCGGATCCGCCCCGCCACCTGGACTACCAGGTCGTTTCCCTCAGACCCCTTCCTGCTGTTCAGCCAGAGAATCTGGGCTGGTTGATCATAACTTTGGACACACTCATCTCTACGGTATCCGGCTGGAGACATTCATTTGTGAACATCTTGGCTTAATCTCCCTTCTACGTTTTGCCCTTCTGACAGATGAGGAAAACGGTGTGCTCACTAAAGTCAGTCAATGGCTGAATCCAAAAACACTCACTTTGTCCACGCATTCGTCAAAGAAGACCAGACTGGCGTCCTTGTCGCTGACGAATGAGCACTCCTCGATGAAGCGGATGAACATCTGCGTTTTGGTCATTAGAGAGTAAAACTTCTGGTGAGAGCGGTCACGGCTCTTCAGAAACCCTGCACACACAAAACGAACACGTCGGCTCCAGAACACTCAAACGCACCATTACTGTAATGGCTGTGATCCATTTGTAACTTCCTCTACAAGCTGGGGGGGTTCAGGGACTGAAGGCTCCACGGTCCCCATCAGTGTGAAAACACACATTTATGAGGGGTTCAGTAATGCATACCGCAGCACGGCATGCTGGGACGTGGAGCAGCTCGGCTTCCTAATAGCAGCTGAAAGCAGATTAGAAGCAGGAAGGACGTCTGCGCCTGTCCGCCAGCGCTGATGCATCCAACCTTCCATCATCCAACAACCGTCGCCTCCTTCAATTAGCTCACCCACATGTTCGGATTTTACCAGCAGGAATCACTGCTCAGTGAGAGCTTTGCTTCCTCTGCATTGTTTGGTTTAGCAGCAGAAATGTATACAGAAAAGATCCAAAGAAATTATCATTATAAGGACCATAAAGAGAAAAATAAACAAAAAAAGAACACAAACCCATCTAGACATTTCAGTACTGACAAAAAGAACAATCTTTTTATTTAAAATAGTCTTTTACCAATTTATAAATGTATATATTTCAGACATGCACTTCATGACAGACACCTCTGAGATTTTCTTCTGATTCTTTCTGAAGGTTTTCTGGATGTCAAATCTCTACTTGTTGAAGTTATTGTGTGTGTTTCAAAAATCGTTCTCTCAGGAAATTCCTGCATTTCATTTCATTGTGCTGCAGCTTTTCCATATCTCAGGTTTCTGTATGTGTTTGTGGCTGTGTTGACCTTTCTCAGCTTATTCAGCACTTTTCACTTGAATTTTTTAATGAATATTTTTTTCTCTTTTGTGTTTAGAATCTTGTTTTCTTTCCAGAGAAGACACTGTAAGTGTCCTGCAAGCAGACACTGAAGCTCTGCCCTCTGTCCTCAGGTCTCTGCTGGATCAGCGGACACACGGAGCACGTTCTCTGGCACAGCCATCAGGTGAAGCTGCCACGCCTCTCCTTCACCTCCGTCATCATCATGGGCTCCGCTCCAGGGGCCGACACAATGTTTAGCAGCAGCTGCACTTTTTATAAACCAGCATTCAGACGTCCCTTATGGCGTTCTTGGCAGTCTTAGTGAACAGGCTCCATTCTGAAGTGGCTCTTATGAGAATTCTGTAAAAATATGAATATTCTCAACATGGACAGAAGAAAATGTCATGTCTAATCATGTGGTTAAACCGGAACTAGAAAAGTCTGGTCCTGCAGAAACACGTTTGTGTAATTCCTGAAGGTGGTTACGGTACTTTAATTGTTAAAATGCATAAATTTTAGCAGAAGAAGTTGAATTTTCCTAAAAGGAAAATGGTTAGATAAAGTTTGCATAAAGTTTGCAGATGTTTTTGAAGCTCCAAGCATAAACCAGCAAAAGACTCTGAACATTGTAATGCAACACAATTGATCTATTGCAGAAAAGCCACTGGTGGCAGAAAAACTATGTTGCAGAAAAAGATTGCAGAGGAGAGCAATTTGTCCATAAATGGCAGGACAGAAATCTAAAACCCCAAATAGTAACTCAAGGAAGAAACCAAAAAAAACGCCTAAAACGTTGTTCGGAAATATGAAGCTTTCTTAAGAAAATAGGTGACATTTTTGTTCAATGCCAGATTTTTATTAAAAAAAAAATATATATATATATATAAGTACCTTCAACGAGTAAGGCAAGTCCTGAAAAGCCAGCTCAATGGCAAGAACAAGACCCGGGCAATAAACAGCTATGCACTGCCAGTTATCAGATACCCTGCAGGAATAATAAGATGGCCAAAGGAAGAGATACAGACCATGGATGTTAAGACACGAAAGCTCCTCACCATGCATGGAGGGTTCCATCCCAAATCCAGCACTCTGAGACTGTATGCTAGCCGCAAGGAAGGAGGCCGAGGACTAGTGAGCGTAGAAGCCACTATCCAGGATGAAACATCCAAGATGCATGAATACATCAAACTGAAGGCCCCAACTGACAGTGTGCTCAGTGAATGTCTCAGGCAATGGAGAGCAGAGGATACAGTGCTGGAGGACAGATCCTCATGGGAGGACAAACCCCTGCATGGGATGTACCACCGGACCATAACTGAAGTGGCTGATATCAAGAAGTCCTACCAATGGCTAGAAAGGGCTGGCCTACAAGACAGCACTGAAGCGCTCATCCTGGCAGCTCAGGAACAAGCCCTGAGCACCAGAGCGATAGAGGCTCAGATCTACCACACCAGACAAGACCCAAGGTGTAGATCTACCACACCAGACAAGACCCAAGGTGTAGATCTACCACACCAGACAAGACCCAAGGTGTAGATCTACCACACCAGACAGACCCAAGGTGTAGATCTACCACACCAGACCAGACCCAAGGTGTAGATCTACCACACCAGACAAGACCCAAGGTGTAGGCTGTGCAAAGAGGCGCCTGAAACAATCCAGCACATAACTGCAGGATGTAAGATGCTGGCAGGTAAAGCATACATGGAGCGCCACAATCAAGTGGCTGGAATAATATACAGGAACATGTGTGCAGAATATGGACTGGAAACCCCAAGGTCAAAATGGGAAACACCCCCGAAGGTGGTAGAGAATGAGAAGGCAAAGATCCTGTGGGACT
The DNA here is from genome assembly GCA_023969325.1 of Oryzias curvinotus. Classification (NCBI taxonomy): domain Eukaryota; kingdom Metazoa; phylum Chordata; class Actinopteri; order Beloniformes; family Adrianichthyidae; genus Oryzias; species Oryzias curvinotus. The sequence goes on from CM043708.1 coordinate 34,280,827, forward strand.
TCCAGATCCAGACTGATAGGATGGTGATGGAGAACCAACCAGACATCGTAGTGGTGGATAAAGAACAGAGGAAAGCCGTTGTGGTGGATGTGGCAGTGCCAAGTGATGGGAACATCAGAAAGAAGGAACATGAGAAACTGGAGAAATACCAGGGACTCAGAGAAGAACTGGAGAAAGCCTGGAAAGTGAAGGTGACAGTGGTGCCTGTGGTAATTGGAGCACTCGGGGCAGTAACCCCCAAGCTGGAGGAGTGGCTACAACAGATACCTGGAAAGACCTCAGACCTCTCAGTCCAGAAAAGAACAGGAACAGCTAAGATACTGCAGGACCCTCAGGCTCCCAGGCCTCTGGTAGAGGACCCGAGCTAGGAGGAGAAACCACCCGCGGAGGGCGAGAGGGGCGTTTTTTTTATATATTTAAAATATAAGCGCAATGCAAAATATATATTTAAATAAGGCTTCAAAAGATTGTAATTGTTTTTTAAAGACGAATGCAAAATGTTGGGTTTAATGAAACACTGTCACCCTAAAAGATTCTGAAACTCTTGGTAGGACACATCACAGTCTTTCAAAGAACATAAAAGTGAATTCAATTCAGCAATGAGGACATTGGGGTTTTTTTTAGGAGCGTTTGGCTTCAGCAGCAGGATTTGAACTGCCTCCAGGGACAGACTAGCTCGCTCATCGTTCTGCTTCCTGTGAAGGGGCTGCTGGGAAGTAAGCAGAGGTGGACGGACTGATTCTGTGGCTGCGGCTGGTTCTGCTGTTTGTGATACCTTGCAGGTCGAAGAGAGAGCTTGCATCTGTTGCTTTCTCTGAAGGAGCTTGGGTAATGGGTCTGAGGAAGGAACGGTAGCCCTTCAGAATAGCAGCCATGAAGCGCAGGAAGGCTTCCTGAATCTCCAGCTCCAGCGTGTGAAGACTTTTCCCACCGCTCAGCTCCGTGGAATCGCTCATGCTCAGCTCCAGCAACCCATCAAGCTGACACTGACCTGGGGGGGGGGGACACATTAATGTTAATGAAGCTGCAAAATCTGTCTCATTTCATCACAACCACCAAAAGAGACTTCCCGCTATCATTGGTGCGAAAGGAGGCAACAGGAGGTGTTTAGCAAACGTTTGAACATGATCATTTGGGAAGTTTCTGTTGTCATTAAGATTTAATGGTGTGTGGACAGGCCCCGCCCCTTTTAGGCCAACATTTGCACCTGACCGTAATAGTTATAAACTCACAGCAACTTCCTTTTGTGTCCTTACCCCCACTGTTCGCTCTAACAGAGCGGAAAAACTGATACAAATGTAATCAATATACATAAAGTTTAGCCTAAGCTACAAAAGGGGTTTCTACAAATGTACACCTCAGAAGACCCATGACCTGCTGTTCAGAACTGCTAAATCTGTCCAGCACAAGAGGCCTGCAGCTCTCATCTGTTTGCTCAAGAAGGAAAACACAACTGAAGGACAATAAATAGCTTCACCCAACCACTAACTAAGAGTGGAAAGAAAGGTTTTAGTGACCTCTTAGGTTCTTCTGTTATCACACACGGTTTGTCACATACCTGACATGGTTGGACGTCCGTCCAACCATGTCAGGTATGTGACAAACCACAACCTAAGAGGTCAGTTAATACTACAGACACTATGAACTTTACTGAACCAACCTTTTCCCTGAAGGCTGCACACTAAGATCAGCAAAGGTGGGAAAGAAATCCACCACACTGGTTGGTTTCATGAAGGAAGCTTTAGAACGGACAGAGCAGTGAAATTCAACCGCCAAACAGACAAGAGAGCCTTCAGGACTCACCGTCAAGCAGCTCCTGGTAGAGTCTGCTCAGAACATTCATGAGGTTCTTACAGGGCTTCTTTGGCAGGATCTTCCATGTGAGGCCTCGCTTGTCTTCACAGCTGGAAAACAGGCGTCAGTGTTCATCACAGACACACAAACTCTGTCTTCTCTGCCCTTCTTCTCGGCCGCTCTTGGGTTAAGGGGGAGATGCTCACTGGAAGATGGTGTTTGTGTCCAGGTCCACGCAGCTCACATCAGGAGGGGGGTCATACAGGTCGAAGTAGCGCGAGTCCACCCCCACTATGAACGGACAGGGGGCACTCAACACGTCGGCCAGGGCCAAGGGGCACAGGGGGATGTAAGGGCACTGCCAGTGGAACGGGAAGATCATCTTCAGAGGAGGAGAGAAGAAGACCAGAGTCACTCTTACGGTCCCTCAGCAAGGGGGGCCGTTCTGCTCGCTTTGTGGGTCAGACTCCGCCCATTTGAAGATCATGAGTTTAGCCCAATGAGGAGTTTTCTTGTTTAAATGGAGCAGATTTTTATATTCTTTGGGTCATAATTTGAATTAAATGTGATCATTCACTCAGATACTAAAACCCTCAACCTAGCACGTGTTTATAGCAGCGTGACATGCTGAGTCCCACCAAGCATGACCACGTCATGCGTGTCCAGGTCTTCAGGTAGACCCTTTGACTGTATGTAAGAACTGGACTGAGTGAGTCTAATATAAACCAATACTAAGGGGCTCACTTCCAGCTCCAACCAAATGAGGTCAGTTCAGTCACAATACAGATGCCAACATGTTGGAGCCAATAAGCAGTGATTGATCTGAGTCATTGTTTCTATGGCAACCACTCTCACCAATCAGGAGTGAGCATGTTCGAAGGCCACACCCCTACCACTTGAAAGCAGGCTACACAAAAGCTGTCAATCAAATGTATTGGTTGTTGGACATGGGGGACAACATTCTCCACCTACTTTTACTGAGGCGTCTGATTGGTCCGTTTCTAACTTGAATAACAAGAACTACAGAAGAAATATCATGAAAAACAAGTTTATTAAGAATATAAAAAGGTTCTTCTGACCAATAGAATGACTGAGGAACAGCTGTTTGTTCCTCCCTAGACGTCTATGGGATTCTGGCTTCTTGGAGCCACTTCCTGTTCGGAACGCCAGGGGGAGGAGTCACTCAGTCCAGTTCTCATCTACAGTGCTGCAGTGCCATGTTGCTGCCTCATCAGGTCAACGTGAAATCAAGCAAGAAACAGCGCACAAAGCACGCTGAGGGCGGAGCAAAAGTCCAGCTCACATCCTTTCTGCTGCTTCCAGTGAAATGTGGTGCGGCGGCTGTGTGGACTGCAGACGTACAGACACCAAGGCCTCGGTGACGCTGGTCAGCACTGCCGGCCGTAACGAGTGAACCAGGATCTTGTGTTCGGTGACGGCAAACACCAGCAGGGTGACGGCGTTCTCGGGTCCCAGGTTCTGCAGCAGCGTGGAGAACCGCCCTCCGCTGTGGGGAATAAAGAACCCCTCAGCTTTGACAGGAGGGCGAGTTTCTGTCTGATAACGCACTAACTCTAAAATAAAGGCTGAGCAGATCTAACAGAATAAAAGCCAAAGGGATCACAAACTTTTGTAAGCAGTTGTCCCAACAGATCAACTTCAATCCAAAAACAACTTAAAGTACTGCTTTAAGTTGTTTTCAGGCTCAGACTCTGAGGAGGGAGGAGCGGTTGGCAGGCGGCTCTTACCTGAGCGGTAATGGAGAGGAAGCAGGCTGGCTCAGCATCAGGCTGTCATGTGGAGAAAGCTGGAAAAAAAAGCTGGAAAGTCAGATTCAACCAACCCAGGAAGAGACCTGCAGGAGCTGCAGCACGCTTACGGCGGCTCCAGTGGAATCCAAAAACCCTACCTGGACCAAGATGCGAGGCCTCTGGGACGAAGGAAAGGGAACTTTGTGCATGAAGTGGGAGATGTGCCTGTGGAGAGAAGGGGGTGTGAAGCCAAAAATAACCGCAGAGGGTGGCAGAGCGGTGTGTCAGAGCCCCCCCTTTTTTATTTTTAAATCTAAGCGGCTGCAAAATGTAAAACATCGCCGCATCAGCAACATGTCGAGGAACAACCCCTCTGGAGTAAATCAGGTGGAAATGCATTTAGCCCAGACACCAGAGTTTCATCTGTGTCTGTTCAGCAGATGGTCTCACTCTGACCTCATGCAGTCCTGACAGGAGACGTCAACGTGAAACCATCCCACTCAGGGGTTGGAACGCTCTCTTCAGAATCCAGAATGTGAATTAGAGGACTCACTTCTCGATGGGCAGGGCATGAGGGCCGGAGATGGAGTATCGATACAGGAATGTGAGGAACTTCCGGAAGGCATCGAAGAAGGGCCAGTGGGACAGCAGGCAGATGCACTTGTTGGTGTGGACGGAGCAGCCAGAACCGGCAGGGTTGGCGTTGGAGAGCTGCTCTGCACTCAGAAGGCCCAGCTGGCAGAGCTGCTGGTTCGTCAGGCATTCCGGCGGGTAGGGCTCATAGAACTGGATGGCAGCGCCATAAACCTGACACAAGAAACACGACGCCCGACCGTCAGCCAGGTTTCAAGGGCTAGTCCACAGAGGCATGAAGAACTAGCCTGACTGCTGTGTCCGTTTCAACAGAAACGGCACAAAAAGCGAGCCAGGTGGTTTATGAAAAACCATGTCACGCCTGCAACGAAACGTACATCGGAGGAACAGGACGCACCTTCATCCCGAGAAAAACAGAACATCAAAAAGAATGTAAAAAGGAAACAAATACAATACTAGCAAGGGCCAGACGACAACAGGCAGTTCAAGGAAACATGAAATCAGCCATAACGGACCACTGCGAGCAGGAAAACCACATCATGGACTGGGAAAAGGCCAAAGTCCTCAAGACAACAGACACCACAGATGATCATGGAGGCGGTGGAGATAAGAAAGCGATCCCACACCTCCATGAACGAATGGAGTTTTTCTGAGTTTTTAAAGGCTTGCAAAGTCACAACCAATCATATAGAGGACAGAACGTGGACTGAAAGCGCAGTCATTCTGATGTGTTCAGGAGCTGAAAGGAGAGTTTCTCTTTGGCTGGTGTTTAGATGCCAAACAGGTGAGCCCACAAGCTTAGGCTCTTATTTTGAAGGGAACTAAACAGCTTCTGCAGGCGGTGAATATCTGCGTTCTTTCTGCTCTGCAAAAATAAAAGTTCTGCAGACTGACCCAGGACTTTGTGGTTTGCTGTGCCCCAGTGTACCTGCCAGCAGCTGTACAGGTGACAGTCCCCGCCCCCCGTGAGCTCCACCCGCTCCCAGGCTGCAGTCAGTCCCACAGAGGGAGGGAGGGAGGAGGGAGGGAGGGAGGATGGGCAGACAGACAGGCGTCTCACCTTCTCTCCAGATCCTCCGGTGAAGACAAAGGTGGAAAAAATGGGAAGCGAGTATTTGGTGTTTGCTGGCCAGCATTCAATGGTGGCCCCCATGGGAAGGCAAAACAGAGGGACGGACTCTGGAAGAGGGAAAGACTCGTAGTCCTCCTCTGGATATCTGCTGAACAAACCTTCAACAAGAAAGAACAATCCATCAGAACCCTGCTGAAAATAGAGAGAAGCGAAACCCCCATGACCCCCTCAACAACGGTCTGTTGAGCTCATGACTCCATTCCTGTCATCCTCTCTCTGCTGGGGGGGTGCTGCCCTCTGCCCATGCTCAGTGAGGAGCCTGCTGTCCTGCCTCAGTCTGGAAGTATGGAGGGACATGCATGCCACCACATCTTTTTCATTGCTTTTCTTTTGTCTTTAGCTTGCAAATTATTTGTTTTGCCTTACATTTTTTTTTTTGCTTTAAAAAAATATTTTTGCGTTTGTAAGACAAATGTTTTCGCATGCGTTGTGTCTCATCTCACTGTTTTCCTATCTTTGATTTTGCTCGCATAAGTTTCAGTTTAGGTCAGTTTAGGTTGAGCTGTATGTGTGTATTTGTTGTATGTCTGATCTTGTTCAGGTTGTACTGCAACAATCTCCTATGTCAGTGTAAATGCTGTGCATATGACAATGATTCTGATTCTGAGGTCAGGGGGGTCAGACTCACTTTCACTGAGGGCCACATCAGCATCCTGTCCTCAAAGGGCTATAGAACTTATACATGGAACTAAATGTAATAGAAAATAAATGTAACTACTCCTTAATGTTAATTAACTCATTTATTATTTATTATAACTTTTTAAAGTGATAATTCCAGTTGCATAGAAACACATGTTTGCTTGTTATTCTAGCATAAATCCTTATACATTTGATTCTGTTAGGTTAGGTTATATGGACAGTGTTTACGTCCTAATGTATAGCTGCCCTATCCCATATTTCAAGTCCAATTCCTCCTAGATCTGAATAAATACACAACAATTTTTTATTTTTATTTTGAGAGATGACAAACTTTTATTTCTGGCGTTTGTTTAGGGCTTTGTTTCTCCCACACAGTTAGACATCTGCTCAGCGTCAAACTCGTAGGATGTTTTGGAGGCACAAACACATTTGTCACTGTAACAGGAAACAGGACAGCAGGCCTCTTGATTATCTTCTGACTTTTTCATCCCGACGTGACTGAAAAGCGCGTCTGAGCCGTAAAAAGTGCTGCTTTTTAGAGGTGAAGGGGTCTGATGGCGTATCTGGTTAAAAAGAGCAGAGCTGAGCCGAAAAACTGACTTCAAATTGGCTCCATATAACCGGGGGGGGTCATATGACCACGGGTTAGTCCATGTCTTCACTGATTCTACTGGTCTGAATTATTAGATCTCATCCTTCTGAACAGGCCTAATCATTCCCTGAACATTTAGCACAGAGCTGTTTTAATAGTGCTGCTTCCACTCATTCACTCATTGGGATACATGTAAAACTGCATTTACAGATACTGCTGGACCACTCATTATCTTCTCACTTGCAAGTCAAAAATGACAAGAGTAAAAATTGAGACCCCTTTAAACTATGGTGAACCTGACATTATGGCCCAGATCAGTGTTTGACATCATCAGAACAAGAAAGGCTTACCTGCTTTATACACCACCGCGTTGGTTTTGGCCACAGACTTCTTGTAACACAGGTACACAGAGGAGCCCCACTGAGAAGCAACAAAAGCATCCCGTTGTTCTCTATGACATTATGGATGACTGACGACTAGAAACGCATGAGCTGGTGACGCTGAAGGCAACGAAACAATCACCACGTCTCTCTAGGAAAGTTCCTAACGATGCAACTTTCTCACCCATGTGTGTTGTAGAAGTATTCACTATGACCGGTCCCCCGCTGTGACCCGGCCCCCGCTGTGACCCGTTACCCACTGTGACCCGGCGCCTGCTGTGACCCAGCGCCCGCTGTGACCCGGCCCCCACTGTGACCCGGCCCCCGCTGTGACTTATTGCCTGCTATGACCTGTTACCCACTGTGACCCGGCGCCTGCTGTGACCCGTTACCCACTGTGACCCGGCGCCTGCTGTGACCCAGCGCCCGCTGTGACTTATTGCCTGCTATGACCCGTTACCAACTGTGACCCAGCGCCCGCTGTGACCCGGCCCCCGCTGCGACTTATTGCCTGCTGTGACCCGTTGCCCGCTGTAAAACCGCCACCCACTGTGACCCGTTGCCCGCTGTGACCCGGCGCCCGCTGTGACCCGGCGCCCGCTGTGACCCGTTGCCTGCTGTGACTCGTTGCCCGCTGTGACCCGGCGCCCGCTGTGACCCGTTGCCCGCTGTGACCCGGCACCCGCTGTAACCCGGCGCCTGCTGTGACCCGTTGCCTGCTGTGACCCGTTGCCTGCTGTGACCCGTCGCACAATTTTGACCTGTCGCCCGCTGCATGCTCGTCTTTGACTAAAGGCATCAACACTACGTTTAATGAAAACATCTGTCTGTGTTTATTGACGCTCACTGTGTTGCTAACTTGCATTTCCTGGTTTTGAAAAAGGTGTTTAAGAGGTTGAAGGCGGAGCTATAAGGTGGGGGGTTCTGATGAGGTTCTGAGAATCCAACACGCTCTTCACTTAATGCATTTGTGGATCAATGACTGAGTCCCGGCGTGCCGCTGGCCTCCTCACCATGCTGCTGTTCAGGTTCTTCTCCACCTTGCAGAAGGTGTGTGGAGGCGTCTCCCCTTTGCTGGGGATGATGATGCAGATGTCTGTGACGGCCAGGGCAGCGTGGGGCTGGCTATCAGGAGCCCGGCGGTAGGTGATGTAAATGCGTTGGGATGAATTCCCGCTGATGTTGGCCGAACGTCCGAAGGGCGTGGTCTGGATGAGGTGGCAGCCCTGCTTCAGCCGCTCCTTCCACTGAAACAGCACCCTGTGGCGGGAGGCAGCAAGGCAAAGACATCCATCACCGTCCTTACAGAACTCAGTGACACGTGCTGTGGCCTCGTCAGCTGTGGCCGTCAGGCAGTGACGGTCGAGAGGGACTTTCAGCTCTTCCCCTTACGCCTTCACGCCTTCTCATTCATCACACATTTTCACAGACGAGCATCTGTGGGTTCCAGACGGTGCAGGGAAAGCTGTTCCTCCATCAGTCTAAAACCAGATTCTGCTGAATAACAAATGCTTTTGGAAGCTGTGTGCGTGAAGAAAAGAGGACTTTGAATTTGACATCGGGTGGCAGCACCCGGAGCCAAAGCACTTCAGGGAATAATCACTAAGGTTGGTTTTTAGAAGTCCCCGTTCGATTCACTAAGAAACTGACAGCCCAACAGGGATGAAGCTACTTCTACAGAAAAGCTTTGTTAATCGTGGGCTGACGTCCAGGATCACTGAAGAGTGACTCTCTATGAACTCAACTGTTATTCATTGGAATGACACTGGACAGATCTGCTACAGCAGGGGTGTCAGAATCCAGGCCTGGAGGGCTGTGTTCAACAGGTTTGCCGGCCAAGCTGGCATTGAAGCCCGTCATTGTCTAGACACACTCGGTCCAGGTAATCATCAGCAGATAAGGCAGGGTTTCTGGAAAACCAGCAGGAGGCCGGCCCTCCAGGCCTGGATTTGGAAACCTCAGGAAACCTACAGTTTACTCCACTCTTCCCTAAAAATGTTCAATAAATGGCCAAGTGGGTGGAACAAAGTCAAAGCAAGGGACAAACCCGAAATGCGTTATGGCTTCATCAGCATCAGATCTTCCTAGGCCCAACATGTCACGACCCCCTTCTGCAGAGCCAGAATCCTCTTCGGGGCTCTCAGCACACAAGCTGCTGATTGTGCTCAGCAGAGAGGCTGCCTCAGTGCCTGATGGGCTCCTTTAGCGTTGTCACCACCTTCCTCTGACAGTCAGGGAGCTGTGAAGGTAAAGTGCTGCCTTCACACCCTTCAGGAGCTAATGAAGAGAGGACATGAGTCTGCGGTGCTTTTACAGATAAGTAATGCCCCCCAGCAGAAAAACCAGCTGGAAACTGCTGCACAGGAGGGTTTAAAGGCAAACCCTTCAGTTTCTCTATCCATCAACATGCAGAAAGCTGACACAAACAGCACTAAATATTGACTGTATCCGAGAACTGGACTGAGTGGCCCCTCCCCCCTGGCATTCCAAACAGGAAGTGGCTGCAAGAAGCCAGAATCCCATAGACTTCAATAGAGAAATAAACAGCTGTTCCTCCTATGGGTCAGAAGAACCGTTCTGGATCTGAAACCTTTTTAACATCTTCTAGATAATTCTTCTAATTTAATTTAATGATCATTTTTCTGTAGTTTAAATTATTTAAGTTATAAACTGACCAATTAGACATCTAAATGAAAGTAGGTGGAGCCTGCTGGCCCCCACTACCAAAGTTCAAAATGTTTGATTGACAGATTTTGTGTAGCCGGCTTTCAAGTGGTAGGGGTGTGGCCTTCCAACAAGCTCCCCCCTGGTTGGCCAGAGTGGTGGCTTCAACATAGTGGCATCCGTATAGTGAAAAAATGGGGACTGAACTGACTTCATTCAGTTAGAGCTGAACGTAAATATATAATGAGTTATGTATTAAGGCAGGGGGGTCAAACTCATTTTTACCAAGGGCCATGATGTAACTTATATGTGTAACTAAATGTAATGAAAAATAAATGTAACTACTCCTTCATACATAACTCATTATTTATTTATTACAACTTTTTAAAGTGATAATTCCAGCTGCATAGAAAACATATGTTTACTTGTTATTCTAGCATAAATCCTTTACATTAGATTCTGTCCGGTTAGGTTATGTGGACAGTGTTTACAGTCCTAATGTATAGCTGCCCTATCCAAGATTTCAAGTCTGATCCCCCCTAGATATGAATAAATACACACCAAATTTTATTTTTTATTTTAAGAAATTACAAACTTTTATGCTCTCGCGGGCCACGTAGAATGACATGGAGGGCCACATTTGGCCCCCGAGCCTTGAGTTGGACACGTGTAATAAGGAGTAGCTACATTTACTTTTTCATTACATTTAGTTACATGTATAATTTATATCTGGCCCTTTGAGGACAGCCACTATGCTGATGTCGCCCTCAGTAAAAATGAGTTTGACCCCCTGCCTTAAATATTTAAAATAGCCACCAGACACCGGAAGTAAGAGATGCCGTCAAGCTGAAGAAGGAGTAGCAGGCTACTACGGAGCACCTTTATCAGGCGAAGCCCGGAGATGTTCAGTCTGCACATGCATCCCACTGCTGCTGCTGGAGGATCAGGATTCCCTGTTTGGATGAGGACGGACTGTTTGATTTAGTTAGCCGACGAATCTACAGCAGAAAACTTAAATCCAGATGATAAGGAACCGGCACAAGAACGATGGATCTACCGGGCTTGAAATCAGTAAATAAAAACCAAATGTTCTGGGTAAAAGTGTGGAAAAAAGCCAAATAAAACAGCTCCAAATTGTATTAAATGCAAAAAACGAAATGAAAATTCACTGAAATGTTATTTGTAATTTGACAAGTTTTCACTTTATATCTCCCACAGCTTTTTGGTAAAATGACACTTTATTTTGAAGGTAAGGGTGTGGAAATGCTGCAATTTTTAATGTTAAAATACTTTAGGGAACAAATAACTGATCTCTGTTTTGCATTCTGTCCTTTGTTGCCTGGAGTGTCAGTGGGTTTTCCACTGAAATTAACCAGGATTCTTGTTTGTCACAAACCCTAGTTTCCATTAAAGCTGCACCCTTGCTTAAGCTGACAGGAGCTTGCTGGCATCTCCAGAAAACACGAGACAGACAACTCACCCCAGGTCCGTGAGTGGCGGCTTGTCGCGACCTCGCCTGTAGCACAGGAAGATCTGAGGCGCCATGAGGCCTCCATTGTTCAGATCCGCCGATTGGCCGGTTGGTGTGCTCTCTATGCAGGTGAACCCCGGGGGGACCTCCTCGCCCAAAGACCGGATCACCACAGCCACATCTGTGATGGGAGCTTTGGGCTTTGCAGTCTTGTGGCACACATCATCAAAGTGGATCTCCTGGTCCAAAGGCTTGGATGGGTCCGTCAGACCGGCTACCACAAAATAGTCGGCGACACGGGGGCCTTTGTCCTCCATTGTTTCCCATCACCGCCAACAGGCTTCAGGAGAGAAGGAGAAGCAGAGCAGATTCATGATGAAGGTAGACATAATGTGGCATCTTTAAATGTTCCAGAAGGAACGAATTTTAAACAAAGTCAGACCTGTGCAGGAAAAGGTCCTTGAACTTAGACTAGCTGAATGAATAAAATGAGGAAGGATGAGATAGACAGCAGTGCAGAACCAAAACAGAAGGAGATGGATGAGGTTTGTAAAAAAAAAGAAATCACTTCTATTGTCGTGCTTGGGCCTTTGAGTCCTTCATAAGAAGGTAGAAAGCGCTATATAAGTATACGCCATTTACCATTTTGTTTTATTGTTGTCCTTGAAAAGAGGAGAGTGTTCTTCCTTGAACTGGGGTTTTGATTACAAAACAGGCATCTGCACTGTATGCTGTACAAAGCCAAAAATCTGAAAACGTACCTGGTGCAAACCGGACAGACACCGACACGACTACATTAGTATCGTTAAAATGCTTTTAGTTGCAAAAGTGTATTCTAAGAAATCCTCGTTTTTTAACTATTTGCCATGGTGCTGCTACACCAGTCCAACCTGTAGTGATCTGCCTCTGTGGCTTCAATGAAACTTTTTCCCACCGTTTTTCTCTGGTGAGTAATGGAATAACAACACACTGAGGCCCAAAGAGTCAGAATGGAGACATCTGCAGCCAGTCAGGAGGTTTTTATATGAAACAGAACACAGCTGGGAAAAACAGGATGTTTCATTTCTTTCTTGGTGTCCAAGTCTTTCTATTGCAACACTTTTTCTGAAGTTCCAGTCCTCTGGAAAAGTATGTGCGCCCTTTTGAGCTTTTTGGACCATTTGTCAAATCTACCAAACACAAAACCAAACCTACCTGTCCCTTTATAAAAAGTATTTGCCTCCCCCTTTGTCCACTGGTTCATGTCAACAGCTTCCAACAGTCAGTCACTACCAAACCCAAGTCCATGTAGTACGGTCAGTGAGCAGCTGGCACTACTCCGCTCAGTGCTCAGGAAGTGTGCGATGAGATCTCAATCTTTGATCAATGCGTGTTGGTGTAGTGGTTCGCGCTCTCGCCTCATAGTGAGAAGGTCTTGGTTCAATTCCCAGCTGGGCCCCTCCTGTGTGGAGTATGGATGCCCTCCCGGTGGGTTTCTTCAGTAAAACTGGCACCCCTTGTGGCTACATAGTAGGCCTGCACAATATACCGCAAATTTATCGTTATCACAATATCAAGCAGTGCAAAAGTCAGCAAAAATCACAATAAATGATTACCTTAAATGTGCTAAAACAATCTTATGGCAGCTTGAAGTATTTAACTAATCAAATAAATCCATGTATGCATTTGACCAATTGGATGGACCCTTTCACGTTGTTGGCCAATCAGATGGAGCCCTATTATGTTAGATGTTTGCCTCCTACGTCAACGAGGGTCATTTGGAGTATAATTTTTAAATTGTTGCAGTGAAATGGTAATGATGTTTTTGGTGGTTTTGCTATTTGTGTATATACCGCAAATTATATCGTTATCGCAACATTGATCACTCATATCGCATATCGCAGGTTTTGCTCATATCGTGCAGCCCTACTACATAGCATGGCAGTAATGCAAAGGGTCTTGCCCAAGGACCCACACAGGATGAAGCTCACTAGGCCTCCTGGAAATCTGCCCCGGGTTTCCCACGTGCCAGTCGTGCTCTTCACCAACTGAGCCATCAGGCTGCTGCTTGTCCTCCATCTTCTACATTCAAGAAACCCATTTTTGGCTCCATTGCTCATCTTCTCTCCACCTCTCTTTAGATGCTGTCTTGGGTGAGCGTTACGGGCTTCTTCGCTAAACGTTGCATTGTAACCGACATTGTGATTGTTCAATTAGGTCTGTCATCCTATTGGCTGGAGAATTTAACCAGCGTTGTCTCACTGAAACCAGAATCTGAGCTCGAAAGTTTTGACGGCAAGTGGCTGCGATGAGAACAAAGAGAAAGATTTGAGGACAGGAAATCTGTGGAGGAAGAGTAGATCAAGAACACCAACACAGATTCAGATCTGAACAAGAGCAGGAACATTATGAATGGGAAAGGAGGGTTTTGGAGCAAGCACCTGAACCGTATCTGAATACCACATTGTTGTCAAAGTGCTCTCATCCCATAAGGAAGGATTACAGGATCAGCAGACTGTGGCGCAGCGTGGATCTAATCTAATCATTTAATGGTTAATTCCGTCACACTGCATGTCAACGGCTACGAGAGGCTTAGAATAAACCCACAACATAAACCAAACTGCAGCGCTGCAACGTCATGACTAGCATTTAAGTGGGACAGCTACGAAAAGGACTGAGAAGAGGAAAAAGTTCATGGATGTAGTGAAGGAGGACATGAGGGTGGTGGGTGTGAGCGAGGAGGATGCAGAGGGTTAGATGGAGCCGCGTGATTGGCTGTGGCGACCCCTAAAGGGTGCAGCCGAAAGGCAAAGAAGACATAGAAATAATAGAGAGGTCCTGCCTTTCTCCCACCAACCACAGCCACTCTTCTCATCATCTAATGAGTGGTTCCGTTAAGCTCTTGTTTGGGAAACATCTGCATTGTGGTGGGTGATGAGCTGAGTCTCCTTCCTCCATCTCACTACCAGCTATTGACAGATGGTGTGAAAAGGCTGCTTCAGTGGTTCTGGCTCTAAAACCCAGATTACAAATGCATCCCACCTCATCATGTATCCACGGGTGGGAAGCTACAGAGAAAGAGCCGTTTCCTGCCTGTGTGACACCCGATCTGCTGTGAAGAGGCAAAGCGTAGATGCTGACCTGTATGCTCTTCAGTCCTTACAGAGAAAGCATGTCTGCCCCCACCCCTCTGAAAAAAACGGAGAAGATCCGGATTGTTCCTGACACATCAGTTGAACTGCTTCCAGAGGACTGTAACAGGAATGTGCCCTCAACTACTAACAGAGTGCACAAAAGTGGGATGAGGTCATTTGACCATTTGAAATGGGAACGTTTCCACTGTAATAGAATCCTCATGGATGCTCTGCTGGCTGAAGCAAACAGTTGAAACCATAACCATGTGTTTAAACAAACCTAGCACTTCCCCTCCACCTCCACATGTGCTCAAAGTGCCGTCTGCCTTTGGTGTGAAAGTCGGCCTGGAAACAAAAACAACTGTAGGCCCTTTCCGACAGGCGTCCCTGCCCTTAGACCCCCCTTCTCCTCTAAGCAGCGGTAGATGAGCGGCATCTTGACGTTAAAAGCCTGTGGTTCTCCAGAAAAACATGAACATAAACATACATACATGCAGCTTTACCCAAACGTGTTGTTCACAAAGATGTTAACTTTTAGATGCACTTCAAGTTCTTTATGTATTTTATCCCTAGGTAATTTATTTTGAAAGCAGTTTATGTCTTAAATAACTTAAAGGAAAGTTCCTTGATACTTGATTTTTATTTTTTCTGGGAGAATTTTATTTTTGTTTACACCACATTTGCACTAAATGGTGTCATTTATGTTTAACAAATACACTATAATTGTTAAAAAATAATATCTGATTCACAGCTATTTTTTAAATTAAGCAATGGCTATGGTTTTGTTTTTCAAAAGTTAATACCAATGTGTCTGGCAGCTACCTGACTTATTCATTTTTTATCCTTTTTACAGCAGTTTTGTACTAAATAATGACACTGCTGTTCATGTTCACTATTGTTTAAACTGAATTTTACAGATATTTCCAAATGAAAATTGTCATTGTTTGTCAAAGACAGAGTATTACTGATTTCAGCAACGTTACACAAAAGTCTGTTATTCATTACACTAAATAGGACACAAGTTGTTTATTATCATGGTGTTTAACAAATAAAAAATAAATGGGGAAATATTTTCCAAAAAACAGTTTTTAAAGATCTTCTTTCTTAAAGTTTGATATATCGTGAGTTGTTAGAGACGAGATATATCGATTATCACATTATTGCCATATCGTGATAGTATCGTTATCGTGAGCAAAGTATCGCTTATCGTATCGTATCGTGAGGTACCCAGTGATTCCCAGCCCTAATAGACTCATGAACAGGGTCTACCTCACAGTTCTGAGCTGTAAACTCAGATTTGATGCAACTTTGAATGAAAATGACTGTGCTGATTCCAAATCAGCTCATCCAGAAGCAGAGTATTGCTGGGTTTGCAAAAGTCTTTGTCTTAATGTTTTCATCTAAACTCTTTAGTCCCAGCTGTCCTTACCGGTGAATACGGCTGTGAGCAAAGGTCAAACCTGTACGGGGCACACAGGTGACCCGAACGAGATATCAAGGTCTTATACGCGTGGGTGATTCTGTAGAGAAAAGATTCATGCACATTTATTTCTATGGGCATAATGTGGGCAATGGGTCACAGTGCACACTTATACAACACGTAAGGGTAAGAAAGGGTGAGGTAAGTGAGACGGAGGTGTGTTGTATGGATTTTTCCATTTGTCAGTAGCTGTCACTCACACCTTCCTAACGACTAGAGTGTGGCGCAAGGACACCGTACCACAGCATCACCCGTACGTCAGAAGTGAGTGGAACTAAAATGATCCTTTCAAATACTTCACGATATACTTACCACACGATTGACAATGGCACATTCCATTTTTCATGACATCCCTTAAGGTGGCCGTTCGAGCCACAAGAGAACAGCAAGACACACCTGCCCTCCCCTGAAGATGCAGCCGCCCCTCTCCACAGGCGACCCAAAACCCCCCAGCACCTGTGCGGGTGCGCTGGACTCGCTTTTTCACCTTTTGTTGCATGAACATCTCATTGAAACAATGGCTGTGTCCGTTTGCACCTGCCTTGTTAGACATGTCAAATTAAAACAAATAGCTGCAACAACCCAGCTTCACGGTAACAAATCACCCGCTCTGATTTCTACTTTGGTCTTTGTATTTCATGCCGGATCTTCTCTTCTAAGTTTGAAAATCTGCTTTGGTTCTCAAACTGCTTATTCAGTTTATCCAGGAATACAAGTGTTTGAACTCTGAGTGGAGGGTAATGCATCAGAGTCAGTGTGGGACTAAGCTCAAATAGTTTCCAAAAGCAGAACCTCTTAGTATGGCCCCCAAAATTTTGCATTGGGTCCATCTGACCCCTCTTAATGAACATCTTCCAGAGATGCCGCTGGATTAAACATAAACTTGTGGTCACAACAATAACAGAGGAACTGACTACAAGAATCCTATAGGCAGTAAACTGATACAGTCAGAAATTATAACATCATTTTTAGTTTTGGTGGTAAGATAATGCAGAACTTTTGAGAGGTCACTTCATTTTCACTTTATGTAGCCCCGCCCATTTCTCCGAGTTCTGTTCTTTAGTCCTGCGCCCATTGTAAAGAACAGATCCCGTGTCCCTAAACGCACGCATGTAATCCAAACCACCTGACTACTTTGGCTGCAAGCAGGTTTGAACTGTCTGACCATTAAACCATTGTTAATCAAATGAAAACCAAAATCACTCATTACAATATGTATTATATATTTAATGAGCCCAAAATCAATTCAGATTTGAATCTCTGTTTATTTTTCCCATGCTGACAAACCTTTTGCATTTTTGAAAGCCATTTGAAATACTTTGCCATGTGTACCGGACTGTCAGTTCCAGGGTCTTTGTTTGTCTTTTAGTCCACAAAAGCAAAAGAAGGATTTTTACAATTGCACAAAATTCTTCATCCAGAGTCTTCATCAGTGTCTGGTGGTTACTGCGGGTCATTTGGACCCACAGCTGCATAAGCTCTGCTTGTTTCATTTATTGAATGAACTTGAATGAACATTTATGATTGAACTTCATGGTTTTGGTGGATTGTGTAACTTTTTTTGGTGTCGTGCCAAAAACAGGGCGTGTGGATGGAAGGAGGCCATCCAATCTTTTTTCAAATGATGTTCTGATAGGAAACAGACGAGTCAACGCGGGTCTTTCCTCACATCCGCCGGACTGCAGGTTTCACATCAGCCAGATCTGAGCTCTGATAACTGGGATATGTTGGTGTTGGTCCGAATGTTTCAGCATGAAAAGAACGCATTCACAATGACAACAGTCCTAAGACGAACAGCAGGAATAATGTGCTCGAATGATCATTTGGTTAGCTGACAGAAGTCACAGAATAAAATCATTTCTCTAGATGAGAAGTTGGAACTTTTTTTTCCAAACTCCAAGCTAATAAGCTTTAAAGCTCCTTTAACAGACTAAAAATATGTTTGTTCCGTTCAGATTATATAGAAGCACAAGCAGTGATTATAAAATTATCTTTTCTTTTTTTTTTACTAAACTAGCTAACCCTGGCTTGACAGCAGAGGTGGTCCCCAAAACTTCAAACGTAGCCAAGTGTCAGGCTGGGGTCAGAGGATAGATAAGCTTCTCTCCTGAACCCGCTGACCTTTAACCACAGCAGGGAGTGACACGGTGTTCAGGCCAAACAAGCCTTCACTTTACTGGTCCCAAGGGTTTCCTTAAGACAAGGCAATAACATCCAGCTGTCCAAACTGGACAGGAACCGGTGCCAAAGAAAACCACTGGGACTCTGGTCCTTACAGGCTCGCTGCTGCTCTGGGTTCCGGCTGCACGGACCTTCAGCACGGACACGGACATGTGGAGAAGGTGAGAAGACTCAGCAGAAAGCCACACATCTGCTCATAGTTAAAGCAGAACTTTGGCTCTTCTGCATTTCAGCATCTGGTAAACGCCAAAGCAAAGATCCGCCACGCCAATACGAGGTTTTGCATCTTTAACACCAATCTATTTCTTTTAGTTTAGTGTTGACCAGCTGCAGACCAGACCGCTCACTCCAGTGAAGCACTGCTAATGCAAGGACAGTTTGAAGAGACCCAAAGGTGTCTCCTAAACCTTTCTGTAGAATTTGTGAGCAGGCAACAGAAAAACCTTTGCTGTGTTCTGCAGCTAATGTTTCCCAGCTGACAATGACAGATTCTGTCAGGCGGACAAACCTGAAGCTCTGGCTTACCAAAGCTACAATACCAGTTCAACTGAGGTAAAGATCCATTTTACTGGTTTGTGTCCCCTAAAAATGTCAGCGCTGCAGAGAAAAGGACTTGAATTCATGTTTTTAGGCATGAGTGATGTTAGCTAGAAGGATGACAGAAAAGGGAAACAAACTATACAACTAAAAATCCTGTTTTTCGATCAATCCTTCCATTTGTTGTAGTTTTCTTGCCTTTCACTTAGGCCTCATCTATCATGTTTGCTTGTTTGTGCTTTGACTTTAACCACTTTGAACCTGGCCCGTTCATTTGGGGTTTCTGTTGGATGTTTGTTGGCTCACCTCAAATAGAAACCTTTATTGTTTCTAACACATGTATGATTGAAGAAGACAACATCATGAAAATCACTATAAACAAACACAACGGACTGACAGCACCATGCTACAATGCATTACTCATGTATGAAAAAGGAGTAAAAAGTTTGTGGGTTCAAATCCACGCTGTCCTCTCCGTCACGCAGCAGAAAACAGTAAACATCCTGGGGGGTATTCCAGACAGCAGGTTCTGCTAGCCCCCACGGTAAGTTTGAGGCTAAGGAAGTGGATAACCTCAGCTTTCAGTTCCAGAAATGGAGGTATGTTTCAGGGTATGTCAAGTTGCCATAGCAACTCCTGCTCTGAACATAACCTGGTCTGGAGCAGGTTTAGTTGAAGGTTAGTTTGTTTTCAGAGAGGTTCAGCAGCATGGCGTGTCCATTTGAAGATGATTTAGTGGATGAAGAAGCTCAGATAATACTTTTTCCACCGTGAGAGGCTGATAAGACCATATATGGATGTTTAAAGAGAAACTTTTTACTTTGATCTAACTTCATTATTTGCTTCAGTGAAGATACATCATTTTTTGTTATGGTCACCCTAAAAATTACACGGAGTTTTCAGACAGTTATTTTCATTTCATTCAAATTAATTCAATAAGTAGGTGTAACTTTGGTGCTGCTGTTAGATCGGCACCGCAAGGGATAAATATGGTTGCAAATTTCTAGGCTATGTCAGCCCCTGGGACACACATACTCATTCTACAACGCCTATATAGTTAGTTCAGTAGTTAGTAGTTAGTTGTTACTGTTATTTGTTAATAAAAAACACTGCGTTGTAATTATTACTTGTACCGGTATTCATTTGCGACGCGGCTGCAGACTAACCGCGACTCCTGCTGCTTCATCATCTTCTCCATGGAGAAGACGGGGTTTCTTAATTTATTTAAAACCTTTGAGCCCAGACATGAGCTGTATTGTTAATCCTTTAGAAAATGCTGCTACTCTCAAGATGAATGTTTGTCTCCTTTAGTCTAGACTACAAAGTGGGACTGAAAACACAGCTGGGACTTTAAGTAAGGAAGTAATATTTTTATTTTGGACAAGTGAAAACAAGTGTAGAATAACAAAATAAGACAAAAATTATATAAAACAAGAAAATTATATAAAACAAGACAAAATTATATGAACACAAGTCCAAAAGGGAGTGAGAAGAAGAAAAATAACAAAAGCCAATTCTAGCTAACACAAAGGATCAGATCTATGAGGTTTTTTTTCAACATGAAACAGGGACTGTGGAAAAGGAATCTAATGTACTACCAATAAGGATGTGTCTTTTATTCTAGTGATACTGATTTATTATGGAACAAATGGGCAACAAAAAAAATGCCTGTCTTCCTTTGCCTGCTAAAGTTGCACCATTCAGCTTTAGGATTAAAGCAAGTAATTCAGAATATCTTGGTATTAGAGATGTAACACTTCTAGGTTAAAAACTGAACCATGTTACACAGAATCCTGGGTAAAGCCAATCGTTGCATCCCTATTACATACCAGTAGGTTTACGTTGAAGTGTCAAACGTGTTGTGCTAAATTTAAGAAAGATTTGCAGAGAAATACACAGGTGAGACGAGATGTTGTCATGCTAGGAGAAACAACATCTCGTCTCACCTCATCTCGTATTTCTCTGCAAATAATATGTGTGGAATGACAATAAACAGATCTCGAATCTTGACTTTGGTGTTCATTGTCTGATTACATTACTCCAGGCAGCAAACTGAGGTTTGAACGGAATCATGGGTAAAGCCAATCGTTTCAGCCCTGCAAGGTATTAAACCTTAAGGAATTTAGGATTAAATGGTGTCAAAGTAAATGTTAGCATAAGGCAAAAGAAACAAGAGAGGACTCACCACACGCTGCACGACTAAAATGAAACCAAAGTGGTGGGATTGTCATCTTTATTTAGAGGTTCCACATCTAAACCAACTCAGAGGCCTTGGGGTAGAGTGTCTCCCCTGAGACTGGAATGTTGTGAGTTCAAATCCACAGTCTAGTCATACCAAAGACTCTATAAATGGGACCCAAAGCCTGCCAGCTTGACGCTCAACATTATGAAGTTATTCAAACAGTTCTTTAAAGTTCCTCTAACACCAGGCCAGAAAGGGACAGAAATGCTGATAAATGCCCTCCCTTCATCTGGACTGGCCCTCCAGACAGAACCAAAGACTAAAATCCTAGTCTGCTTATGGACACAGTGATGTCACCCATGGAAAACGCCCCACCAAGAAGGAGCAAATTCAGTTGCTGCCATTTGGAGCCAGGCGACAGTAATTGGTCCGAGTCGGTCTGAGTCAACATTTCTAGGCCAACTGCTGTAGCCAATCAGGAGTAAGCTTGTTCAAAGTCCACACCCCTTCCACTGAAGCTTGTGCGAATCTGTAGGGGGTGGGGGCCAGCGGGCACCACATACTTTTACTGAGGCATCTGTTTGGTCAGTTTAAAACTTGTAAAACTTCCACTAACAAAAATATACCATTCATTCATCTTCTAAACTTGTTTTTGCCCCTTTCGGGGTCATGGGGCTGCTGGAGCCTATCCTGGCCTCTCAATCAATATTTACATGGCCCCCTGGGTGAAGGCCGGGGGCATCCTGGACGGGTCACCAGTCTGTCACAGGGCCACAATCACACACCTATGCACACTCACACCTAGGGACAATCTAGACTGAGTAACCAATGAAGCTATGAAGCATGCTTTTGGACGGTGGGAGGAAGAAAACCCACGCATGCACGGGGAGAACACGCTAACTCCACACAGAAGGCCCCACATAGACCGATGTTTCAAGTCCCCCAGCCGGGACTTGCTGTGGGGCAAGAGCGCTAACCACTGTGGCACCGTGAAGCCCCCAAAAAATATATATATCATGAACATGCATCAGGCCCAGGACGGTTCTTCTGACCAACAGAATGACAGCTCGCATTCACAGTCAAAGACTGAAATGCACCACACCACCTGGAAGAAGCCCACACTTCTAATACTGAGCTCTCTGATGGACAGAAAAAAGGAAGCATGAAGAAGAAAGACAGGAAGTCCTCTGACAGCGCCTGTACCCGCAGGAAACGCCTGTACCCGCAGGAAACGCCTGTACCCGCAGGAAACGCCTGTACCCGCAGGGAGCGCCAGTACCCGCAGGGAACGCCTGTACCCGCAGGGAGCGCCTGTACCCGCAGGGAACGCCTGTACCCGCAGGAAACGCCTGTACCCGCAGGGAGCGCCTGTACCCGCAGGGAGCGCCTGTACCCGCAGGGAGCGCCTGTACCCGCAGGGAACGCCTGTACCCGCAGGGAACGCCTGTACCCGCAGGGAGCGCCTGTACCCGCAGGGAGCGCCTGTACCCGCAGGAAACGCCTGTACCCGCAGGAAACGCCTGTACCCGCAGGAAACGCCTGTACCCGCAGGAAACGCCTGTACCCGCAGGAAACGCCTGTACCCGCAGGGAGCACCTGTACCCGCAGGGAGCGCCTGTACCCGCAGGAAACGCCTGTACCCGCAGGAAACGCCTGTACCCGCAGGGAGCGCCTGTACCCGCAGGGAGCGCCTGTACCCGCAGGGAACGCCTGTACCCGCAGGGAGCGCCTGTACCCGCAGGAAACGCCTGTACCCGCAGGAAGCGCCTGTACCCGCAGGGAGCGCCTGTACCCGCAGGGAGCGCCTGTACCCGCAGGGAACGCCTGTACCCGCAGGGAGCGCCTGTACCCGCAGGGAACGCCTGTACCCGCAGGAAGCGCCTGTACCCGCAGGGAGCGCCAGTACCCGCAGGAGACGCCAGTTCCCGCAGGAAGCGCCTGTACCCGCAGGGAGCGCCTGTACCCGCAGGGAGCGCCTGTACCCGCAGGGAGCGCCTGTACCCGCAGGGAGCGCCTGTACCCGCAGGGAACGCCTGTACCCGCAGGAAACGCCTGTACCCGCAGGAAACGCCTGTACCCGCAGGAAACGCCTGTACCCGCAGGAGACGCCAGTTCCCGCAGGGAACGCCTGTACCCGCAGGAAACGCCTGTACCCGCAGGAAACGCCTGTACCCGCAGGGAGCGCCTGTACCCGCAGGGAGCGCCTGTACCCGCAGGGAGCGCCTGTACCCGCAGGGAGCGCCTGTACCTGCAGGGAGCGCCAGTACCCGCAGGAGACGCCAGTTCCCGCAGGAAGCGCCTGTACCCGCAGGAAGCGCCTGTACCCGCAGGGAGCGCCTGTACCCGCAGGAGATGCCAGTTCCCGCAGGAAACGCCTGTACCCGCAGGGAGCGCCTGTACCTGCAGGGAGCGCCTGTACCCGCAGGAAACGCCTGTACCCGCAGGAAGCACCTGCTGAACTCACTAAACTAGTTGCCACAAAACTTTTCAAACTTGAGTTTCTGGAGTTTCTTTTGTTCTCCCAGGACCAGCAGTCTGCAACATAACCTGCACCAGAGTCCAGGTGAGCTTCCGGTCAAAGAGACCCGATCATCCAAGCATAGAAGCCCAGCACTGATCAAACCCACCAGTGTGTCAACAGGGTCCAGTTCGGGATCGGTGACGTCACTGACATTTTAACTGATTCCCTTATTTTGGAAACAACAAAACACCTGATTTCACCTGAATGATTGAAACGGATCACAGAAGGGATCTTTTGGGTGGATGTGGTTTGAGGAACAGCATGATTAAGTTCTGAGGTTTTTACCTGTCCGCGCGCTAGAGCCCTCAGGAGGCTCTCCGGGCTCAGAAGACACCTGAGCGCGCGCTGAGAAAACATCTGAGCGCGCGCTCAAATGCAGACAGCAGCAAAGTTTCACCTCAACGCAAAACTGGAGCGCGCCAAGCCGCCGCCGCGGTGGGGCAACCGGGTAAATGTGGGACTATTTTTAGCCCGGGACCGCATCGTTGTGCCTAAAACAGTCGCGCTAAGGCGGATGACACGCGCTTCGCGCGGTGTGACCGGTAATTGGCGGTCCGCGGCTCAAACGTTTGATGTCTTCTTTCATCTCAGACACAACCTGTAGCTTACAGGCGGAGACGCGAGCACGCGGGTGCCTGCAAGCACACGCACGGACACGGACGGGACGCGTGATGTAACGGAGCCAGCCGCCTCCGGCTGCACGGTAAATCCTGACCGGTCACTCACTCACTCCAGCGGCGTCGCTGCTCCAGACTCACCGGCGCGTGAACGTTCGGCTCCCCGTCGGTGGGTCGGTCCGGGTCCCGGTTCGCAACACAGGCAGGGGAGCGGGTCGCCCCGGCTCAGCCGCTCGGTTCCTCCCGGAGAAAAACCGTTAGGTCGTCATGCAGCTCCCGTTACTGACGTCCGCGCCGCCGCCATCTTGGTTGGCAGCTGACACGCGCGCGCGCGTCCGTGTTTGCCCCACTTTAGGGGACGTGTGTAGAGTGGATGAAGAAGCTCAGATAATACTTTTTACACCGTGAGAGGCTGATAGGACCATAACTTTTTACTTTGATCTATCTTCATTATTTGCTTCAGGTTAGATAAATCATTTTTAGTTAAGTCAGTTTAAAATAACACGTAGTTATCAGACAGTTATTTTACTTTCATTCAAATGGATTCAACTAAGTAGGTGTAACTTTGGTGATGCTGTTAGATCGGCACTGCAAGGGATTGTGGGATACCATTCCCTTTGCCTGTCTGGACGGATTTGGGTTAAAGTGTGGGTTTTTGACCAAATGTGTTTAGTTGTTTAGCTGTTTGAGTTATTTTGTCGAGTTATTTTGTCCTGTTATGTTTAATTCTTTCTGCACCATGAGTGAGAGGGAGGAAGAGGAGGATGTTATTTAGCACCACTAGAGCATTCTTATGTAACAAGACCTGCAGTTACAGTCAGAGTCATGGTGTCTTAGATATGCTATAATGCAAATCTACATTCAATTATTTATTTTAATGTTGTGAAAATGAGAAGACCTGCAGCTTCAAACTTACAGGTTAGAGTTCAAGAAGTACAATAAATTAAGATGGAAAGACATGTAATTGATTGGAGTAATGTGACATTTAGTCTTTTGGAACCGACATACCCAGAGTAAGCAAGCTCAGGCGGACTTCAGCCAGAGTTCAGGGTTAAAGTCAGGGTAGTTTAAATGCGGCGTCTGGAATACCCCCCAGGAGAGCTGTGGCTGATGTGTGACGTCATCTATAGAGATGGACTCGTTTCTGACTCCAACCAAATGAAGTCCACTTAGTCGCAATTTTTTGCATTTCATCAGTAACCAATGATTTGTTTGAGTTGCTTCAATCAATGTTTACATGGCAACCACTCTGGCCAATCAGCAATGAGCTTGTTGGAAGGCCACACCCCTGCCACTTAAAAGGCCGGCTACACAAAATCTGTCCATCAAATGATTTAAACAGCAGGCTCCACCTACTTTTATTGAGTCATCTGATTGGTCAGTTTATAACTTGAACTACAGAAAAAGTATCATAAGAAAAAATAGGATTATCAAGAACAATTTAAAAAAGACATCAGATCCAGAACGGTTCTTCTGACCAATAGAATGACTGGGCATAGATGTTTATGTAGCAGGGAATTCCTGTTTGGAAGGCCATGGGGGAGGAGTCACTCAGTCCAATAGGGACTAGATCTCCTGAACAGAACTGTTTTAAACTGTTCTAAAAAGTTATAAACAGATGACTCAGATGACTCAATAAAAGTAGGTGGAGCTTGTTTGATTGACCAATCACTGCTTAATGGCAGTGAGCTATGGCCCCAAGGTGGCTATGGCTTAAATGCATGGGGTAGCACACTGCTTGGCCACAAACCAATCAGTTGAGTTGTCCAGGTGGGGGTGCTGCCCCCGTTGTGACTCCATCCCATCACATACACATATATGTACATATGTATACAGGGAGTGCAGAATTATTAGGCAGATGAGTATTTTGACCACATCATCTTCTTCATGCATGTTGTCTAACTCCAAGCTGTATAGGCTCCAAAGCCTACTACCAATGAAGCATATTAGGTGATGTGCATCTCAGTAATGAGAAGGGGCGTGGTTTAATGACATCAACACCCTATATCAGGTGTGCATAATTATTAGGCAACTTCCTTTCCTTTGGCAAAATGGGTCAAAAGAAGGACTAGACAGGCTCAGAAAAGTCCAAAATAGTGAGATATCTTGCAGTGGGATGCAGCATTCTTATAATAGCCAAGCTTCTGAAGCGTGATCATCCAACAATCAAGCGTTTCATTCAAAATAGTCAACAGGGTCGCAAGAAGCGTGTGGAAAAACCAAGGCGCAAAATAACTGAGACTGAGAAGAGTCAAGTGTACAGATGCCACTTGCCACCAGTTCTGCCATATTTCAGAGCTGCAACATCACTGGAGAGCCCAAAAGCACAAGGTGTGCAATACTCAGAGACATGGCCAAGAGAAGAAAGACTGAAAAACCACCACTGAACAAGACACACAAGCTGAAACGTCAGGACTGGCCACAGGAATATCTCCAGACTGATTTTTCTGAGGTTTTATGGACTGATGAAATGAGAGTGAGTCTGGATGGGCCAGATGGATGGGCCCCTGGCTGGATGGGTAAAGGGCAGATGGATGGGCCCGTGGCTGGATGGGTAAAGGGCAGATGGATGGGCCCATGGCTGGATGGGTAAAGGGCAGATGGATGGGCCCGTGGCTGGATGGGTAAAGGGCAGATGGATGGGCCCGTGGCTGGATGGGTAAAGGGCAGATGGACGGGCCCGTGGCTGGATGGGTAAAGGGCAGATGGATGGGCCCGTGGCTGAATGGGTAAAGGCCAGATGGACGGGCCCATGGCTGGATGGGTAAAGGGCAGATTGACGGGCCCGTGGCTGGATGGGTAAAGGCCAGATGGACGGGCCCCTGGCTGGATGGGTAAAGGGCAGATGGACGGGCCCGTGGCTGGATGGGTAAAGGGCAGATGGATGGGCCCGTGGCTGAATGGGTAAAGGCCAGATGGACGGGCCCATGGCTGGATGGGTAAAGGCCAGATGGATGGGCCCATGGCTGGATGGGTAAAGGGCAGATGGACGGGCCCATGGCTGGATGGGTAAAGGGCAGATGGACGGGCCCGTGGCTGGATGGGTAAAGGCCAGATGGATGGGCCCTTGGCTGGATGGGTAAAGGGCAGATGGACGGGCCCATGGCTGGATGGGTAAAGGGCAGATGGACGGGCCCGTGGCTGGATGGGTAAAGGCCAGATGGATGGGCCCTTGGCTGGATGGGTAAAGGGCAGATGGACGGGCCCATGGCTGGATGGGTAAAGGCCAGATGGATGGGCCCGTGGCTGGATGGGTAAAGGCCAGATGGATGGGCCCGTGGCTGGATGGGTAAAGGGCAGATGGACGGGCCCGTGGCTGGATGGGTAAAGGCCAGATGGACGGGCCCGTGGCTGGATGGGTAAAGGCCAGATGGACGGGCCCGTGGCTGGATCGGTAAAGGGCAGATGGACGGGCCCGTGGCTGGATGGGTAAAGGGCAGATGGACGGGCCCGTGGCTGGATGGGTAAAGGGCAGATGGACGGGCCCGTGGCTGGATGGGTAAAGGGCAGATGGACGGGCCCGTGGCTGGATGGGTAAAGGGCAGATGGACGGGCCCGTGGCTGGATGGGTAAAGGCCAGATGGACGGGCCCGTGGCTGGATGGGTAAAGGCCAGATGGACGGGCCCGTGGCTGGATCGGTAAAGGGCAGATGGACGGGCCCGTGGCTGGATGGGTAAAGGCCAGATGGATGGGGCCGTGGCTGGATGTGTAAAGGCCAGATGGATGGGCCCGTGGCTGGATGGGTAAAGGGCAGATGGACGGGCCAGTAGCTGGATGGGTAAAGGCCAGATGGACGGGCCCGTGGCTGGATGGGTAAAGGGCAGAGAGCTCCAGTCCCACTCAGACGCCAGCAAGGTGGAGGTGGAGTACTGGTTTGGGCTGGTATCATCAAAGATGAGCTTGTGGGGCCTTTTGGGGTTGAGGATGGAGTCAAGCTCAACTCCCAGACCTACTGCCAGTTTCTGGAAGACACCTTCTTCAAGCAGTGGTACAGGAAGAAGTCTGCATCCTTCAAGAAGAACATGATTGTCATGCAGGACAACTCTCCATCACACGCGTCCAAGTACTCCACAGCGTGGCTGGCAAGAAAGGGTCTGAAAGAAGAAAAACTAATGACTTTGCCTCCTTGTTCACCTGATCTGAACCCCATAGAGAACCTGTGGTCCATCATGAAATGTGAGATTTACAAGGAGGGAAACAGTCCACCTCTCTGAACAGTGTCTGGGAGGCTGTGGTTGCTGCTGCTGCTGCAGCCAATGTTGATGGTGAACAGACCAAACACTGGCAGAATCCATGGATGGCAGGCTTTGGAGTGTCCTTGCAAAGAAAGGTGGCTCTATTGGTCACTGATTTGTTTTTGTTTTGTTTAGAAGTCAGAAATGTATATTTTATTGTGAATGTTGAGATGTTCTATTGGTTTCACTGGTGAAAATAAATCATTGAAATGGTTATATATTTGTTTTCTGTTAAGTTGCCTAATAATTCTGCACAGTAATAGTCACCTGCACACAGATATCCTGCTAAAATAGCTCAAACTAAAAACTACCAACAATATTCAGCTTTGATATGAATGAGTTTTTGGATTCATTGAGAACATGGTTGTTGTTCAATAATCAAATGAATCCTCAAAAATACAACTTGCCTAATAATTCTGCACTCCCTGAATGTGCCAGATTGTAGCATGTACGGCTAATTTTTATTGGTTGTCCTTGGGAAGGTGAGATTTACTTTTGTATTTTCAGATTTTGTTTTATTAATTTTTATTAATATTTTTAATACATTTTTGTTTCTCTGCTGAAGCATCAGCTAAAACACAACCTACGTCTCCTGGGATCTGGAGGGAATAATTATAATCTTGCAAAAGCAGAGGATGTAGTAAGACAGAGAGATGACACTGCGGGACAAAGGCAGCTGTTATGAAGACAATATGAAATGAAAAGAGGAAATGTAAAAAAGAAAAGTGACAGGTAAATAAAGCAGAAAGCTAAAGAACAAACCGATTTAAGAAATTCTGTATATATTTAACCTAAGCCATATGCTAATTTTAAACTGTAAACCTGACCTTAAAGGTGTTGTTCTCTAAAGGAAACCAGGTTTATGTACAACAAAAATGAATGTATGACGCCAGCCTTACTACTTGATGAATGGGTCTGAAGTAGACAGCTCGATTATGTCATGTTTAATTGAGGTGTTTGTTTTTTATTCAGTTGGCAGAACTCTTCTCCAGAATAAACCAAAATGACACATTTTCTCATTGGCTTTGGTAAATTTCTCTGATCAGAATTCAGATTTATAATTCAAAACAGTCAAATCAGCTCTCAGAATCAGTGAAGCATGTTTTATACATTTACATTAGACACATTTTCTAACTCTGTTCTGAATGTGCGAATGGCTTTCTTTCTTTAACAAAAGGAAACGCTTCAAGCCTCAGCCAATGAAATGACAGAAATAACTTTAAGGTGCGTCTCATGAACCCTCAGATATACTCCGTGAACAACACTGTTTCAATGTTTGACCACGAAAATCAAGAAAAAGGACTTCTGCTTCTCTTTGTCTTTCTGGAGAAGAGAGGATTAGTAGAGTGGTGGAAGGTCTACTGGAGCAAAAGGGCAGAAAAGGTCCTAGAAAGACAGCAGAACAACCATGGAAGCTGCTTCTCTGAGAGGTTGTGATAATTCATTCTCACCACTGAAGCAAGCATGTCTTCATGTCTCCAAACGGTTGGCTTGTATTCCAGAGTACAATGGCCGTCTCTGGCCACTAGGAGGCAGGGACATCGGTACACTTTGATTTACAAGGCCTTGCTTGGATTACTATGGAGTCCTAAACTGTTCATACTTCAATAAATAAATGTGACCTCGTGCACATACACAATCAACCAATAAATCTCTCATAAATGTTTAAAAAAATCATAAAATTGTGAAAAAACCTGCACACTGATTTTAAATTAGCCATTATTTTATTAAATATATTTAATTTTGCTTTTAAAACATTCATTCTAATCATGATGAATATTATTATAAGTCTGTGTCTTTTTTCAGAACCTCAGATTTCAAAATCAATGTTTTCCAAAGTAGATTTGTTTTATTGCTGTTTTTCATTCATTCATCCTTTTATCTGTTTTTCCCTTTCGGGGTCACGGTGCTGCTGGAGCCTATCCCAGCCACTTGTGAACAGATTGCCAGTCTGTGGCAGGGTAGAGTGTCCGCAGGCACACCTAGGAACAATTTAATCTGTGAAGCATGTTTTTGGACGGTGGGAGGAAGCCGGAGTCCCCGGAGAAAACCCGGGCATGCATGGGGAGAACGTGCCACACCCCATTGATGTTCTGGTTCAGCTCCCCCAGCTGGGACTTGAACCGGGGCTTACTTGCTGTGAGGAAAGAGCGCTAACCACTGTGCCACTGGGCCACCGTGCAGCCGTTTTTCAGAATGACTTATTTATTTCATGAAGAGCTTTTTCAGCAGATTGAGTCTGTCTGTCAATCAGGGAAAGTGGGTGGGATCCAAACCCTCATTGGCTCATCCATGGAAATGGACTCGTATTCCTAAACACCCGCCCTGCGGTGTCCCAGTCAGAGAGACGACAGATTTCTGCTGCATCTGCACGGCTTTGCTGACATTAGCGAAACACTCCAGACTCTCGTTCTCTGTGCAGGATTGCCAGATAGTGTCCCAGTTTTCCAGCCCAAAAGTCACCTGAAAATCGTCAGACCCAACAAAAAACCGCCCGATGCTTCCATGACCGTGGTCCATGTGGAGGGGGGGGTCTTTATCCAAAAACCCCACGCTGTTCTCTCAGAGCTCTGCTCTGCAGCTGACACAGACAGTAGCATCCACTGTGTGTGCTCCCAGGTCCAGTCTGTCGTCACATCTGTTCGCCTCACACGCCATCACTGTGGCGGCGAGCTGGCGGCCAGACAGAGACCCGAAAGCAGAGCCAGCCTGCTCGAGAATCCTGAACCTTATGATTTTTTTTTAATTTTCATCGAGACAATAATTATAAATCAGGTCCTCTGGTTTTATTTTTCCCTCTTGGGTTAAAGCAGGACAGCAAGCGTTCAAACTCAGTCAGAGAGACAGAGAGATGGAAAAACCGCTGAGGCGGCCGTCATGACAGGAGCAGAAGCTGTGATGATGTCATGAACTCAAACATGGAAACAGGATTAGCGTGTGGAAGTCTTCTACTCTCCTTCGACAGACAGACTCATTCTGCTGAAAAAGGTCATCATGGAATAAATCAGTCATTCTGAAACACAGCAATGTGAAATAAAAACAAAGCTACTTTGGAAAATATTGACTTTGAAATACGAGTTTCTGAAAAAAGACAAAATTATAACAACATTTAACATGATTAAAATTAATATTTTAAAATGCTGTTTTAAAATCTGTGTGCAGGTTTTTCACAATTTCATGATCTTTTATATATTTATGAGAGATTTATTGTTTGATTGTATATTTGCATGAGGTCATATTTATTTATTTATTTAAATATGTATTTATTTAATAAATACATCACCTACAACCTACAGTTGTTCCCTAATCACAAGGATACGTGTGGAATCTGACTCCTTCAGATCTAAAGTCCAGTTGTTGCTTTCTGTTCCATTTGCTGCACAGATCTGGAGAAAAGTCTTCATCCAATCTGCTCCTTTTGCTTGGAAAATGCTGCAGAAAGACTGGAAACTAACTGAACTGGTATCTTTAAATGTTTTTAAGAACAAACTCAAAGCGGCAGAGACTGAAACAGTAATGTGGAACTGCTTCTCATGATTTGTCTGATTTGAAGGATGTTTGTTTCTATGTATTCTCTCTATTGAAATGTGCTGCCTGTTGGCCAGGACTCCCTTGGAAAAGAGGTTTTTCATCTCAATGGGACTTTCCTGGTTAAATAAAGGTTAAATAAATAAAAACACATCAGACCAGGCCTCTGCCTCTATTCTGCTGCTTTGATAACTTGACTCAGAAGACTGAACCATCTGTGCACAATGACACAAAAAGAGCCTGTTGTTCTGGAAGCACTGACAGATGCACCCATACGTACACGTGCACACGCACACGCACGTATACAAACACCTACTTCTGTCTCATTTCTGCTTGAATCTGGGCTGATCAATTTCCCCCCCATGGGATCAGTTAATGTTCTGTTCAGTAAAGTTCTTTCTAATATGGGAAACTGAAATTTTGACCATTAAACCTGAAGCTATTTTAAAAAAAAGAAACTTTGTGAGACCCACATAAAAGTAAATTATTTAAAAGCATATTTTGGAGTTTGAACATGTATTTGCCCTGGTTAAAGTCCCAGCCGTGTTCTTTCCGTGTGGAGTTCACATGTTCTCCTCTCCTCCTCTCCTCCCACAGTCCAAAAACATGCTTCCTACTGTCTCTAAGCTGTCCTTAAGTGTGAATGTGTGTGGTCGTAGTGCTTGTCTGGCCCTGTGATAGACTGCCTACCTATCCAGGGCGTGTCCCTGCCTTCACCCACCCAACAACTACTGCAAAACTACAAGAGTCAGTTCAACTCTGACGGAGTGAAAGGAACACTTTAAACATCTATAAACCTCTGGAGTGGGTTAAAAGGACATGTTTGACACCAGGACAGTTGGAGCAACACTTTGTAGTTCAATCTTAACACAAAGGGTGCTATGCGATGGACACTAAGGTGTGAAGTGTGTCAAAAATGAACATTTTTAACACTGGATTAACGTAAAAGAAATGTCACGTTTTCCTGCATCTTTTATGATTTCTTTTGATAAATAGAAACATGACATGACCCATAAGAAAAACACACCAGTTGCTGCTTGAAATAAGCTTTATTTGAAACAAGCACCACATACAAAAATGTGGATCAATGTATGTCTTAAAAAACTGTTTGACATGCAGCCTGTGATAAATCAACTTCCTAAATGCCAAAACAGAAAATGAATCGACTCTTTTCAACATTGACATTAGTTGATCAAAATAAAGACTTCCCACTCTGCAAGTCAAAATGAAAGTTTGTTCATCATTTTTGTTGATATTAATGATCTAAGAATGTCCATCTCCACATCTGTTCCAATGCAAACAAATATACCAATCTGATACATAAAAGAAAAGCCAGCAAAGACTACATGCTCTTCTATCGTCGTCCTCCACTATGTACTCTACCACCCTTTAGATAGAAGGTCAAGGTTCTTTAAATGCTGGGAGAAACTCTAATGAGTGTCAGTTTTCAAATCAACACTGGATAGAACTGCTTCAATTATCAGGATAAACAGCAGCGTTGGAAATAAGCGGTTATCCGGTTGTCTGAGACAACCAGATTTCACGGAGGACAACCAAAATGAACCTGGTGGTTGTCCGTGTGACAACCTGGTCTTTTGTTCAACATTTTGGTATTTTTCAACTATTTTTCAAGTTTCAAAGGTTAGTTTTTGGCAACCTCTGAACTGAGACGTTTGCAGCAAATTCTTTCCACTGACGAACGAAGTGCGTGCATGCTAGCGGATCCTATGGTGTCAAATTCATGCCTAAACTATTTGGCATCAAAACTGTAAAACCAGGAATCAAAACCCGAATTCTGCAAACCAAAACCCAAAATCTGCAAACCAAAACCCATAATTTGCAACCAAAACTCAAACCTGCAAATCAAAATTCATAAATTGAGAACCAAAACCCATAATTTGCAACCAAAAGCTATAACCTAAAGCGCAATCATATTTCTCAGGTGCTGATTTGTTTTCTCGCTGTTCTGAAATCGTCTTTTTGAGTTGTGCTTTTATTTTGAAATCGTCTTTTTGAGTTGCGCTTTTATTTTTTGAGTTGAGCTTTTTTTTTGCGGTTGCGATTCTAAAACCTGTCACACACGTAAAAACAGCGCCACGTCAGTCAACGGGAGGGGAGGCGGGACATCCCCACATCCAGAAGCTCATTGGCTACCGAATAACACCGAGTCTTACGTCAACAGACCAGTTTAGAATGTGCCGGTAAGTTTGCCATGTTTTTCAAACCTTTTACTATATTAAACGATCAAACTTGTACTTTATTTAACCAGAGGACGCAAGCACAGTCAGATGAGGAGCTCCACCAGTAGCTGCTAGTGAAAAAAGATGTTAGAAAGTTAGACGTTGCATGACAAACTGTCACCATTGTTCTCCCGTGTTAGCATGCTAGCTAGCTCAATGCTAGCGGGGTTTACAGCTCTTTCCATGACTTTTATGGATTAAACAAAGTCGATTTTTCACCACAGTGTCAGTATCAGTCATGTAAACCTGGGAATAATTGCCCGTGAATTGTCACTAGGATTAATCAAAGATTTTTTTCAAGAAGTACATTCATGTATAATTTAAAAGGTTTCTCAATATATCTTTAGGGATTACAGATTGATTGAACAAAGCAACATATTGCTGTAAGAAAGTGACACCTTTCCTAGTTTGGGATCAAGTTCATCCCTTTTTAATATAATAAAAGTAAAATTATGATTCAGAAACACATTATTTATTTGAGGTACCAGAACAAATTTCCCAGGTGTGGGATCAATAAAGTTTTTCTGATTTTGAAACTGTATTCCAAAACCATTTTATTCTCAACCTTAAAGATTGCAGGTTCACACGGGAAGTTAACTCTCACAATATGCAGCTGTGTGTGTGTGTGTATATATATCTATCTATATATCTATATATCTATATATCTATATATATATCTATATATATAGATATATAGATATATATATATAGATATATATTTTTTGTTTGTTTGTTTTTTTCTCATTTTAACTTTCTTAAATACATTTTTCTTTGTGTGCAGGATGCTGTGGACATTGGACGACAGTCTAACTTAAACCAGGCAGCGCAGGAAACTGTTGGAGTTGTTGTTCCCTCTGTGGCGTGTCCTCTCTCCTCTCTCCTCTCTCCTCTCTCCTCTCAGACCTGTTCAACCCTTGTGGGACGTCGGAAAACCATGGCCAAGACATTAACATTTATGTACTGATCTATGCATGTCATCTCAGCAGGATGTAACAGAAACCAAGAATGTGAACAGATCTCATCTGCCTTACAAAATACTGCCCCCCTAAAGAAAATAAATGGCTAATAATCACCACTGGTATTTTGTAATGCTTCACTTTTTAATGTTTGACCATTATATGTGTTTTGTACAAAAGACTGATTGATGGTTTTGCAAATATCTTTGAAACACAGAGTCAAGTGTATTAGATTCTGTTAAATTCTGAACCACAATTCAGATAAATTAAAATAACTGTTTTTAAAACTCCTCAAAATACTTGAGGTGGAAAAGTCACTGTTTTTGTGCAGGCACTGAGAAATGGGAAGCAGACAGTGTGCCTGGGCATGTTGTCAATGCAATCATGGTCTAAATGGACAACTATTTTAAATGCTTCTCTTTCAGTTAACAGGAGATGTCTGTGAGCCTGCCGGACAGCCTTTGCATCACACCAGGGACGTCTTTGGGGCCTGCATCTGGAAAGAAACAAAAACAGCAAAGTTAATTAACCCAAAAAAGAAGAGAAAAATTAAGATTAAAATTGTTTTCTGTACCTTCAAGAAGTTGTAGACATCCACGTCGCAGCTGCCTCAGAATTCCTGCCTTTTTTGTTATGGCATGCATAACAACGGTCCTTATAGAAAACAACAGACATACAGGAATAGTCCATGATTTTAAAATCACCACCTAATTAAAAAGAAACTAATAATTCTATTGATGTCTAATACTGGAATAATTTTAAGGGGAATAAAGCACGTTTTTGCTGGTCTGCTACAATTTACTCTGCTCTGATTTACTCATACCAGAATTCTGCCAGTCTGCATGGTGCAGACGCATACTTTTTGTAAATATGGCACAGCAATATTGTTGCTCTGTTAATTCCCTCTGTCTGTAAACCCTGAAAAATATTGAGCAACCTTATAGGTTATGACATATTTAATTAATCCTAGTGACAATTCACGGGCAATTATTCCCAGGTTTACATGACTGATACTGACACTGTGGTAAAAAAAAATCGACTTTGTTTAATCCATCAAAGTCATGAAAAGAGCTGTAAACCCCGCTAGCATTGAGCTAGCTAGCATGCTAACACGGGAGAACAATGGTGATAGTTTGTCATGCAACGTCTAACTTTCTAACATCTTTCTTCACTAGCAGCTACTGGTGGAGCTCCTCATCTGACTGTGCTTGCGTCCTCTGGTTAAATAAAGTACAAGTTTGATCGTTTAATATAGTAAAAGGTTTGAAAAACATGAAAAACTTACCGGCACATTCTAAACTGGTCTGTTGACGTAAGACTCGGTGTTATTCGGTAGCCAATGAGCTTCTGGATGTGGGGATGTCCCGCCTCCCCTCCCGTTGACTGACGTGGCGCTGTTTTTACGTGTGTGACAGGTTTTAGAATCGCAACCGCAAAAAAAAAGCTCAACTCAAAAAATAAAAGCGCAACTCAAAAAGACGATTTCAAAATAAAAGCGCAACTCAAAAAGACGATTTCAGAACAGCGAGAAAACAAATCAGCACCTGAGAAATATGATTGCGCTTTAGGTTATAGCTTTTGGTTGCAAATTATGGGTTTTGGTTCACAATTTATGAATTTTGATTTGCAGATTTGAGTTTTGGTTGCAAATTATGGGTTTTGGTTTGCAGATTTTGGGTTTGGTTTGCAGAATTCGAGTTTTGATTCCTGGTTTTACAGTTTTGATGCCAAATAGTTTAGGCATGAATTTGACACCATACGATCCTCTCTGCTTCTACATCTGCACTGTTGAACAGTACCTGGCGCGACCGCTAGAGGTCTCCAAAAACACGTTCAAAATAATCAGCCCTAAATAGATTTAAACATATTCATTAACAACAGTCTCATAATTCAGAAATGCACACACTCCGAATCACAAATGCACACACTTCGATTCACAAATGTAATTTTATGCAAACGTGCTAAATAAATTTGGAAATGCACATGGTGTGTTTCACAAATGCACACCCTGTGTTTCACAAACACACACATTGTGTTTCACACATGCACACTGAATGTTTTACAAATGCACAATAAGTGTTTCTCACAAATGTGCACAGTGTTTCACAAAAACATTTTAGAAATTCACAATAAATGTATCAGAAATGCACAGTAGGTGCTTCACAAACATGATTTTTAGGTACACATGTGATGTGAACTCACAGATCATTGGAATTGCAGGATGTGCATTCAAAACCCCGTTCTCGTTTGTGAATCTCCCCGTGTGTGTGAGAGTTTTTTTTACGGTGAATTTTGAGACTCTTCTGACGGAGCAGGTCGACTAATGTCACCATTGGCTAGTGAATCTGTCAATCAAACTCATCAGCAAAGCAGGAGGGTTCGCTTTTAGCCAATCAAATGGCCCCTTACACTCTTCACTCTCAAACTGACGAGGGAGGGAGCTGTTCAGCACAGCAGTTGAAACTACGCGGGCGGCAAACATGGCGGAGATGTCTTCCGAACGGGATCAGTCTCAGCCCGTAAGTAATGCATTTATTTGATCATTCCCTCGTTGTACATCCTGTAATGTTATTGAATACTAAGTTGAAACGTCCTGCTTATCCAAGTGACATGTGTGAATGCGACTCAGCCGAGTCGTTTGCAGAGTACCCCCACCGCAAATTAGGTTAGCTTAGCTTAGCCTAGCCTGTGCGGTCATATTTTTTATGGTTCTAAAGCGGGGAAGGACTTATGATGGTTTTGTCAAGTTTTATACTCGGCATACCAGCTCTTCACACCACACGAGTAACTACAACCAACCAGGGAGCTCGAAACTAGCCGGCTTTCGACTCAACTTGTGTCTGCCTGAGTGTGAGTGAAGTTCAAGCCGGTGTCGGTTCAAGCTAGCGTCTATAGCCAATCTGTAGGTTCTTAACATGATTCAGATGGAACTAAGCGGGAAACATGCCGGATTTACAGCAGCAAAGAAAGTTTAATAAAAAGTATTGATTTGGAGACGGTGATGTTGTTTAAACCAATGAGTTATATCACTAGAGGAGACACGCCCGCTTTAGGAGCCTGGCCGACGGTGGCGGAGCGCGACGCCATCTTGGTGAGGTCGACGACGCCCACATGACAATGATTTCTATTGCTTTTAGTGGTATCTAAGTAGCTCTCTTATACTATATATATTGTTATATTTATATACATTTATACATATATGTAAATATATTATATTTATATATATATATATATATATAGATACATCATTTGTTGTTGTTAAAGAA
Source organism: Oryzias curvinotus (assembly GCA_023969325.1). Lineage (NCBI taxonomy): Eukaryota > Metazoa > Chordata > Actinopteri > Beloniformes > Adrianichthyidae > Oryzias > Oryzias curvinotus. The sequence continues at coordinate 34,318,701 of CM043708.1, forward strand.
GAGAGACAGTCAGCCTTAAAAGCTCAAACTTTAATGAAAATGCATTGTTGCAGGACTTCTTACAAATAAAAAAAATTATTACAAAGAATTTATAAAAATAATTTCTAAAAATTTAGAAGTTTAAGACCTCTTTGACATTTAATTTAAATTATTTAGAAAAACGAAACAATAAGTCAATAATAATAATAATAATAATAAGTCAATAGTAAGTCAATACAAACAATAAATAATAACAATAAATAGGTAAATAAACAAGTCAATAAATAATAAAAAATTAAGTCTATTAATATTATTATTAATAATAATGCTAATAATATATATATATATATATATATATATATATATATATATATATATATATATATATATATATATATATATATATATATATATATATATATATTCAAAAGAAGTCCAAAAATGAACAATAGATTTACCCTAAAAAAACAACAACAACAACAAAGAAAACCAATACATTTACTGATTCATGTGAGTGATCAATTTGTGTAACACAGATGTTATGGTGTCGGCTTTCAAGCAAACAATCTGGCCTCTTATCAAAATGTGTTTCCACAAATGTTCTGAACAGCCAGACTGTATTTCTAGTTGGTTCCACAGTGATCCATCTGGGTTAGCTCTTTTGATAGCTAAGACCAACTTTTTCCTTAAGTCTGAATCCATTGGAAACCTGCAAGAAAAGTTCAGTCACTGAGTCAGAAATGTATAAATCTATATTACTATAATAGCCTAGTATGCTGTATACAGGTTTAGCAAAATAAAATGTACATTTATGTCGACAGCAAATTATCCGTACATCATGCAGCATGTTGATAATAGCCCTGCAGCATCATGCATGTCAACATGTGTTCTATTAATAAAGCCCTTGCAGCATTAAAAGAAAAAAATTATAGTACTTACCTGTGAAATGATATACCTTCCTCCTTCATGGACTCATTTCTCTGATTTTGGCAGTTGAAACCCAAACAATGAACTGGTATTATGCAAAAAATGTGTTGACATGCATGCACTGCATTGGTAACTTGACCTCACCAAGATGGCGGTGCTCTCCTCCCATGAGGAACCACGTGATGTCTCCTCTAGTGATATAACTCATTGGTTTAAACACTGATGCTATGATGCTAACTAGCTAGTTAGCTGTTCCGTGTGATGCCTTTATGTAAACGCGATCCGGGTTAAAGTTAGACACAGTATTTTCACAACCCAGACTTTAAGACGGGGTGGATATGTGCAACAAAATTAATTTATATGACGTTCATAAAAACGGCATTTTTTTAATATAACAGACGTGAATCCACTGTTGAATGAAAGAAGCGTCATTATCTTTCTAACGTCAGAGCCCGTATTGTGCTGAATAGTCCTGTGAGATTGTGTCAGAGTGAGACCACTAAAATCCCTAAAAATCACTAAAATATCTTTACTTCCAATGACGTAATGACAAGAATCCCAAACATTATAATGTTGGTCTCTTACAAGTAATTTCTTTTAATTAATTTTACCCACTGATTTTTCAATTATTTACCTTTTTATCAATCTTTTTAATTTGTGATATTTCTATTTGTAATGCGTGTGTGTTTTTATGTTTATGATGGCCATTTTTTAAATTTCCTCAGGGATTATTAAATACCCTTCTATTCTATTTCATATTTTATCATCCTATTGTATTACTGTTTTACCTGTCAATTGGGAATTTAGCATGTTTGCCCCTGTAAATATCTGTCAGTTGAAAGTATTTGTACTTGTATTCCATAGATCTTGTACCTGAAGATGGCAGACAACAACTGTGCAGACTGTGCATTTGTAATGATGTGTTTGAGACATGATTTTCATGTTATTGTCAGGGTGAGAGGAGATCATGGAGGAGAACATGTGGGCATAGCCGAGTTAATGCTCACGGTACGTAGACCTGACACCAACAGCTTCATTGTGGGAAAAGTGTACACACAATCAACGGTGAGTTGAACCTACTTTTAGAAGCTTTAATATATACATAAAAGTGAATGATGTATTAATAATAAATCTGACAACACAATATTTCTTTTTGCTTTTTTCCAAATACAGGATTGAGCCCCTCTGGTGTGATGTCTTCCTGAATGTAACTGGTTATTATTACAACATCCTGCACTCTCCTGAGGACCAAGACTTGCTCAATATCAGTAACATCACGTATTCTGCTGCCACTATATTTTCCTTCCACGCATTCAGGCCAGTTTGGATGTTTTTAGTGACACGTGGGACAGCCATCCAATCAGGACGGAGCAAATCAGCTGTGGCAGTTGGGTTTGACCCAGAACCCTGTTTCTGATCCCCGGGTAAATGCTTTCTTTAATCTCACTGTACTGGACAACTGGTTTGTGTGCAGTTGGACTAAAGTGGAAAGCATCAAGAACAGTATCATGAAATCACAATGACTGCAATGAATTTTCATGGAAAATGAATGAAAAGTATTATTGTTGTGTGGTGCAAACAATTTCCCTGAATTGTTTGGTTTTTTAAATCAAGTAGGAAGAATAGCACATCTGCAAGTTCAGAATGCATCACAATGCATGGCATTATGAGCTATCAGATGTACTAATCTCACTACTTTGTTAAGGATCACTTATTTACAAATTAAAAACAGTTATGGTGATATGAGGTCTGCCTGCCAGCAACAATATAAGTAATAATTAGTAGGTCACTGTGCCTACATAATCTAAAACATTTAAAAAAGCAGCGCTGTTTATAAACAGTATCTTTTTTTTTTGTCAGGGTATGCTGGTTCCAGAGATTGAATGGGAGGAGAGTGGATCCATGACTGAACCTCATCCTGGGATCAATGTCCCGGTATTGGACAGTCCTCTTTTGGGTCCACAAATGTTGGAACTGCAAGACATCAATCCATTGCAGAATTCAGACCGTTTGGGAGTGGACCTATACCTTCACTGTCCAGTTTGTTTAGAACTTAATTTAGGCTCCATAATTACATACAGAAGGAGAGAGACTGAGGGGAGGAAGACAAAGTTCAAATAAATACTGCTGGATTGTTCAAGGGAATTCATTGAATGTAAGGATGTTATCAAAATTAGTTCCAGTTTAAATAAAATTCAAATCAGTAGAGATCCCGCATCTGCTTACATTGTGATGTTTTAATCCAGGGGGGTCAAACTCATTTTCACTGAGGGCCACATCAGCATAGCGGCTGTCCTCAAAGGGCCAGATGTAACTTATACATGTAACTAAATGTAATGAAAAATAAATGTAACTACTCCTTAATGTTAAATAACTAATTTATTTATTATAATAACTTTTTAAAGTGGCAATTCCAGTTGCATAGAAAACATGTTTGCTTGTTACTCTAGCATAAATCCTTTTAAATTTGATTCTAGTCGTAATGTATAGTTACCCAATCTGATATTTCAAGTCCGATTCCCCCTAGATATGAATAGATACACAACACTTTCTATTTTTATTTTAAGAAATTAAAAACTTTTATGCTCTTGAGGGCCACATTAAATGAAACTGAGGGCCACATTTGGCGCTGGGCCTTGAGTTTGACACGTGTTTTAATCTGTCCATGTTTTCACTGAATTTTACTCTGTAATAAAGGGTGTAATGTTTGCACTTTGTTGTTCTATGACCATCTTTTGTTGTGTATTTAACCAGTTCTAAAACCCAGAGATGAGGATCTTTTTTGGAAGTGTGACCTGGCCAAGAGGTTAGAAGCAGAAATATGGTTACAGAATAAAATCAATGACATTTGAGGTATTACAAAATTAAAATAAAGGTCCAGCAAAGTGACTTGGGGCTGAGCAGGGGAGGTGAATTTATTGGGTATCTGTGATTGACAGTGAGATGAACTTGAGGTAATGTAGTCCCACTGCATGGTACGGAGCAAAGTGATGCCAGTTTCTCCACAGAACCTTCTGTGGAAGTTGAAGATTTTTCTCCTCCACCTTCATTTGATTAAGACCGAAGGGAACCGTGTCTGAGTGTTGAGATGACGCTAGCATCAAAGCTAAGAAGGAAACAATCCCGAGTGAAACGTTCATTGTAAATCTCATCACCAGGACAGAGTTCTCTGGATTCAATGTCAACTGCATTCAACCACTGTTGCTTCCAGGTCCACTGAAAAGTTGCACCAGCCAGTAATTTTTGACGACCGAAGGCAATAAATCGACAAGCCATGCTAAGGCTAACACGCTAACGACCGACTGGTACAGAATCAAATATGGGCGGGGCTTTTGCCACCTGAACGAAAGCGTAGAGAAAGTGTAAGGGGCCATTCGATTGGCTAAAAGCGAACCCTCCTGCTTTGCTGATGAGTTTGATTGACAGATTCACTAGCCAATGGTGACATTAGTCGACCTGCTCCGTCAGAAGAGTCTCAAAATTCACCGTAAAAAAAACTCTCACACACGGGGAGATTCACAAACGAGAACGGGATTTTGAATGCACATCCTGCAATTCGAATGATCTGTGAGTTCACATCACATGTGTACCTAAAAATCATGTTTGTGAAGCACCTACTGTGCATTTCTGAGACATTTATTGTGAATTTCTAAAATGTTTTTGTGAAACAGTGTGCACATTTGTGAGAAACACTTATTGTGCATTTGTAAAACATTCAGTGTGCATGTGTGAAACACACTGTGTGTGTTTGTGAAACACAGGGTGTGCATTTGTGAAACACACCATGTGCATTTCCAAATTTATTTAGCACGTTTGCATAAAATGACATTTGTGAATCGAAGTGTGTGCATTTGTGATTCGGAGTGTGTGCATTTGTGAATTATGAGACTGTTCTGGCCTCATAATAAACACTATAACTTTCACTCAGAACAGAACAGACTGACATGAGCTGAAAAAAAACTTTTTCCATGGGATTGATATGATATTCTACATTTTTACAACAGTCTTTGTATTTTATATTCTTTAAGCAACAATTATCAAAACCAAAGAAAAAAAAGAACTAATATATTTAAATCTGTGTAAAGATACTAGTTATAAAGATATTAGTCTCAAGTTTTTGGCAATACTTTGTGTAACCAGATACTTCAATATTTAGTAAAATGTTTGTTTTTAATATTTAAAGAGTTTTTAAATGTCCATCATAAGAGGCAGTTGATATTAGATGTATAGAAGAAATAAAGATGGAAGTACGGACATCTGAGTAGGTTTCATTGCTGTTGAATATTAGTATGGAAGGACAACCAAAAATTGGGGATGACAACCAAGTTTACTTGCCATGTTGTCCGGAGGACAGCCATTTTTTCCCCCTTTTTTCTAACACTGAACAGCAACTCCGTTTGAGGAGTCACTTCCAGACGGTTCATTTTTATCTGACGGGAATGGAAATGCCTCCAAGTTTTTAACACCAGCACTGAAGTTCTAACACCATTGAATTTGCTGTGTAGGCTTACGGCCACGCCCCTCTGGACCCGCCTCGTCTCGTCCCATCTCGCCCGATGTCGGAAGCCAAACAGGGTTGGGCCTGGTTAGTACCTGGATGGGAGGCTCTAAAGAGGACCACGCAGGTTTCAAGAAGGGATGGATAGAACTTTTATTATATTAAAGTCTCACAGAATGTTGTAGACTGTTGTTTTTTTGGTATTTCATCAAAGGGAGTCTAAATGGGCCCTAACAGTAAATGAGCGTGAAGTGACAGAGAAAGATTTCTTTTCCTTTAATCTAAAAATGCTTTTTAAAAACACAAGGAACCAGTTCAAGTACCATCAAACACTGGAGAATCACAGGGATGCACAAAGTGTCACTGAGAAAGGGTGGGATCATACAGAGTCGCTTTTTAAGCAATAAATCAGATACAGTTAATGATCACTGTGTTGAATTGGGCAAGTGTGACTTAAGTGTGTCTTTGTTTTATCTGTTATGCATGCCATCATTTCTGTAATGAGTTGGATAAATCTGTGTGAATTCTTTTTATTGTATTGACTACAATGAAATCAATCAAATAAAATCCATCAGAAGCAACAGAAATGGACAGAGAACTGATAAGAAATGCAGAGCAGCTTTTCAGTCTTTCTGCTGCCATCTGCTGTCCTTCAAAGTCCAACACGTCCAAACGCAGCACCTAAAATAATAACGACTACTGGCTTCACAGATCTGTTCCTTTACTTTAGACGGAAACACGTCACCTGAAAGCAGCGTTATCCCTTCATCAGCCGTGCAGATTTTGAACACCAGCTGACTGAAATGACTTAAAAACATGCAAAGAAACACATCAAAGAGCTCCTGTGCTTGACGTGAAGGTTTTCAGTTCCATGTGGCATGACAGGTAGATTGTTGATTAATAGGTCAAATGTGGAAATCTGGAAGGTGAAACACGACCGTTTGCATCCCAGGAAATGTCCTTTTAGAAGTCTGGTCCCTGCAGGACCCTTTGAGTCTCAAACCAGAAAAACATTCAACTTCATCATCTCTACCAGATGGAAAATAAAAAAACAGAATCTGTGCTCTGTTACAGTCGGGCATCTTTTCAATCTGAGATCAATTGTGATCGACTTTCCTCAGATGAGCCTCTGTGGTCACAATACCAGTGGTATTTACCGACAAGCTCTGAGGGGGGCGCCAGAGAGCCAATGTGGCACAAGCAAAATGAAATCATGTCTCCAGTGGGAAATGGAATAACAACGTCATTGTAGCTGTATAACAGCAGGAAGTTTAATGAAGACATCAATACCATGATATGCAATGTGTGTTTAGATTGTGAAGATTTCATTCTAGTTGCTGAGTTATGAGTGCAGATGTGCCACTTTTAGACAGTAAAAGTGCAAACAGAGCTCTGCCTCTGGTTCCAGTCGCTCCTCACCGTTCTTTCCTCCACAACCCACTGGAAGAGAAGCTGCCTTTGCAGGCACAGTTACTGGAAAATCGCACTCCTCTATTGATCTGGGAACCGTGGGATTTACAGATGAGCCCCCCGCTCCCCTCCTGCTCCCCTCTCCGTGCATTAGAGGCCAGGAGGCAGCAGGAAGTGCGCTGGCTGATAAGCAGCAGAGGCGGACGGCTGTCTGTGACGGTGCAGCAACACAGATGAAGATGAACACGTTGGAGCTGCTGAAGACAAACATATCTGAACATGTCATTTCCTCCCCAAGACGAGGAGAATGAGCTGCCTTCAGTAACTAAATCCAGAAGCAATCAATACTTAGCCTGTGGTTGAAACAAGACACAACAAACCGCTGAGGCCCTCGATGGTCCTGATGGTCATAATTATAGAAGACGGCGTTTGACCAACAGGAAGTCCCCTGCAGGCCAAGCCTCACTGCTGGGGGTCTGCAGTGAGGCTTGTGGATCCATCAGCTGACAGGAGGTTCATCTCTTTCCTTTTTGTCATTTCATCGTGAGAATCTGTCTGGATCCGTTTTTGGATTCTTCTACTTCTGTTTGTTATTTTGTGTCTACATTGTGTCATGTTGTGTTGTTCTTATTCTGCTGTTGCTCCTCCTTCCTCTTTCAGGTAACATGTAGGTTTGGTGACCAACAATGCCCAGCTGTTTCCACTTCTGTTCATCTGTCTCCTCCTTTTAAACTGGGCGGCAGAGCTTGTCCAAAGTGTGGAATACTGATATATTCTACATCTGGTTCACACACAAAGTCTCCCAGGAGAATCAGAAGAAACCATCTGAAAATATCCCACAGTTGCAACAGCAGATCACTTTGGCACACAGTGAAAAGTGCAAAAAAGCAAACAAACATCTAGTTCTCGGCTGGAAGGACCCAGAAGAAGGGTTAGCATTAGGCTAAGACGTGCTAGCAACATTTAGCCGTGGAGGAACTTAAACTCCGTGTGAGCATCTTGGATGTAAATATGTGGGAATAACATCGGCCTTTATTTGGTCTGGACACCGCTGGAAACAGGAATTCACGTGATGGTTAGAGTTTCTCAGGACTGCGTAGCAGCATTTCCGCCTTTTGACCGGCTGCGGCTGCAGACTAGCGGGCCGGGGAGGGTGCTTTGATCCGGCGTCCGCTCCGTCCAAAGACGAAGCTTCCAACCGCGGTCCGTCTGCAGGAGGCTGCGCCGCCTCCCCCCTGCTGGAAATGCATTATGCGACACTTTGATGGGTGGATGTGAAAACTAAAATGTCCCCTCTTTGCACTTTAGCTTTATTTATGTCACAGAATGAGCGGTGTTAAAGAAGAAAATGAAAAAGCATTTTGGAGGATTCATGTTTAGTTTTATGTGTGAGTCATTTGATGCAGTTACATTGTGGAAATGAAAATGTAAAAGGTATTTCTGGTATTGACATATATTTTTATAATGCTACAGAAATGCTTCCATTAAAACAACCCAACTCGGAGTATTTGAATGTGTAGTTCTGAGAGTGTGTTGTTTCATCCCAGACTCACGGCTGCTCTCCCCTCCTCTGGCACAGGAGGCGCCTTCTCCTTCCCACTGCCTCTGTCTTGTGCAACCCCCCCCCCATGGCATCTGTGCTTCTCAGCTTCCTCCCCCCTCCACCAGTCTTCACCCTTGTTGTCATCTTGGGCACCCTGGAATCTCTTTAAAAAGTGAACTCCATGGACAGGCATTGCATATAATTAGCCAAATGGCCACAGAATTTACGATAAAATTGTGGTTCAGTGTTGAGCAAAAATACAAACTAGAGGAGGAGCTTAGGTTTATTCGGTGGATAACTTAAAATAAGGTTCTCATGACAAAAAAATGTATAGAATGGAACCGAAAAGGCATAACAGCGATGTGCACATTGATCAAAAATAGAAATGTCCTAAATTTTGAAACTTTGAAACAGAAATTTAACTTGACTAACCATGACCACTTCAGGTTTTTACAGATAAAAGATGACTTTGACCAGCAAAGTAGAAATAATACAAGTTTAGACCAGTGTTTTTCAACCAGTGTGCCGTGGGAAACTGTCCTCATTAACTGATCTAGAAACATTTTCCATCTCCAGGATTTCAGCTCTGTGTTCATTCAAACAGGCCCTGATAAAACACTGAGGAGTTAGGAATATGAAAGATCGTTAAATACTTTTTTCTTTATGTTTATTTGATTCTATTAAAGACATTTTGATAAGAATGACTGTACCGCGATTTAGCTGCAGCTTTAGGAAAAGTCCCGCCCCTTTAACTGTCTCCACCAATCATTCTTGGAGGCTTAATCACATGTCATCAGCCTGACCAATCAGAAGTGGTTAAAGTCTTCACTTCCTTGTTCTGATTCTGCTCATAAAGTCTCTCAGTTCCACCATAAATACCAGCTAAAGCTCGTCTTTAGCGGTGTAGCTTTCCACAGAATCCGGTGTCAGACCGTGGAACAAGAGAACAGAACCATGAAGCTCAGAGAAGAGAGTCTGTCTGCATCACTACATCTCCCATGATGCATTGGGTTAAAGTGACAGCGCACAAGGAGATCTGTGGTTAAACGTCTTATAACCAACGAACACACCTCTGTTTTTATATTTTCTAACTTAACTTTTATTCCATCTTTTAGAAAAAAACAGCTGCAGCTTCCAGCTTTTTCTGCCACAATTATCACAAACATGCACGGGACATGGGGGGGGGTTCGATCAATACAGACTATGAGTTTCTGCTTTTTTTTTGGGATTATGGTGTGCCGCGGGATTTTTGTCAAGGTTAAAGTGTGCTCAAAAAAGGTTGGAAAACACTGGTTTAGACGAAGATGGAAAAATTAGAACTATTGCTAAGACTTAAAGTTCTAAAAACAAAATTATATATATATGTATATATTAAAATTATATTAAAGGGAAAAATATCACATATATCAAAAAGAAAATGGAAGGGGAACTGGATCTAAAAATATCAGATGATGACTGACTCCCAATTTGACAAACACAGAATACGTCCACTTCATCACAGACATGGAGACTGCATTGTTGGAAAAACACAATTAGATATTTTGGTTCATGAGGGATTCAGACCACTGAAGGCCCGGGTGTGTAACGGTCCGCCACTGGAAAAGCAAACAATCCATTGTTTCAGTCAGACAAAACTCTTGCAGTAGGATACATTTATTTTCACATACTTAATTTACATCTTAGTTGGCATTCACAAACTTTGATTGGCATAAGGCTCCGTACAATTCCATGAGATAACTTCCATAAACTTTAGGGTAAAACCCCCGAACGGAGCCCACAGGTGGAAGCCGGGGAGGAGGGTGGGGCGACGAAGCGGCGCTGCGGTAAGAAAGAGAATGAACGCTGCACACCTGGACTTAAATAGGAAGCTGACCAGGTGAGTTAATTAACTACCGCCCTGGGGGGGAAAGAGACTGCCGAGTTTTTGGTGCCTGAAAAGCGAAATGGTTCGCATTTTTTGTTCAGCCTGTGAACTTGATCCTGTCTAAACAGGCTTCGTCTCCAAATGGATCAGTTAGTAAAGCAGTGGTTTCAGATGTAGTGACGGGTGTTTGATTGTCCAAAGGAGAACAGACTGAGGGAGGAAACTGCTTTACTTCTGGCTCCAACTGCTGCTCTTTCTGGCCGGACAGACGTCGTCGGCGTGTTGGAACCAGTAAGCAGTGGTGGATCTGAGTCGGCCCGAGTCATCGTTGTGTGTCAGACGCGGAGCCTCACCAGCCGCTCCTCTGCGGACAGCGCCCTGAAGCGGCCCATGGCCTCCCTGATGACCTCCGTCTCGTCCAGGTCCGGACCGTCTGCAGTGATGCTCTTCCTGTTCTCCTCCAGCCACAGCTGAAAGCCCGTCTTTGGCCTGAGCTCACAGGAACAGGAACAAAGGTAGGCCTTCGACTCAGTCCAACAGTCCAGGTGGGGTTTTTTCTTTACCTTTGGTTTTCTGAGGTGGGAGGCGGAGCTTCAGCTTGTTTTGGCAGATCTGCGGGCGGCTCTTTGTCCTCCTCGGCCTTCTTGGTCTTGGAGGTGGCCATCTGCAGCAGGGTGGACTGAGTCTGCGGGAGAAAAGGAAAACCGCGGTGACAATGTCCTCTGCCGTCACGCCGTTCTGCATTTTCTGACATGTCCTGCCACCTTTGTCTTCGGACGGGGCGCCAGCGGTTTCAGAACGGGGCTTTTGCTGGCCTTCGCTGCGGGCCCGCCGAGCGGCGCCGACTTCCTGCCGGAGGTCATGCTGTCCAGGATGTTGGTCGCTCGCGGCTGAGCCGACGCAGACGACTTCCCCGAGCCAGAAACCTGGACGCATCCACTCAGGTCAGAGGTTTTCCCACAGAGACGGCACAGAACGCTGCTGCTGGGGCGGTTCTGAACCCCAACAGGAGCTTTGGCTCAAAGGCACTGCAGCATCAGCTCTTCAACACGACTCTAAGCTGCTCACAAAGCAACTCAACACATTTAGAGGGACAGATCTGAGAAATGACCGACATTTTCTACATTTTGGAACAGAAATTGAACTTGACTAACCATGACCACTTCAGGTTTTTACAAACTAAAGATGACTTTGACCAGCAAACTAGAAATAATACAAGTTTAGACGAAGATGGAAAAATCGGATCTATTGGTGAAACTTCTACACTCCTAAAACACAGAATTGTATCAACACTCTATAAAAATCTACTGGGAAAAACCCCCCATTTATCAATGTCAATCACAGACATGGAGACTGCATTGTTGGAAAAACACAATTAGATATTGTACAACAGCAAAAATCCCAAACAAGCACACTTCTGTGCCACAGCCATGCTGGAGGAAATGTGGAGACATAAACGTAGATCAGTCCCAAATGTTATGGTGGAGCCCCCAAAGCTAGTCCCTTTTGGAAGAGCATTCACCAGATTCTAACCCAGGTCCTGGACCACCGTGTATCCGGGCAATAATCAGAAAAATGTCCTCAAAAATGACAGATTTTTAGCCAAAATGTTCCTCGCTGCAGGCAAGAAAAAAAATCCCAAGACGATGACAGAGACGGATTCACCAACGCAGCAGAAACGGGAGAGATAGTGGAGGAAATCCATGTGATGGAAATGTTGAACTATAGGATAAGAACTCAAGAAAAAAGATGGGAGAAACGGACTAATAAAACCACCTTATGAGGACTGATACGTGGATAAAAACCTTTAGAGCCCAGGCAAGCCAAGCTGCTTTCTGTTTGTTTTGCTCTGTAGACCTATTTGTACTGTTCCTTCTGCTTTGTTCTGGTAGGTTTCAACTGTGTTTTTAAAAGGAAAGAAATAGAAAGTAAGAAAAAAAAAAGTGATCTCCATGATGCAAAAACTCTAAGTTGGAAAAAGAAACAGGTTCATTCCCGATGTAGTGGAACTTGAAAAAAGGAAACAAGTCAGGAATCTCCACACTGAAGCGGCAATGCTTTGTAGATCTTGAGAGAGAGAGCAACTAAGCAGGAGCAACGTGGACAAAGTGATGATGATGCTCAGCTCCTCACTGTTCAGCCGGGCAGAGCATGCTGGGAAACAGAAAGAATGGAAGTCCTTCAGAGGGGGAGGAGTCTGGAACTGCAGAGTTCGTCTCAAGATCCAGGGAAGTCCAAAGTGTTGCTCCGCTATCAGGCAGTCTTGTGCGATCACAGGAGACCTTCTGTGGATCCACATGCAGAGGCCTCAGTGGAAAAGCCTCTTCAGATCTGAGTAGCTTCTGCAGCCGTCCGTCCGTCCGTCTCTGCTGCTTACGGCACACGTCACTGTATTTAACAAAATTCCTATTCATGTGTGTTTGGGGGGAAATGATGGACACATGATGTGTCCATCATCACATCTGTTAACAGTTGAACAGTTTTGAGTCAAACCATCCTCCAGGAAAGCACCCACACTAATGATCACCAGCGTATCCATACGTGCATTTGCACGCAGCCATTATGAGTCAAATGTCCAAATAAGCTTCGGTTACACTCTTCCTGATAGGACATGGAAGAGAAACCTCTCTGGATGCACCTTACTTGCGGGAAGCAGAGCAGCTGTAGGCATAAATAAATCTCCCCAGAGGAAAGTCGATACAGCGGCGTGTATGAGGACAGCTAATGAGTCTCTGAGCACGGCTGCAAAGAACTGCATCCGTGATGCACAGGAACATCTCCAACTGGAACTGTAGACATGAGCTCTTTGACTGAGGGGCCATATATTTCTAGTAAGTTAAAGGTAAGAGGAATGTTGGTAAAGAAGGTAAAATGGCAAGAAAAGTGTTTAAAAACATACCACATTTTTTATTAACTGTAACTTGACATTCTTGAGACCTGCTCCAGACCCGGTAGAGCCGTGCATCTGACCTGCTTGTTTCCAACTGCATGGATTCATTTTGCTCCTCAGCAGATGTGAGAGCACCAATCTTCTTCCAAGGACAGACAAATCAATCATTTTGCTTTTGTTTCTTCCCGGATCATAGATGATACAATGTTATGGCCTTCTAGATGGAAAGTTCCTTTGACAAGCGGCTATAAAAGAGCAACAACCAAGCAGCCTCATTGGTGTGATTTAGTCAGAACCACAAATGAGATGGTTGGGTTGGGTTAGGTAAGTGGTATGGAGTAAGTATGGAGAGAAAATAGTCTCAATGGATGTGTGTGCGTGTGTGTCCATGTGCGCGTGCATGTGTGTGTAATACTTTGTAACTGTGTGTACGTGCAATCATGTATTCACATGTACACTGGAACATCAACACACAACTTGAAATCACAGCAGCTTCAAACTAACTTGGAATTCAAAATGGCTCCTGTGCGTACAAATCTTTCAATAGTTCGCACTCTCTGGTATACACAATCTCCTGATATTGATAGACAAAACCACATGTACACACAGAGCAGAGTTACAAGTGCACGAGGGATTGTGAGACTCCTTTGATGTTGCCAGGTTTGTGTGTAGATGGTGTGTTTGAATGCTGTCTTAATGCTGTTGGCATCCGTTTCCTTATCCAAAACTTTGAACTTGGATTGTGCTAATATCTCGTAAAAACTTCACGTTTTCCACTTTCTGAAACAGGTATGTCCTGATACTGGAGATTAAAAACGAAATATATTTACTTACAAAGTTGAAATGCGCATTTAAAACCCTCATGGCTTATTTTTAAACTTGTCCTCTCCAACAGCTGAGCAAACAGATGAGAGACCTTTTATGATTGCCAGATTTTACTGTTACAACAGGGGTTATGAATCTACTGACACATGAGGTGTATATTTGTATAAATCCCTTTTGTATTTGAGGCCAAACCTCATTTATAATAACTATGTTTGTATACATTTTTGTTGGGCTGGACACAAAGAGGAAGGGAGAAGGAGAAAGTAGGATGTTGGATATGGGGATACGTTTTTTTTGTCTTGAAAACCAGTTCAGTTGGTTTCCAGTCTTTCTGCAGCATTTTCCAAGCAAAAGAAGCAGAGTGGATGAAGGCTTTTCCCCAGCAGCAAATGGAACAGAAAGCAACAGCTGGTCTTTAGATCTGAAGGAGTGAGATTCCACACTTCTACTTGTGATTAGGGAACAAATGAAGGAGGCGGTAAACCAAGCAAGGCCTTGTAAAGTGTACCAATGTCCCTGCCTCCTAGTGGCCAGAGAAGGCCATTGTACTCTGGAATACAAGTCACAATGATGCTTACAGTTGGTAAGGGAAGCATGATACATGGTGTCAACCCTTTGGAGACATTAAGATGAGGCATTCATGAACAGAATATCACCATGATCCAGCACAGGTAAAAAAGTTGCAGCAACAAGACACTTTTTTACTTCAAAAGAAAAACAACTTATTACGGAAGAAAAAGCCAAGTTTTCTGTTCTGTTTTTTACAAGTTTTTCTATGTGAGGTTTAAAGGTGAGGGAGTCGTCAATCCAGACACCAAGGTACTTGTACTCATGAACCACCCCTATGACATTTGCTGCTGGACAGCAACAAAAGCTTTCTGCAGGGTTTCAATGGTCTGAGCAAGAGATGATCCATAACAGTAAATGACTGTGTCATCAGCATAAAAATGCAGATTAGAATCACAGACATTACAAAATAAATAGAAGGGACCCCAGAGCTGAGCCCTGTGCCCCCCCCCCCCCCCCCCCCCCGTGGACAGTAACACATTTAAACCAGAAACCTTCATATTTAATGCATTGGGTCCTGTTATTCAGGTAATTTGAGAACCATGCAATTGCAACTGTGATTAGTCCACTCTGACAATCCGAGGCTAAGTGATCTGCTTTTTTAGAACAGCGGTGTCAAAAGCTTTAGACAAATCTAAAGCAGTGGCTCAGGCGCTTGACCAGGTCGTCCAATGATCAAAGGGTCGGTGGCTCGATCCCCGCTCGTTCCAGCCAACTGTTGTTGTGTCCTTGGGCAAGACACCTCACCCTCCTGCTTCCAGTGCAGCTCCACTGGTGTGTGAATGTAATGTAATGACCCGGTGATGGTCAGAGGGGCCGTAGGCGCGAACTGGCAGCCACGCCTCTGTCAGTCTGCCCCACGGCAGCAGTGAGTGTGTTGCAGTGTATATCATTGTGGGGTAGAACAATGTGTGTAATAAAGGCTCCAGGAAAAATTGGCGGGTAGGGCACTGTGAGGGCAGCACCCTCCCACCAAGGTTCCAAATCTCTAAGGGTGCAGTTACCCAAGAGGAGAGGGGCCCAAGAAAAGCGTTTTCAGAGCTCCAGCATGGAGCTCTTCCTCGAGTCCTGGTCCTCAGTCAGAGTGATTGTCCTCCTCCACACCCAGACAGTCAGTCAGGGCGACGCAGGGACACACTATAGAGATGGAAATACACAATTGTAAGTACAGACAGTTCTGCACAAATTGTATTGTATGAGTCCCAAATCAAGTAATACGCACACACATCCAAAGTTACACACAAACTGTCACAAACGTCTGGTTCCACGTGCAGCACTGAGCGAGGCGCGGTGCGGTGCTTGGGTCTGACGTGGGTGATAGACGACAGGAGTCAGGTGAGTGGTGCCCAAGAAATGTGCGCTGGGGCGGCTGGGAGATGCAGTGTGTTAATGCCTCCCCCCAATGCCCAGACGGGGAGACAGAACTCTGACTTCTGACACCGTTGTTGTTTGTGCTGCTTTTTTTTTTTTAAAGCGAAAGAATCATACTGTGATTTTTAAATATGACTCCTCTTTTTTTGTCTGTGGAGTCTGTGGGTGAAGCAAAGCAGCTGGAGGAGACTTTTGATGCTAACTGGTGGAAACAGCTGAGAGCTGAGAGCCAGACTCTGCTGACTCGATTTACAGTCTCTGTAGTTTACATGATGCTACTCCTGACTGTGAACATTCACACACACACACACACAGACACACACATGCACACCCACACACCCACACACCCACACACACACACACACTCACACACACACACACACACACAAACACACACACACACACGCACACACACACACAACTGTAGCCAGTCCTTTCCGTTTTTTATGTCACTTAAACCTCATATAGAAAGGGGATTTTCTAAATTCCCTGGCCTGGTTTTCCTGATAGGAGTTACAGCATCAGTTTTCTCCAGGAACTCCAGCTTCCCCCACAGTCCAACCGTACTGTAGTGCAGCATAGGTTAAGCTGCCGTCAGGAGCTGCAGGTTTTTATGTTGTCTGAGGGTTGAGGAGAGGAGCGATGGCATCTTGAGAGGAGAGCAGGTGTGTCTTGCGGTTGCCTTGAGGCTTGGGCGGCCACTTCATGAAAATGAAACGCAGGATTGTTGTGCATTTGGAAAGTGTTTGGGAAAACATTTTTAAGGATGATGCATGTTACACGCACTTACGATGTTCTGGGAAGCTGCCGCATGGCGCCCTTACGCATCACTTAAAGCCTCATTCCCAACTGCCCTCCATGGGTACAGGCTGTTGGCAAAGCTGTGTGGAGCATGTGGGCGGACCGCACAAAGTTTTAGACCCGGTAACCCGTACAGGGAAAGTTTTCATGCACATTTTTTGTGCCATGGGCGTGCTGCAGTTTTCCGGCTACCCACATGCACACATGCAGCATTGCGTGCGGTCAGTAAGGAGCCATCCCTCACACCTTACTGACAACTGAACCCTGAGGCACGTGCACCCGAACGGACCTGTAGAGGGTCATAGAGAGGAGGGGAGCGCTGGTGTGTCATGCTGATCCTTTGAGGCTGGACAATGGAACGTACCATTGTCATGAGTGTGGTAAGTGTTTTGTGAGGTATTTGTAAGGATAATCATTTTCTGTTGAACTTTCCAAGTGAAAGTCCTCCTCTGCATTCCTCACTTCTGGAGTGCCACAAGGCTCAGTTTTGGGACCTTTATTGTTCATCTTATATCTGCTGCCTTTGCAGCATAGTTTAGTTCTTTTAATGATATTTCTCATCATTTTTATCCTGATGATATTCAGCTTTATGTGTCTTTTAAACCCCAGGATGTTTTTAAAATACAGATTTTATGCAGGTGTCTGAATTCAGTCAAGAGTTGGATGAATAACTTTCTTCAACTGAATGAAGCTAAAACTGAGGTCCTAGTCTGTGCTCCTGACAGTTGCCTCCCCCATATAGTCCAGTGGTTTGGTCCACTTGCATCTGTCAGGAACCTCTGGGTGACTCTAGACCCAGTTTTGTCCCTTGACTCCCATGTTGGGTCACTTGTGTCTCCTTCTGAGATGCAGACGCTCATCCACGCTTTTCTATCTTCTCGTCTTGATTACTGCAACTCCACCTTCACATGTTTAGGTACAAAAATCTCTAGAACGGCTCCAGGTTGTCCAGGACGCTGCTGCAAGGCTTTTAACGAATTCATCCAAGTTTTCACACGTCACATCCAGCTGCACTGGCTCCCCATCCGTCTCTGTCTGCATTTTCAAATCCTGGTTTTGTCATCCAGAGCTCTTAACCACCACACACCGGTCTATAGGAAAGACCTTATGCGGCCGGACACTCCCAGCAGGTCCCTGAGGTCATGTGACCAGGGTCTGCTGGTTGTTAAAGACTAAAGGTGACAGAGTCTTTGCAGCAGAGGCTCCATCGCTCTGGAACTCCTTCCTCTCAGCCTCAGATCTGCAGACTTTTCTTTTATAAAAGCAGCTAAAAAAATCTTTTTAAAATAGCTTTTTCATAATTCTTTTTATTCTGTCTTTTAACAGGATTTACTGTGAAGCACTTTGTGAGTTTTATCTTGAAAGGTGCTATTCAAATAAAGTTTATTATCATAACTGAAGTTAAACTCTAACAAAGTGATGTTTTGTCACCAGACTGTTGCAGTTCACCATTAGTCTCACAGTTCTACATGCAAGTAACCAAACAAACACCAGAACTTTGAATTGTTTATGGATTTCTTATGTTTGTCATCTTTCCTTCCTGACAAAGCTGCCATGGTCAGTAGGTATTACACTTTTAGTTCCATGATCAAATAAATGTCAGTGATCGCTGCTCAAAAATTCAAGCAGCTAACGGTCTGCGCTCATACAGAACAAGATCAATTATTCATAAACGTTCTTGCTGCTCGTGTTGCTCTAGGGATCGATTGTCCCGTACTGTGGACTAACTGACCTTTGCAGCTGGTTAATTTGACAACAGGATGTAATCCAGAGCAGCATTTTCTACCTGGTAAAAGAAACCCACATACTTTGTGGTTACAGCATGTAAAGAAAGTTCTTTTGACAGTGTAAGACTTTCATTTCTGTACAGTGTTGTAGGACTTAAAGGCCCTATATCATCTTGAGCCTTTCATAGTAAACTATATCCATATATATGATAATATATTACTTTTGGCACACAAAAGAGTTATTTTTCTGAGTTCTTTTCCAAACCAAAAGATGACATGATCACTGAGGCTCCGCCTTTTTCTCCTTGTGGGCGCCGCCCATTTCATGACATCATCCTAGAGGTGGCCTCAACAGCGTGTCAGCGTTTCTCCCACCAAAACAAACAACATCCGAACTTTTGCAAAGATGTGCATTCAGACTGTTCATATAAAATGAAAGCGTTCAGCCGATCACCGTTAGCTCCACTGAGAAAGTGGGTGTGTCTGTTCTCCTGGGGGCGGAGCTGGCAGAGAAGACTCTTCCTGGAAGGGGCATGTCCTCACTTTGTGATGTCGCCATGTGAGAACCCACTCAATTTTGTAAGTTGGGAGGGGCTGGGATACCCGGATCAAAATTCCACTTCTGGGATGTTTTTGTGAGGAATGAAAGTCAGGAGTGAAAAAATGAAGTCAGTGTTTCTTTAATAATTGAAGACAAACAAACCAAAGAAGGCAGAGACTCATGAGAGCTAAACAGTTTAACTGTGCAAGCCTAGATGATGTAGAAGAAGATCCAGAGTAGTTGATCCCTGAAGTTTTCAGGAGGACAAGTCGAGTCTTCAGTGAGAAAACTGGACGGGATGAGCAGCTACTGAGGGGGGTGGGAAGAAATCCAACAATCTATCTGGGGGGATAGATTGTGACATTGGAAGGCAAATGTCCAAAACAGCTTAAATGAACTCTTCTTAACCCTCTTGCTATCTTGTGGGGTCCAGATGACCCCCCCCCCCCCCTTCCATTGAGGTGTTCTCCTACCATGACAAAGGTGGATAAAGGTGGAGAGGATTTCATGTAATCCATGGACACCAGTGAAGATCACAAATCATTGAAGAACAAAGGTTCAGAGCTCTGTCTAGTGGGTCTAGATGACCCCACTCCCAATGTTAACCTGCCTTGGAGGCACGTTAACATTGGGAGTGGACGACCCCACTAGACAGCACAAGGACCAATGGAAAATGGAATGAGAGGAGGGTTCTTCCAATGCACCTTGTTTGGAGGAAGCACAGCAGCTAACCTGCAGGATGTCTTTAATTTTGTCTACTTGTTGCAAGGGGCTGCCAAGTGGATGCAGGCTGTCTACCTGTAAAATGTGGTCAAACCTGTACTGGGCACGTAGGTGACCCGCAAGGAATGTCAAGGTTGTAGACCCCTCAGTGAAGCCGTGGACAGAAACTGTTCATGCATATGTTTATCTACAGACATGCTGCAGGCGATAGGCTGTAGTGAACACCACTGCAACAGTAAGTAAGGGTAAAAGGCTGTAGATGAGACGCGGCCTTTTCATTAACTCTGTCTCTGTCTGACATCTTTTTTTATATCTTATTATTCTTCCAGGTTATCATTCTTCTAAAATGTTCCTGATTTTTCATCCATTTGTTGCCATGTCGACAGCAGGACCTGCAGCTGTGTCACGTTTGAACTGAGCTCATGCAGTGGATCAAAACCTGAAATTTCTCAGTTATATGTTTAATTTTTAGATTGTCTTTCTGGGACTCAAAGACTCAGCCGTGTTTGGAGACATCAGCTCTCAACAACATCCTCCCCAGGGGCTCATCTCTAAACTGGACTGACTGACTTTTAGAGCATCTGCACTTTTTCCACAAGCTGAAAGGAGGCAGACCCTCCATCCTTGTCCACCTTCGTCAGTGAACGCGTCCTGGCAGCTGGGACACTGCCTGCTGTGTTGCCTTCACTGACTTCTGCTGTAGATCGTCCACTTCCTGTCAGAGCAGTTTGGATCATCAGTCCCTCCTGAAGGGGGAGGCAGACATTTCTCCCAACACTCCAGCCTTTGACCTGTACTGATGTAGAGTTGAGTTCTCAGCGGGTCTCTTTCTGTGCGTGTTATGTGAACACATGAGTGGATATACAATAGAAATGAAAGTCATTCAGTTTGAGCTGTAGTTCCATTGTTATGTCAGATGGAGCTGAACTCAGAAGCAGGAGTTGGGTGAAATAATAGTCTTTTGTCTAGTTCCAGTGGTGGTACAGGATTCTGGCTGGAAAGACACGTGGCTTGGATGGATAACGGAATGGATGAGCTGCTGGAGAGTGGAGACTTGCTTGGTGTCCCGCTGGAAGACAATTGGTGTCCAATGGTGAAGGTGAAGCTGGCAGCAATTCCTGAAGGGGCAAAACACAGAGTGCAGGTAGAAGGTGGCACTTGGCATAAGGCTTGGCTTGATAGCCTAGCATGAGTCAGTATTCTACCGGGTGAGGAATCCAGATAAAGGCTGATGAGTAGAGGGGTAGCAGGTGTGAAGATGAGGTGTGGGAGGAGACCAGGCTCCTAACATCACTTTAAAATACAGATTAAAGATAGATTTAGAACATTCAAAAGAGCAAAAGCTTTAATACAGTTCAGGTTTTTAATGAAAATACAGAAAAGTATCTTCTTCAGCCCCATCTCTTTGATCAAGTTGCCATAATACATGGATTTATCCAACCCCTGCACGGCTGAGTGGTTGTCAATGACATTAAATATTCACTTAAGAGGCCGAGGAGGACCAGTACAGCGTCCGCAATGTCAGGAATTTATTGATGACCTTCCCTGGTCTGTGTGAGGAGACGCACACACCACAGGGAGGAATATTACTGTCTGATAGATGCAGTCTGTTTGTTTCATGAATTATAGATCCTTCATAACTCTGAGAGTCCAGCTGCTGCACACGTTACATCGTGTCTTCTCCTTTCAGCAGCAAAGTCAAACTGAGAGCATCCAAGGTCGCTCAGGCTTCCGGAAACGCTCCCCAGTCTCCTCCGCTGGGTCGGGTCGTTCATGGGCGTGCTCCACACAGACCGGCGGTTCTCCTCCGGCACAGTCAGAGGGAACTACAGCAGGGAAAGACGCCGTCTGACACGATCTCCTGTACAAAACCAGGTTTGATGCGGTTATTCAAGTTAGTTTAGCCACTCCACTCCAGTAAAACCGTACAATTCATTGCATCTGATTTCAAACAAATAAAATACAAAATCTGACAAAGTTTTTGCTGCGTCTGAAAAGCACAACACCGAGAAACAATCCCCTTAATCAGGAGAAACCCCTCCAGATAAGGTTTCTGCTGCTCCTCTTCCTCATTCTCAGCCAACATAAAAGATGAAACCAAACAGGATGTCATCCTGCCATTGACCTGAGATCCCACTCCCCCGCCCGCACTGCTGAATCGACCCCACTCCACCTCCGCTCCATTCATCCAGACCCGGCCCTGGCGCAGAGGAAGCCGCTGCCCCCTCGGGGACTTGGCATCATAATTATATAGGAGGAGGAGCGGCCGGCCGTCTGTCAGAGGAAAGGAAGGCTGCAGCCTGCTTACAAACGTAACCCCCAGGACGGGACGGGCATGGATGTGGAGCACAGCTTCTGACACCGTCTGAAGGTAGGATGGGATTCTGACTGGGGGGTCGTGGTGGGATGCTAAAACTCCTGCTGGTTTCTCTAAATAACATCTGTCAGAGGCAAATGGTTGTGAAGACTGGAGCAAATCAGCATTTTTTCTTTCTGAACCAACTCATTTTGATCCAAAATGCTTTGGATTGGTTTTGCTTTTGGTTTTGCTTAGTCAGCACATGTCAGAAAAGCGTCCCGTTCAGCACAGCCGGCTTGTCGGTGCTTTGGTGAGTTTTCTTTTTCTATCTGTAAAGTTAGTTCAAGCTCCTGCAAAGATGTGTCAAACATTCACTTTCAAATGTCTGAAGGAAATACATGCGTCAAAACTCCATGAGGAGGTCTGCCAGCATGGATTTGTTGTCCATCCTCAGCCTTTAAACGGATTCATTTCCTGACGGCACTGAAGCCTCATGTCAGGCCTAAAAATTGTACGACTGTGTTTTTCTGAAACTAGAAAACACAAGATTTTTAAACATCAAGAGATGAAAGAGTCAGATAAAATATGATAAATCAGACTTCTACAATACCACCGGATACTAAGCTCTGAACTCAAACTTGGCAGAACATTTTGTAATCTGGATTTGAAGGACAGGATTGTTCCGAGCTGAGCGGGTGACAGAAAACACAGACCCATCCAGCAAACGCTGGTTGGACAGTCAGGGAGTTAGGCTGTGGATCAGCCACAGTTCCACCTTAGTCCCACAACGAAGCTGAGGCCAGTTCAGTGACGGAGGGCTGTGGGGGGGTCCGGCGTGAACGGATGAGCTGATGGAAGACAGTCTAGAAGGTCTGGAGGGATGGAAGGCCTCCTCAGAGTTACCTGCACGACTCACCTGTTCCCCGTCTTTTTGTGTCCGACAGTAGAAGAGAGGAAAGCCTCCATGTCTGAGAAGAAGCCCCGGGGGCCAGACGCCCGCCCCAAATCTGGCATCCGGAGCTGGAGCGCAGACAGCTACATTTGGCGGGGGAAGAAGCGTTCCCGGAGCTCCTGCAATAGTTCGAGTCCGAGTGGGCTGGAGGGCAGTGGGACAGACGAGCTGGGGGTGCGGTCCGCCTCCTGTCCCAGACGGCGCCGAGAGAGGAAGTGTAGCTGCAGCGCCCTGGGAGATGCTCTGTCGGCCGGAGACATGGACGGAGTCTGCCGGAAGGCCCTGTCCCGCCGCTCCCTCCGGCAGAAGTTCCAGGATGCTGTGGCCCAGTGTCTGCCCCTGCGCTCCCACCACCACCACTACCACCACCCCCCCGGCTCCTCCCGCCCCTTATCGGTGCTCTTTTGGTCTAAACGCAAGATCCACGTGTCCGAGCTGATGCAGGAAAGGTGTCCGTTCTCCCCCAAGTCTGAGCTGGCCAGATGCTGGCATCTCATCAAAAACCAGACCTCACACCCGCGGGCGCTCAGTGACCTGGAGGCTCCTCTCAAGCCCAGCCTGTCCTCCTCCACCTCCTCCCCAGAAACACCCCTATCCTGGGAGGACATCTGCTCCCCTGGGCCCGGTGGCACGCCCCTGAAGGACTGGGACCCCTCCTGTGGAGCAGACACGGCTGCCAGCTGTGGTCACGGCGACTACATCCTGGTCCCGGATCTTCTCCAGATCCACAACAGCTCGTGTTACTGGGGCGTCCTGAACCGCTTCGAAGCAGAGGAGCTGCTGGAGGGTCAGCCGGAGGGGACGTTCCTGCTGCGGGACTCCGCCCAGGACGACTTCCTCTTCTCCGTCAGCTTCCGCAGGTACAGCCGGTCCCTGCACGCACGCATCGAGCAGAACGGGATGCGCTTCAGCTTCGACGTGCGTGACCCGTGCATGTACAGGGACCCCAGCGTGACGGGCCTGCTGAGGCACTACAGCGACCCCGCCACCTGCCTCTTCTTCGAGCCTCTGCTGTCCCGGCCGCTGCAGAGGCCTTTCCCATTCCCCCTGCAGCACCTGTGCAGGGCGGTGATCTGCAGCTGCACCACCTACCGGGGCGTGGACCGCCTGCCGCTGCCGCCTCAGCTCAGGGACTATCTCCGGCAGTACCACATCCGGTGCGATGGGGCCTGCGCCCAGTGACACCGGCGAGCCACCGGAGGCGGAGCCTCTGAAACAGACGATACTCTGGAGACGATCACTCCACGCTAAAACCCACAGAGACACTTTAACATCCTCTTCAACTTTAAAACATCCACTTTATTCACATTTGAATGGAGGTTGTGCACCTTTGACTCCATCTGACCAAATCTTCTATGATGTTCATAAAAAATCTGAAACTTTCCTGCCTTCCTGCCCTTTTGTGGTTCTATTCAACTCTGAGGCTGGGTAGCTTGGTTGGTAAGGTGAAGGGCTGCCACGCAGGAATCCAGGAGAATAACAATGAACGTCATCTGAATGTCTTTTTTAACAGCTTCTCTCAATGATTCCGTTTTGGAAAATGTGGCTGCATTCTACCATGAAGCCATTAGGTGGCACCACAGCAGCAGCAGAAACAGATTTAGCCTCTTGCATTCTAAGAAGAGCACTAACTGCCCTATCAGCTCTCACCTCAGAGAAAGGGGGTTCTGGTTCCAATCCAGGCTGGGATCCGTCTGTGCATGTGTGGGTTTTCTCTGGGCCTGCAGCAGGTGGTGTCCAGAGTGAACCCGCCTTCACCCAGCAGAAGCTGGGATAGGCTCCAGCAGCCCTGTGATCCAAAAAGGATTCAGCTGGTTCTGATGGATGGATGGATGGATGGATGGTGGATGAATGGATGATGGATGGATGGATGGATGATGGATGGATGGATGGATGATGGATGGATGGATGATGGATGGATGATGGATGGATGGATGATGAATGGATGATGGATGGATGGATGATGAATGGATGATGGATGGATGGATGATGGATGGATGGATGGATGATGGATGATGGATGGATGGATGGATGGATGATGATGGATGGATGGATGGATGGATGGTGGATGAATGGATGATGGATGGATGATGGATGGATGCATGGATGGATGGATGGATGATGAATGGATGATGGATGGATGGATGATGAATGGATGATGGATGGATGGATGATGGATGGATGGATGATGAATAGATGATGGATGGATGGATGATGGATGGATGGATGGATGATGGATGATGGATGGATGGATGGATGATGGATGGATGGATGGATGGATGGATGAATGGATGGATGGATGATGGATGGATGATGGATGAATGGATGGATGGATGATGGATTGTTGAAGGATGGATGGATGGATTTATGATGGATGATGGATGGATGGATGGATGAATGGATGATGGATGGATGATGGATGGATGCATGGATGGATGGATGGATGATGAATGGATGATGGATGGATGGATGATGAATGGATGATGGATGGATGGATGATGGATGGATGGATGATGAATAGATGATGGATGGATGGATGATGGATGGATGGATGGATGGATGGATGATGGATGATGGATGGATGGATGGATGATGGATGGATGGATGGATGGATGAATGGATGGATGGATGATGGATGGATGATGGATGAATGGATGGATGGATGATGGATTGTTGAAGGATGGATGGATGGATTTATGATGGATGATGGATGGATGGATATGGATGGATGGATGGATGGATGATGGATGGATAGATGGATGGATGGATGGATGGATGGATGGATGATGGATGGATGGATGGATGGATGATGGATGGATGGATGGATGGATGATGGATGGATGGATGGATGATGAATGGATGATGGATGGATGGATAGATGGATGGATGGATGGATGGATGATGATGATGGATGTGATGTGGATATGATGGATGATGATGATGGATGATGGATGGATGATGAATGGATGATGGATGAATGATGAATGGATGGATGGATGGATGGATGATGAATGGATGACGGATGATGGATGATGGATGGATGATGAATGGATGGATGGATGGATGGATGATGAATGGATGATGGATGATGGATGATGAATGGATAATGGATGAATGATGGATGGATGGATGGATGATGAATGGATGATGGATGGATGGATGGATGATGGATGGATGGATGATGGATGGATGGATGGATGATGGATGATGGATGGATGGATGGATGATGAATGGATGATGGATGGTGATGATGGATGGATGGATGATGGGATGGATGATGATGGGATGGATGGATGGATGGATGGATGGATGGATGATGATGATGAATGGATGGATGGAGGGATGATGGTGGATGGATGGATGATGGATGGATGATGATGGATGATGGATGGATGGATGGTGGATGATGATGGATGGATGATGGCTGGATGAAGGATGGAGGATGGATGGATTGATGGTTGGCTGGATGGATGATGGAGATGGAGGATGGATGGATGATGGATGATGAGGATGATGGATGGATGGATGATGGATGGATGATGATGGATGGATGATGATGGATGGATGGATGGATGAAGGATGGATGATGGATGATGGATGGATGGATGGACAGCTCTGTCCAGAACTTGAACACACGTTGACCTTCACCTGAGAGCGTTTGGTGTGGCCCCGCCCTCATTCCATCAAGCGTGCTTTGAACAGCGTATTGTGATTGGCGCCTTCAGCTGCTCTGCTGGAGCTGCAGTTAGACGAGCTAATGATGTGGATGTGATGCTTCGCTCTGAAAGGACGCCTCTAAATGGCAGAGAAACGGCGAGATAAGGACACAAACACGGGATGCTGATGGTTCTCAGCTTTTGTCATCGTCATTCAGCATCAGCCAGCTGGAAAAGTCTCATCTGTGTCCTCAGGGACAGCAGTGAAATCATAGAGGTTAGATTTGACAGCAGGAAAAAACAACAATGAAAAAAAATGGAATCATATTTACTTTAAAAAAAAACTAAACAATAAACTAATAAAATAAAACATATTTTATACAAGTTTTGCTGTTTAAACTCAAATGATTTAAGTTATTTTAAAAATTCCTTTAGAAAAAGAGCCATTCAAATGTAAATGTTCTCATTTAATGATTGATTTCATTTCCATTTTATTCAGCAACATTTTTCCTTCATCAGAAAGTTTTATTCACAGACGTGTTTTTGACAAACTCCAGCATTTTTGAACTAAAATGTGTTCAAATATTTTGGGCAAAACACATGAAATTAAACATTTTTATCTACATTAAAATAGTTGATTTAGAAAAAACTATAATACATTTCATGTATTATAATAATGTAAATGTAATTATTCATATCTTTGAATTATTAAGTCAGAAAATAATGAGACAAATGACTTGTATTTTTAGATAGATAGATATTCTTTATTGATCCCACATTGGGGAAATTCAATTGTCACAGCAGTTCCAAGAGGCAGAGAAAAGTGACAGCAATGTGCAAAGGTGAGGGGTGTTCCCACATGTGCAAGTATACAAAAATGTGCAAAAATAGAAAAAAAAAAAAAATGCTTTTATAACTTTAAGAACTGCATGTTTATATTTTTTTACACACACATGAGTGCAGGCAGGGGTCACGGCGCCTTTTCTCTGGGGGACGGACTCCTGCAGCAGGTTTGGCAGAATGAGAGGCTGGAATGGAGGTCATACGTGTAACCATGATCCTGGACGTCTTCTGCATGCTAACGGCTCATGAACTCAGGGGTCTGCAGACACAAAGGGGCCACGCCTATTGATGTGCCCAGGCTGCATGTATGAAATATTAATGTTATCTTGTAACATCTGGGAAGTGAGCATCTTTTTTTGATCGTGTTACATTGGGAAAACATTTCCGGCTCAACCTGCAGCCGGAGTTTTCCGCTGTGAGGGAGGGGCCATCAGTGAGATCTGCTGGACGCGTTCAGCCTCTTCACTGATCAGGTTTCAGCAGCCAGCTGTCTGCAAACAAATGACTTCCTGCTGCACTTATCGCATTCCCTGCAGAGATGACCCCCGCACCGGGAGGGGGGGCGTCAGCCAGGAGGTGCTGGTGTGAAAATGGCAGCTCAACGGAGCAAACAGCCACACGGAGATGCAGAGCTGCTGCTGCTTCCCAGCTCCTGTCCTCTTCATAGCACCAGCATGTCCCAAGCGCGGTTAAGACACGCCCCCCCCCCCCCCCCCCCCCATTGGCTCTTTGGGGTTTCATGTGCGTGTAACCTTTACGGAGGCAGAGTTCCCGCTTCCAGCTTCTGATCAGCTCTGACATTTGACCTCTTGTTTGAGGTTGATCGCCCCCCCCTGGCTTGAACCCAGTCTAGTCCCAATCTACACCCACTTTGACCTGAACGGGAGGGTGGGGTTGAGGGGACCCGCCCCAGCGACCTGCAGGTAAAGGTGGGTGCACCCCACCACATTTTCACTTCCTCTTTGAAGCTGGTTTGAAAACACAACAGGATGAACGTCATGCTGGGTAACCACCACCAGGGGGCGCGTTACACCAGCAGGTCACAGATAGAGAGGCCCAACCTCACAGCAGTTTCTAGACTGGTCTATGATGTTTGGGTCTGTACCTAGTTTGTCACTTCACATTTGAACTGAGATCAATCCAACAGTTTGCAGACATCCAGTCCAGCGACACAAGCGCTCACTCGTCTCTGACGGCTCAGGCACCAAATCTGGATCATTGTTGTGGAAACGCATGAATCCCAGAGGAGGCGGACCTGGAATGCATCAGGACACGCCACGATCACTCATCAGTGGTGAATCAGTAAAACACGGATCGTCTGGCATGTTTTCTGACACACAATAATCACAGATGATCTGATGGAAGGATCGCTGCAGGTCCGGATCTGGGACAGACTCGCTGTTTGAAGAGCCTGAACCGGTTCTGTGGGTCTGGAAATGGATCAAAGAACTCTGACGTTTTCCTGTTTGTCTTTGATTCACCCATCACTACAGGACATCAGGGACCTGACAGAGTTTGCTGATCCGTAGCAATGTTCAATGTCAACCATCATTTTGGACCGCCATTGTGCCTCCCGGCAGATGCTGGCGTTTGGGCGGGAAAATGCTGTTTAATGTTGGCTCAGCCTCCCTTTTTCAACCCTGAAAAGGGACCCAATCTAACTGTTGCAGTTCCTCAAATGACCACTGGAGGCTGGCTTCAGTGAGAAGAATCCCCTCCCTCCATTGATGCTGCCTAAAGGAATGAGATGAGACAAAAGTGAGATTACAAGCTTGAAGAGCATGAAATGTATCGTATTCTAATAAAATCGTGTAAATGATTTAACACACCAACAAAAACATGTAAGTGTAAAGCAAACCAACCATAAATATTTAGAAAGATTCAGTCAACAAATTAGAGTTGGTTCAAAGTGCAAAAACACATTTTTCATCTATTTTCAAACTGTTTTCACAGGTCTTTTAATCATGATTATGCCATTTTTATCTATTTTTTTTAAACTGTAATTTTCTAGGACAGTTTCTGCAGAGCAGCAGGAGTTCATCAGGAATTGACCTCTGAGTTGTGGGCGGGACTGTTGATGCGGAAGTCAGCCTCAGGTGATATCCCATCATCCCATTGTTGACAAGCTCTTCTGCTAGCTTACAGCCCCTCACAACCTCAAACTAACATTAGTGGGACAACAAAAATGGCGAACGATGCTGGAATTAACCAGCCGTCCAGTTTAGATCCAGATTCCAGCTCAGACAAGGAAAAACAAAGATGTTTATGGATCTATTTGTCTGTATCAGAATGGAGCGGAGCAGGGGGGTATTCCAGGAAGCATTTTAAACTAGCCTGACTTTAACCCTGAACTCTGGCTGAAATCCACTTGAACTTGCTTACTCTGGGTATGTCGGTTCCAGAAGACCAGATATGAGTTGGCGTGATTACGCTCCACTTATAACCCTGGGTTAATGCATGTGCACGCCAGGTACATAAAGACATTCTCAATGGATCACCGATTTCCAGAGTCACCATGGAAAATTATGAGACCATCAACAAAGTAACACGGCTAAAAAGATACAGGTAAGAAAGAGTTTCTGCTTGGAGAAAAAGAACGGACAAAGTAAACGCACCAGTTTCTTGATTCATTATAATTCTTGAGCTCTCATATGTCTAATTTTGAGCCGGCAGATATACTCATTTGTATAACAACAAAATGAGAGAAACAATATAGATTAACAACATATCAATTGCCATTTCTCCAACAATAACAAAACACCTGCAAAGCACTAGTGGTGCTATATAACCTCATCCTCCTCTTCCTCCCTCTCACTCATGGTTCAGAGACTTTAGCATGGTAGGACAAAATAACTCAAACAGCTAAACAACTAAACACATTTGGTCAAAAACCCACACTTAAACCCAAATCCGTCCAGACAGGCAAAGGAAATGGTATCCTACAATCCCTTGCGGTGTCGATCTAACAGCAGCACCAAAGTTACACCTACTTAATAGAATTCATTTGAATAAAAGTAAAATAAATGTCTGATAACTACGTGTTATTTTTAAGATGACTTAACAAAAAATGATCTATCTTAACTGAAGCAAAGAGGAGACACGCCAGCTTGAGAAGCCTGGCCGACGGTGGCGGAGCGCGACGCCATCTTGGTGAGGTCAACAACGCCCACATGCCAATGCTTTCTATAGCGTATAGTGGCATCTAAGTAGCTTTTATATGATTTATATATATTCATATTTCTATATATTTATACATATTAATAAATATATAATATATGTATATAATTTTTATATGTATATACATCATTTGTTGCTGTTAAATAAGAGAAACAGTCAGCCTTATAAGCTCAAACTTTAATGAAAAATGCATAGTTGCACGAATTCTTATAAATAATTAAAATATTACAACGAATTTAAAAAAAATAATTTTTAAACATTTCGAAGTTTTAGACCTCTTTGATATTTAATTTAAATTATTTAGAGAAGCCCAACAATAAGTCAATAATAATAAATAATAAAAATATATAAATAATTCAATAATAATAATAATGATGAATCAATAATACATAATAATAATAAATCAATAGTAAGTCAATAATAATATTCAATGATAGCAATAAATCAATAATAGTTCAATAATAATAAATGATAATATTAAATCAATAATAAGTCAACAATAAGTCCAAAAGTCAACAACAGATTTGTCGCTTTAAAAAATCAAAAAACAAAGAAAAACAATTGATTTACTGATTCATGTGAGTGATCAATTTGTGTAACACAGTTGGTATGGTGTCGGGTTTCAAGCGAACAGTCTGGTCAGTCTTATCAAAATGTGTTTCCACTAAATGTTTTGACCATATCCAGACTGTATTTCTGGTTGGTTCCACAGTGATCCATCTGGTTAGCTCTATGATAGCTAAGACCCACTTGTTCCTGAAGTCTGAATCCATTGGAAACCTGCAAGAAAAGTTCAGTCACTGAGTCAGAAATGTATAAAGCTATATAACTATAATAGCCTAGTCCTGGTTTACTGTATATATGTTCAACACAATAAAGTTTACATTTTAAGACGACAGCAAATTATCTGTACATCATGCAGCATGTTGATAATAGCCCTGCAGCATCACGCATGTCAACATGTGTTCTATTAATGAAGCCCCTGCAGCATTAAAAGGAAAAAATGATAGAACTTACCTGTAAATGTTCTGCCTTCCTCTTTCATGGACTCATTTCTCTGATTTTGGCAGCTGAAACCCAAACAATGAACTGGAATTATGCCAAAAATGTGCTCACATGCACTGCAGCAGTAACTGGACCTCACCAAGATGGCGGTGCTCTCCCCCCATGAGGAACCTCGTGATGTCTCCTCTAGTGATACAACGCATTGGGAATCCCTCCCCATGGCTGCGGGAGGAGGGGCCGTGGACGACAAAGGAGGGGCTTCTCATTACGTCATGACGTGGCTGGCGGGAGTTGAGACGTAAGCTTCCTTGTATTCAAGCCAGCGCGGGAGTTTCAGAAGCCGCGTCAGTGGGACACAGAGAGCTGTAAGTGATTTTGTCGTGTTTTTCTTGACAAACGTGGCTCTCACACATTCCATTTAACGGGACCGTCACGCGGACGCTTTTAGCCGCGGTTTGAACTCCTAGTATGGCTTCGTTAGTTGGTACTGCTTAGCTAGCCTCATTTTTGGTAGCATCCGCTAAAAGCAACCGCAGGGTCACGTGACAGCGAGCCTTTTCTTAACTTTTCCTAGCGCTTAACTGTGTGTTCAGGCTGACGGTTCGCCAGAATGCCATGTGAGAGGAAGCCGATGCGCTACGGGCACTCGGAGGGACATACCGAGGTCTGCTTCGATGACGCCGGGAGGTGAGTGTGGAGATGCGAGGTTTGCTGGGAGCTCAGTGTGGAGCTGGAGGACAAAGTCACGTCACCGCCTGTCTGTGCGGCTGCCGCTGAGCCCGTCCTCCTTCCTCCTGGATCCCGCGCTCCTCTTCCTCTCTCGTTCTGCGTTTCCTCCTCTGTGGCGGTAAGCCGCCCTCCTGGGTCTGTGTTCAAGTCTGACTGGGAGAAACCCTCCTGCAGGTTTCTGGTGACCTGTGGAAACGATGGAGACGTCCGGATCTGGGAAAGTCTGGATGACGACGATCCAAAGTTCATCACCGTTGGAGAAAAGGCGTACTCCCTGGCTCTGAAGGTGTGGCTCCGCCTCCTTGCGGCGTGCGTCCCTTGAAGCGTGTTACAGTTCAGCTAAAGGCTCTGTTCTGCGCAGAAAGGAAAGCTGGTGACGGCCACTTCCAACAACACGGTGCAGATCCACACCTTCCCTGACGGAGATCCAGACGGCATCCTGACCCGGTTCACCACCAACGCCACCCACGTCACCTTCAACAGCAGCGGCTCCAGAGTCGCCGCCGGGTCCAGGTACCGATGCTCTCAACCGCACCATGTGACGACCTGACAGACGGTTCCAGAGAGAAACGCTCCAGGAGAACCAAACCTTCAGGACCCTCATCACAATCAGGACCTCCTCCTCCTTTCTCTTTACTTCTCCTTCTGCTTTGGTTGGATTCCTCCTCCTGTTATCTGGTCCTCCTCCTCTTCTTCCTGTCTCCTGGTCCTCCTTCTCTTCTTCCTGTCCCCTGGTGCTCCTCCTGTTATCTGGTCCTCCTCCTCTTCTTCCTGTCCCCTGGTGCTCCTCCTGTTATCTGGTCCTCCTCCTCTTCTTCCTGTCTCCTGGTCCTCCTCCTGTTATCTGGTCCTCCTCCTCTTCTTCCTGTCTCCTGGTCCTCCTCCTGTTATCTGGTCCTCCTTCTGTTATCTGGTTCTCCTCCTGTCTCCTGGTCCTCCTCCTGTTATCTGGTTCTCCTCCTCTTCCGGATGGGAGTTCCACAGCAGCTCTGCTCCTGCTGGATCTCCTGGATGGTGGGGGAGGTGGTGCTGCTGGCTCTGTGTTGGGGGTTCTGGATCCTCCGGTTCTCCTGCTCACCCTGCTCCCCTCTGCTCCTGCAGTGACTTCATGGTGAAGGTGGTGGAGGTGGCAGACAGCAGCCAGCAGAAAACGCTGCGAGGGCACGAAGCTCCGGTCCTCAGTGTGACCTTTGACCCCAAAGATGAGTTCTTGGTGAGTAAATGTAAAGTTTTTCTTTCATGGTGGGGGCACTCGGAGAGGTGGGTTCTAGGGGTGGGGGCCAAGCCCTCCTATTTTATCAGTCAGCATCAACCAGACCGAACATCGATTATGAGGGTCAAAGGTCAGCAAAGTTCAGCTTGAACTGTGAAGGTTTGGGCCTTTTTCATGCGTCTGACCGACTATTACATATGAACACGTTATTATACTTTGTTTAGTTAAAAAGCATTCAGAGCTCAGTCTCCATTTAAAGGGTCCATATCATGGACACATTTGTTAAAAAGTTGAAACATTTGGAGGTAGAGATCCAAACGATGCTGTCGAGTCCTGACAAGTTAGCAGCAGTTTATTGAATACTTTTCAGTGATTACCTTTTTTCAGGAATAACAGACAGTCCACCTTATGAAGCCCCGCCCATTTGCCTGTGTTCTGTTTGCCTGCATTCATCTCGTGGATGGATGGTTGTGTTGTCGTTTTATTCGTCCAAACGTCTCTCACTTTCATAAAACGATTGAAAAAGGTTCTGTTTTCTCCCAGTAGAGGCTCCACGTTTGAACATGAGTCACTGGTTTAAAGAAGCTGGACAGAGGAACCATGAAACCATGGAGGAGCGGCTGCTCCTTCAGTCTGACTCTCAGAGGAGGTGAATGAGGCTCTCCTGTGCTCCTGTTGCAGGCTTCTGCCAGCTGCGATGGCTCCGTGGTGGTGTGGGACATCCAGGAGCAGGTAGGTCCCCATGCGAGCTCCTCCTCAGCGCCTCCTCTGCTCCTCCTCAGCTCCTCCTCAGTCCACATGTCAGGAGCTCCGTTTGGGTTCCTCGTCTTAAAGCATCTCTGTTTGAAACCAGAGATCGCTGATTTATTTCTGGTGGTTGTGGATCTGCAGTCGCTCTTTCAGTCAGATCTTGTTGATAGTTGTGTATTTTTGTGGCGTGTGTGTTGATAGTTTTGTATTTGTGTGGTGTGCGTGTTGATAGTTGTGTATTTGTGTGGTGTGTGTGTTGATAGTTGTGTATTTGTGTGGTGTGTGTGATAGTTTTGTATTTTTGTGGCGTGTGTGTTGATAGTTGTGTATTTTTGTGGCGTGTGTGTTGATAGTTGTGTATTTTTGTGGCGTGTGTGTTGATAGTTGTGTATTTGTGTGGTGTGTGTGTTGATAGTTGTGTATTTTTGTGGTGTGTGTGTGGATAGTTGTGTATTTTTGTGGCGTGTGTGTTGATAGTTGTGTATTTGTGTGGTGTGCTTGTTGATAGTTTTGTATTTGTGTGGTGTGCTTGTTGATAGTTGTGTATTTTTGTGGTGTGTGTGTTGATAGTTGTGTATTTGTGTGGTGTGTGTGTTGATAGTTGTGTATTTTTGTGGTGTGTGTGTTGATAGTTGTGTATTTTTGTGGTGTGTGTGTTGATAGTTGTGTATTTGTGTGGTGTGCTTGTTGATAGTTTTGTATTTGTGTGGTGTGCTTGTTGATAGTTGTGTATTTTTGTGGTGTGTGTGTTGATAGTTGTGTATTTGTGTGGTGTGTGTGTTGATAGTTGTGTATTTTTGTGTTGTGTGTGTTGATAGTTGTGTATTTGTGTGGTGTGTGTGTTGATAGTTGTGTATTTTTGTGGTGTGTGTGTTGATAGTTGTGTATTTGTGTGGTGTGTGTGTTGATAGTTGTGTATTTTTGTGGTGTGTGTGTTGATAGTTGTGTATTTGTGTGGTGTGCGTGTTGATAGTTGTGTATTTGTCAATCAATCAATCAATCAATTTATTATTTGTATAGCACTTATAAAAGCCAAGGCAACCAAAGTGCTTAACATAAAATCAACTAAAATCAAAAACAAAACGATGCAATAAAGAAACAATAGCAATAAAACAAAAAAATCAATTGAACAATAAAAGAATAAGATTAATAAAATGAACAAGCTGGCTCCACTAGATATGCTCACTGGAGTTAAAAGCCTGAGTAAAAAGATGTGTTTTTAAAAGAGTCTTAAAATTACTGACAGTTCTGGCAGACCTCACAGAAAAAGGGAGAGCATTCCAGAGTTTAGGACCTGCAACTGAAAAGGCTCTGTCTCCCCGAGTCACAAGCCGAGTCCTGGGAACCGCTAAAAGCATTTGATCTTCAGACCTAAGGACTCGGCAAGGACGATAAACATGCAAAAGCTCAGAAAGATACTGAGGTGCCAGACCATTCAGACATTTAAAAACCAAAAGTAGAATCTTAAAAGTGATTCTAAAAGACACCGGCAGCCAATGAAGTGAGCGTAATATCGGGGTTATATGCTCACAGCGTCTGGTCCCCGTTAACAGGCGGGCCGCTGAATTTTGAACCAGCTGGAGGCGGCGGAGCAGAGACTGATCTATACCACTGTACAGAGAGTTACAGTAGTCCAGTCTGGAAAAGATCAAAGCATGAATCACTTGTTGCAAAGCGTGAGGAGGAAGATATGGCTTGACTTTGCTAATTAGCCTCAAGTGATAAAAACTAGACTGGACTACAACACTGACCTGCCTGTCAAATTTAAAATGCCTGTCAAGGTTTACCCCAAGATTTCTAATGAATGGAGCATCTGAAGGGTCCAGGGGGCCAACAGCACTACAGCAGCCTGTCAGCAGGTCAGTCTTTCCAAAGACAAACACCTCTGTCTTTTTTTTATTTAGACAGAGGAAGTTAAGCTCCATCCAAGACTTGATGTCTGCTAAGCAGTTCTGCAATCTGTCGAGACCATCCGCTCCTCCAGATTTTAGGGGAAGATAGATCTGGATGTCATCTGCGTAGCAGTGGAATGACATGTTATATTTCCTAAAAATGGACCCCAGTGGCAGCAGATAAAGTGAGAATAAAAGCGGGCCTAAAACTGAGCCCTGGGGTACACCATATTTGAGCGGAGCCTCTGAAGAAGAGCACTGTCCTAGTTGGACAGAAAAACTCCTGCCACATAAATATGAACTGAACCAACTGAGTGCTGTGCCCTTCACACCGACAGACTGCTCCAGTCGGGATAATAAAACACTGTGATCCACTGTGTCGAAAGCAGCAGAGAGATCTAAAAGAATTAAAACAGTGGAGGCCCCAGAATCAGCAGCTAGAAGCAGGTCGTTACACACCCTGAGGAGAGCCGTTTCAGTGCTGTGGCAGGATTTAAAACCAGACTGAAACTTCTCGAATATATCATAATCTGTTAGATGGTCCTGCAGTTGTAGATAAACCACCTTCTCTAAAATTTTTGAAAGAAAAGACAACTTGGAGATCGGCCTAAAGTTTGATAGAACATTAGGATCCAAGTTGACCCTTTTCAAAAGGGGGTGCACAACAGCATGTTTAAAAGCAGCTGGCACACACCCCGAGACAAGAGAGGAGTTAAGGAGACCAACTATCCAGGGGCCAATGGTATCAAAGACCTCCTTCAGGAGTCTGGGGGGAATACAGTCACCTGGGCAGGAGGAGGGCCTCAGGTGTTGAACTATCTCAGAGATCTGGGAGACAGTGACAGGCTCAAACTGGTCAAAAATAGCAGGTGGGGGCGTTAAAACAGAGGGGTCAGGGGTACAAGGAGAGGGTAAAAACCTGACAGCACTGACTTTGTCAATAAAAAATGTTAAGAACTGTTCACAAAGTAAAACAGAAGGAGTAAGACAGGATAAATTACCAGGACTTAAAAGAGACTTTAAAGAGTTAAAAAGGACCTTAGGCTTGCTGATGTTCTCAGACACAACATTTGACATAAACTGCGTCTTGGAATTTTTTACAGCAGCCTGATACTCAGTCAAGGAGTTTTATTTGTTTGGTGTGTGTGTTGATAGTTGTGTAGTTGTGTGGTGTGTGTGTTGATAGTTGTGTAGTTGTGTAGTCTCCTCAGTCTGTACTGTTCAGATCAGACTCTGCTGGACCCCAGAGTTTAAACATGGACTGGAGGAGAACCCACAGATGTGGTCCATGTTCCTGTTAGGGTTAACCCTTCAGAAGACCTTCCTGCTGGGTGGTGGGCTGTCTGCAGGTGACAGGGGTCCAACCTGCACACAGGTGACCCCCCTGACATCAAGGTCGTAGAGCTCAGTCAACCGGTAGAGAGAAAGCACATTCTGCTGGGAGACACCAGAAATGAGACAGAGGGACATCTACCACGTACACTTCACAATACCCCCACCACACACACAATGGTACGCTCCGTCTGCATGGCGTCCCTCCAGGTGGTCGTACGAGCCTCAAGGGAACTGCAGACTGACCTGCACCCCCCTTATGATGCAGCCGCCCCTCTCCACGACGGGTCAGGCGACCCCAAAGCCCACAGCACCCGTACGGGCCAACCCCCCGTATGGGTGTGGGTAGTGTAAACCAGCGCCAGAACTGTTAGGAAAGCAAAAGTGATGCATGATGGGAAAACGTCTCCGTAACACTTTGAACTCCTGAACAATGAGTGGAGACCTCAGGTTTGGCATCATTCATCCGTCCTCTGAACCGGCGGTGTCTCTTTTGGGGTCATGGGGTCTGTTCCAGCTGCTGTTGGTTGAAGGCGGGGTTCGCCCATGACAGGTGAAGGAGGAGGAGCCAACTGTTCTGTTTAAAAAAACAAAACCGAGGCAGAGTCAGACTTCTGGCTCCAGGGTTGGTACCGTTTTCTTCCTCCCGCAGACTCAGGTGATCAGCTGGCCCCTGCTGAAGAAGACCAACGACGTCAGCAACGCCGCGTCCCTGTGCCGCTTGGCCTTCCAGCCCTGGTCGGGGAAGGTCGGTGTCTCCCTCTGGTCTGAACGGAGGAGAGCTTGAGCTGCTAACCAAACCGCTGCCGTCTGTGTGCTTCAGTTCCTAGCCGTTCCCGTAGAAACCAGGGTGCACCTGTACGAGCGAGGCTCCTGGGAGCACGCCGCCACGCTCTCCGATGACCTCCTTACGCAGGTGAGAAACACGCCACGGACGGGAAACGGAGGGACGTGTGACGACCCGTGAATGTGACGTTTCTGTGGTTCAGGACGGATCAATATTTAGTAAAGAGGTCTGGACACGTCACTGAAGTCGGCCTCTGATTTCCAGTGTTGTCATTGGTGGTTAAAGGGGATTGAAGGTCAAAGGTGATGGTCACCTGAAAACTGTTACTGATCAGTAAGTCTGAGTCTGATTTTTACGGAGCGCCTAAAGGGACATTGAAGAAAAAAACAAACAAACAAACAAATAAATAAAAAACAAATCAATAAAAAACAAACCAATAAATAACTGGTGAGTTTTTTTTTTTTAATTCTTCAGTTGTTTGTTTTCAGTGTCCCTTTAGGGCTCCGTAGATTTCTGAAAGCTTGATCTCTGTGGACCCCCCCTCACCCGGACCGACCCCTAAACGTCATAAAGCTGAAGCTCCAGGCTCCTCACGGCTGCTCTCTGTCCTGCAGCCCATCAACGTGGTGTCCTGGTCTCCCTGCGGCCGGTTCCTGGCAGCGGGGGCCGTGGGGGGGTCGCTGATGGTGTGGGATGTGAGCAGCAAGCTTTGCGTGGAGAGGTAAGAACAAGCGGTGGATGAGCAGAACCTTCAGGTCCCTCCAGCTGGGGTTCTGTCCAGTGGCGGTTCTGCCCCCCCCACCCCCCCCCCCACCCCCCTTTATTTGGCCATTTTACACTGGAATACATGAATTTTATAAACTCGTTTTACACGAGGGTCAAACTCAGTCCCACAGGGGCCTAAATCCAAAACACACTTTAGGTTTTGGGCTGAACAACATAAACATTTACTGAAAACACTAAAGCTAAACTTTAACACCTTTAAAACTGAACTTTTTGAACCTAAATATGAATAAAAACAGGAACATTAATCCAGAATAAATCAAGTTAAACCTTAAATAACCTTTAATATTTTCTCTCCATAAAAATATATTCTGTCAAAATCATACAAATATGAAGAAGCTTCAGAACAAAACAAAGTCTGGAAATATTAATAATAATAAATAACAAATCATCTCATTCTGTTTATCATTGTTAGATGTGGACTCCTGCATCCTTTCATCAATCAGTTCATGTCTTGGTGTGGGACGTCCTGAGTGTGTCTTTGTGAAACGGATCAGAGAAAACCTGTTATTGTGAAAATCATCTTTAGGTCTGTAAAACATCACAAACTAAATCACAGAACTCATCACTGATTACTCCAAACATATTTGACATTTTTCTCATTTTGTGCAACACCAACAGTAGAAATCCTCCATAAACCTCCATCCATTCATGAACAAATGATCTGTAGTTCATTTAGTGTCATAAAGTGCAGCTGTTTTCCACCATGTCAAATACTGACACCAACTAAACAACAGAAATATCTACAGTAGTTGGTAAATAATGATAAAATAAATAATGACATTATTACCGTGAGTGATCCCCAGTGATCCCCAGTGATCCACCAGCAGAGATGATCCAGGTGTCGCGTAATCGAGCACCCACCACCCGCCTCTGACAGGAGGTGCAGCTGCAGCTTAGAGATGGTTGTTAGACTGAAAGAGTCCCAGTTACCTGTTAGTGAGTGACTCGTCCAGCCACAGGTGAGTTGCCCCCCCCTCTCTAATTTTTTGACTTGTGTCCCAAAGACTCAAAGAGGTGTGGGCGCAGGTGTCTAGCAGCAGAGGGCGGCGTGTCATATTCAAAATGAAACCTGCAGATGTGGCGGTTGTCACGTGCACGTCGGGTCTGCTGGGTTGGAGCAGGGAATTGTGGGAAATAATCCCCTCTGCCTGCTCTGGTCTAAATGGGTGGAGCACAGGTTTTTCTTCTGCCTGATTCTTTTTCATGTGGCTGTTCTACGTTGTTTCACTCTGAGTTATTTATCCTGTTGTGTTTACTACTTTTTTTGCACCATAAATGTGGAGCGGGGGGGGGGGGGGGGTGAAGACATGGGGGAGATGTATGGTGTCAGGCTTGTCAAAATAAAAGCTGGAAGTGTCTCCTAGGGGTGTAGTACCGCCGGTATGTCATTGGAAATGCGCCCCCTGGAGGATGCCGCCCATTTTAAAAACGCCACTGTTTCTATCTCACAAAACTTTAATGATAATCCTAAAAATGTAAAGAAAATGTAATTTTGAGCAACTCTTCATCAAAATGTCTAAGACGGAAGAGGAAGAGAACTTCACTGAAGACGTTACAGGAAACGCCTCACTTTCTATCGCTCTGCAGAAACTATGTCCTAGAAAACAACACAGGTTTCATCATCATCATCATCAGCATCATCAGCATCATCATCATCATCATCATCAGCATCATCATCATCATCATCAGCATCATCATCATCGTCAGAAAACCACTGGGAATGGTCAGAATCTGAGTTTGAAGTGGCGTTTGAGGGCCGCTCAGATGCATCGCTGCCCCCCTTCAGGGTTCTCCTTCAGGCCTGGAGGTCCTGTTGCTTGATCTCTTCAGTCTTTGTCTGAACTTCTTCACCCAGAAGAGCCGTCGTCTATTTGGACTGCAGATGAAGTTTGTGTTCTGCTGTTGTAGAGCAGAACTGTTGTAGTCTTTTCCTGTTCTTGGTTCTTCAGGTTCAGTCTCAAATCCAGTCATCGGGGTCTAGAACGTGAACGTAAACAGAAAGGAGCTGCTTTTTGTCCTGGTCAATGAGCTGCAGGGCATGCGAGCGCCCCGCCCAGGCGTCCGTCTGCGGCGGTGACCTGCAGTCACTTAGCGATGTCTGGATTCCCAGATATTTGTGGAATGAGCCAAAGATGGACCTGAAGGCAGGGATTTGAGCACAGGCCCTTCTAAGCCGATTTAGGGATCAATGGAAATCCAGACTCCTTGTTGCA
The DNA here is from genome assembly GCA_023969325.1 of Oryzias curvinotus. NCBI lineage: Eukaryota > Metazoa > Chordata > Actinopteri > Beloniformes > Adrianichthyidae > Oryzias > Oryzias curvinotus. The sequence continues at coordinate 34,360,001 of CM043708.1, forward strand.
CGTGTTATTGTTCCGTGTTTCTTCTGAGGATACAAACGTTTTTGTGGAACACCCGGAGGGGCAGAGATGTCTGACCCGCTTCCTTCTGTCCTGCAGGCAGAAGCACGAGAAAGGCTTCAGCGTCTGCAGCTTGGCCTGGCATCCTTCTGGCAGGCAGGTGGCGTACACCGACACAGAGGGCTGCCTGGGCCTCCTGGACGGGCTGACCACCTCCACCAGCGCCACTGACCAGGTACCGCCATCACGCTGAACCTGCATGTGCTTCTTGTTCCCTCAATGAGCACCAGGCAGACGCTCAGCCAGAACCACCTTCCCAAAGAACAAACGACTGTGACTAAGATCCCATGCTTCTTTCTTTTTCAACTAAAGCTCCATCGTCAGAAACAAACCCTCAGTTGTCCTGAAGAACCGTGATGTCCTGAGCACCCGGGCTGTTCAAAGGAGGGAGGGTTCTGGGGTCAGACCGGTCCAAACGTGACCTTTGTGTCGGTAATCACAGCGTTAAAGAAGCTTCAATCTGACGAAAAAAATCCAACCGAGTTCAACAGAGAAACTCCGATTCTCCATCCTCTGTCTGTGCAGTAACCATGGCAACCACACCTCCTGTCCAGAGGTGGGGAGACATTTCTCTGAGGGTTCCGTCTGCGCTGCGTCTCTGTCGTGTTGACCAGTAAACAGAACGTCCATCAATCAATCGTAACATTGACCTCAGGTCTGCGTCTGGCGTCCGTCGCTCCGCATCGCAACCTTTACGCAGGAACTCCAGTCCGTTGCCACGTCAATGTGGCAGCAGTAACCCAGAGAAACAGGAAACCGGTCCCAGTTTCCAAATAAAAACGTCTCCGATTTTATGTTTTATTCAGGGTGACGTGCTGACACGATAACGCACCTTACACAGCAGATAATGACTAAAGTTCACAGTTTACAGCAGAAAAACATCTTTTAACATAAGACAATGTAAGACCGAAGGCAATGTAAGCTAACAGACGGACTCCTGATGCAGGGGGAGGTGCCCCCTAGATGGAGGTGCCCCCCAGGCAGAGGTGCCCCTCAGATGGAGCAGTGTAAATCTGGGTCTGCTGGGAACTCCTGGTGATGAAGGTCCTGTCTGCAGGCACCAACTAAGAAACCGGCCAAAGACTTTGATGACCTGTTTGACAACGACGACGATGATGATGACCAACTGATGGATGAAGGTCTGAGTCACTCACCAGCTAGGAAACCACCTACCAGGGACGAAGACGATGACGACTTGGTGATCCCCTCCACGGGCCGGGTGAAGAACAGAGGGGCCATCCTGGATGATGAGAACTCGCTTGGTGAGGGAGATCTCTTTATTTTTAAGAGAGACCTGACCAAGAGGCGATAGCACACACACACACACACACACACACACCCAACACACATAAAAACACACACCCAACACACACATATAAAAACACACACACACACACCCAACACACACACACACCCAACACACACACACACACACACACATAAAAACACACACACATAAAAACACACACACACACATAAAAACACACACACACACACACATATAAAAACACACACACACACACCCAACACACACACACACACACACACACACCCAACACACACACATAAAAACACACACACACATATAAAAACACACACACACACACCCAACACACACACACACACACATAAAAACACACACACACATATAAAAACACACACACACACACACAAAAACACACACACACACACACACACACACACATAAAAACACACACACACACACACACACACACACACCCAACACGCACACCCATATAAAAACACACACTCACACACACACATAAAAATCCGCTCAGGAATGACATGTACACATGTTGGTCACACGCTCAGAAAGAACCTTGGGGGGCCATGTTCCTGCAGTCACAGGCAGTCAGTTATGGCGCTGCTGCTGCCTTCCACTGATGACAAATGCTGCCAGCAGACTGGTTTGCTGGAGAACTTTGGTCCTGCACTGGGGCATGATGGGATATGAGCGTAGTCTTAGCAGGAGGTGCTGCTCCTGCTTTGCTGTTGATCAACCACTGAGCTCATTTTGTTTAGTATTTTTAGATGAACTGAAGCAAGTTTAGTTTCATGAGTTGTAAAAAACCCAGCTTTGAAAATCCTTTTGAAGCTTTCCGTCCAGTGAGAGTGTGTGGATAATCGGACTAACTGGCCTGGCTGGTGGGTTCATCCCGTCTCCTACATCATGAGTCACATTTGGCTCAGGAGCAAATCCTTTTTGAGTTAACGGGAGAAACCGGCAAAAGCTGAAAAACCAGACCAGGCAAATCCTTCCTGGATGTAAAGCATTGGCGTGGAGGCTGTAGAGGAGGAGGAGGGGGAGGAGGAGGGGGAGGTGGTGACATGATAGTTCATGTAAAGAAAATAAAAAGTGAAATAGTGGTGGAATGATGTAAGTTTACTTCCTCTAAGTCCTTTTGACAAACTAATAATAGTCTCATATTCTGTATGAATGAGACTTAATGTGTCTATTTATTTATTTATGCCATTGAATTAAGTGTTTGTGGATGTATGTACAGTATTTACCAATCAATTCATGATTAATTGTGCATAGATGTATATTTCTGTCTAATGTTGTTTTTATTAGGGTTAACCTTATCTAATGTAGGCTTCATTGATTCTTGAACCTTCCAGGCTGTAGTTCTTCCTCCCGTTGTCTCAGATTTGTTCTGCGTTTGCCTCCACCGTTTAGACACAGCCTCTCTGAAATTTGGTGACGACAAACCTGGAGATGAGGAGGATGCAGGCGGCGCGTTGGGTCCCGTCGCCCCGCCGCTGCTGCCCTCACGCCCCGCCTACGAGGGGCCGCTGCCTTCCCTGCCGCAGAAAGCCTTCCAGCCGGGCTCCACGCCGGCTCACCTCACACACCGCTTCATGGTAGGACGCAGCCCACAGCTATTCGCGTATCAAAGGCAGGAATTGTAGAAAAGGATGTAAACTCCACAGAAATGTCCAACTGGAATGTCATGAAAACGGTGAGAAGATGAAAAGATTAACGGACCAAAGAGACCATGAATGAGACGCTGCAGTTCCTATCTGGACTGTTGACGCTGTTCACACCACTCAAAGAAGTATTGCACTAGATCTGTGTGTCACGGCAAACCGTGGACTCCCAGCTTTCACTCTAAAGCCCCGCCCCACCGCCAAATAACAGCCACACTCTGCTTCAGATGTGGAACTCGGTGGGAATCGTGCGTGGCTACAACGACGAGCAGGACAACGCCATCGACGTGGAGTTTCATGACTCGGCCATCCATCACGCCATGCACCTCACCAACTCCCTGGGTCACACCATGGCGGACATTTCCCAGGAGGCCGTGCTGCTGGCCTGTCCCAGCACAGAGGAGCTGGCCAGGTGAGCGTTGGCAGCGGCTGTGTTTTTCCTTCCGGCTGCAGGTTGTGAAGCGGCTCCCCTCCTCTTGCAGTAAGCTGCAGTGCCTCCACTTCTCATCCTGGGACACCAACAAGGAGTGGATGGTGGACATGCCCCACGGGGAGGACGTGAAGGCGCTGTGTCTGGGTCAGGGCTGGGCCGCGGTCGCCACCAGCGCACTGATGGTCCGGCTGTTTTCCATCGGCGGCGTCCAGAGGGAAGTCTTCAGCCTCCCGGGGCCGGTGGTCTGCATGGCGGGACACGGCGAGCAGCTGCTCGTCGTCTACCATCGAGGTTCGCTGCAGACTGGCACACACCAACAAAGTGTGGCGCGACACTCCTTCACGTCTAATGCGAGCACACGCGTGATCAGATCAGGAACTGACCTTCCAGCACATTCTGCCTTCGTCCATGCATGACAACTACCACAGAGTTTTAGGGCCAGTTTACAATTATTTAAAAAACATATGACTTTAAAGTCAGAAATTTACAAGAGAAAAACTTGTAAATGTACAACTTAAAATCTCGTAAATTTACAAGAAAAAAAAGTCATAGATTAACGAGGAAAAAACAACAAAGTTTACCGTTTATTGGAGCCTAGCTTGAAGATGAAATATGTGGAGCCTTCTGTGAAGCTTTATTTCTGGATAGAATTAAAAAAACAAAGAAAGTCTGAACTTTTGGTGACTCCGAATCAGATTACTGTCAGTGGAGCCGTCTTTCCGGGGTTCCGTGTCACTAAGCGGAGTGTCATCTGTAAAATAAGGAGCTCAGAGACACGTTTGGGTGTAGAGGACCGCTGCAGCCTTTATTCTCCTTTTCATTCACATAACCTGAAGTTCATCTGTCACCTTACCCCAGTGGTTCCCAAACTGGGGGGCGCGGAGGTACTGCAGGGGGGGCGCGGTGGAGTTTAGAAACAAAGGATTTGTATGTTTGTGTCAGTGTGGGGAGGCTCGAAAATATTCTAATCTTCAGAAAGGGGGGCCCTGCAGAAAACGTTTGGGAACCACTGCCTTACGCCATGAACCTGTCATCAGAACACCAATGCGGAAGTAAACAGTGTTCCATACGCCCCCCCTCCAGATGAAACGTCCCATATCAACACTAAACAACAAAGATGAAGGAATATAGTCTGTTCTATTAGCACTAGAACGTTCAACGGCTGCAGAGATCCTGCAAACCACCCATCAATGAATAAAACATTAATGAATCATAAGTCAAACAAAGGAGCTTTCAAACCTTTGTAACGTTATCAATAAACATTCAGCTCACCTGTTCCATTGAGTTTAGTCGCTCTGCTGCCGTGTGGCGTTCACCTGCTGCTCTGAACGCTCACCTCTTTAATTTACGCTTCTTTTTTCGGCTGCCCTATGACTCCGTCTTGGGAAAATGGCCTCACAGCTGTGTGAAAATCCTAGCGATTCTGATGTGATGTACATATAGTTGGTTTAATTTTGGTCCCCCTATTCTGCGGTCAGTGACTCAACCCCTCCCACAGCTGGATCCGTCTCATACATGTCTGTCAATAGTCCCACTTTTAGCTGCAGTTAAAAGATAAACGTTTGCTCCAGCGTAACTGGTTTGAACTACTTTATTGAAACATGTTTTTTTTTAAACTCTTAAGCAGAAAACGTCTAAGAGGAACAAGAATGGGTATTAATGTAAGACTCCATGTCCGTTCTGTCCGTCCCACAAACATTTACTGTCTAGGATTGTTGAAGGGTGTTGGAGAGGAGGGCTCAAAGGAGGAGTCAGTGGAGGAGTCAGTGGAGGTCAACTCTGTGGCATTTAATCCAGAGTTTGCATTTCACTTCTGAAGATGCATCTGTGATCAGGACAGGAAGTAGTCCCAGCACCTCACGTCTTTCACATTTATGGTAAACGCCATAGACTCCCTCCTAGAAGGCCAAAAGCGCCACGGTGCCATTCACACGCTGATGGCGGCTCGGCTGCAGAACACCGGCGCCAATCTATAACCACCAGGAGTAGGGTGGGTTCAGTGTCTTGCCCAAGGACACTTTGACACATGGGGGGGGGGCAAGGTGGGAACCGAACTTTCCAACCATAGGTCGACCACTCTACCTCTGCACCACAGTGGCCCTTTGTGTAAAAATGTATTGTGCTGCAGCCTTATTCCAAAAGGGATCAAATGTATGTAGGCCCTCAACATTCTTCACACAACACCCCACCAGGACAGACGGAGGCTTTTATGAAGCTAGAAGGATTCCATACTTGGCTGATGCCCCTTTGGCAGCAGTTCCCGCCTGAAGTGGTTTGAAACATGAAGCCATTAGCTTGGCTCCGGCTAAAAAACATGCCCACAGCATGATGCTGCCGCCACCATGCTCACTGCAGGAATGGCATCTGCCTGGGGAGGAGTGTTTAGATGATGACTGAAATGGATTATTGCTAATCCAATGTCACAGTCACTGGAAACGCAGCTACTGATGTAATAAGGCTGTAGCATGACAAACGTGGCAGAAGTGAAGCACTGTGACAACGTTCCTGCTGACCTGTGACGCATCCAGAGACGTGCTGGTCGGTTCTGGACTGAGACGTTGCTGCAGTAAACGTCTCTTTTTTTCAGAAAGCAGCCGCCACTCACTTGCATAAACTGAGCAACTACGAGTTCAAAACCCACATTTGTCATCTTTGTTTGGTTCCAGAGGATACTGATGATGAGTCATCAAGTCTCTGATGTGGAGAGGCTCTTCCTCTGCGTGAACCTCCACCTTTCACCGTCTTGTTTTCCAGCCACCGGCTTTGACGGAGATCAGGCTCTGGGCGTTCAGCTGCTGCAGCTCGGTCGCAGGAGCAGACGAGTCCTCAGCGGCGAGCCCCTCCCTCTGTCACACAAGTCCTACCTGTCCTGGCTTGGATTCTCCGGCGAGGGTCAGAATCCAGAACCCCCACCGCACGGTTTAAATGTGAAACGACGGGTTTGTGAGAGCTGCCTTTCTCCCAGGAACGCCGTGCTTCGTGGACTCGGAGGGAGTGGTCCGCATGCTGAACCGTGCGCTCGCCAACACCTGGACCCCCGTGTGCAACACCAGGGACACCTGCAAGAGCAAGTCGGATCACTACTGGGTGGTGGGGGTGCACGAGAACCCACAGCAGCTCAGGTGGGCCTCAGTGCCGACAGCTGTTCAGGTCACTAAGGAGTTAAAGGGTTGGAATAGTGAGACAGTGGGAACTTCAAGCATTTAGACTTTTATTGCTGTTTTTCAAACTCTGTCTACACTTAATGATACGTATTTCTTAGTACTGATGGGAGGGAGGTCTTGTCAGAAGCACACAACTGAATTAGGTTAGCTATGCTATTAAAAGGGGATAAAGTACAGTCAGGTCCATAAATGATGGGACAGCCACACAATTCCAACATTTGTGGCTCTATACTCCACCACAACGGATTTGAAATGAAACCAACCAGATGTGCTTCAGCTGCAGACTGTCTGCTTTACTGTGAGGGTTTTACATCCAGATCAGGTGAGCGGTGGAGGAATGACAACACATCTGTGCCCCCCACCTGTTAAGAAACCAAAAGTAATGGGACAGAACAATAATCATAAATCAAACATTCACTTTGAAATACTTGGTTGCAAATCCTTTGCAGTCAATTCCAGCCTGAAGTCTGGATCTCGTAGACATCAGCAGATGCTGGTTTCATCCCTGCTGATGCTCTGCCAGGCCTCCAACTGTCTTCAGTTCCTGCTTGTTCTTGAGGCATTTTCCCTTCAGTTTGGTCTTCAGCGAGTGAAACGCTTAATGGGATTCAGGTCAGGGGATTGATTGGCCATTGCATAACATTCCAATTATTTCACTGAAGAAAGTCTTTGGTTGCTGTTGCAGTCTGCATTGGGTCCCGTCTTGGTTGCTGTCTGCTTTGGGTCCAGTCTTTGGTTGCTGTTGCAGTCTGCTTTGGGTCCAGTCTTTGGTTGCTGTTGCTGTCTGCTTTGAGTCCAGTCTTTGGTTGCTGTCTGCTTTGGGTCCAGTCTTTGGTTGCAGTCTGCTTTGGGTCCAGTCTTTGGTTGCTGTTGCAGTCTGCTTTGAGTCCCGTCTTGGTTGCAGTCTGCTTTGGGTCCCGTCTTGGTTGCAGTCTGCTTTGGGTCCAGTCTTTGGTTGCAGTCTGCTTTGGGTCCAGTCTTTGGTTGCAGTCTGCTTTGGGTCCAGTCTTTGGTTGCTGTTGCTGTCTGCTTTGAGTCCAGTCTTTGGTTGCTGTCTGCTTTGGGTCCATCTGCACTGTGAAGCTCCATCCAATCAGAGCTGAAGCCTTTGGCTGAACATGAGCATCACCTGAAACTCTTCAGAGTTCATCCTCCTGCTTCGGTCGGCATCACATCATCAATAAATACAAGAGAGCCATACATGCCCACGCCATGACATTACCACCACCATGCTTCACTGATGAGGTGGTCTGCTTAGGATCAGGAGCAGTTCCTTTCCTTCTCTTTCCATCACTCTGGTACGCGTTGGTCTTGGTCTCATCTGTTGTTCCAGAACTGTGAAGACTGTTTCAGACGTCGTTTGTCAAACTCTAGTCCGGCCTTCCTGTGTTTGAGGCAAACCCTCTGGATTCCCTCTGGTGAAGTCTTCTCTTGATTGTGGACATCAACACACACACACACACACACACACACCTACCTCTGGGGGGTGTTCTTGATCTGACCCGCTGTTGTGAAGGTGGGTCTCTTCACCAAAGACAGAATTCTGACACCACAGTTGTTTTCCGTGGTCCTCCGGGTCGTTGGGTGTTGCTGAGCTCTCCAGTGCGTTCCTTCTTTTTAAGAATGTTCCAAACAGTCGTTTTGGCCACGCCTACTATTTGTGCCATCTCTGTGATGTTTTTTCAGCCTAATGGTGGCTTGTTTCACTGATAGTGACAGCTCTGCGGATCTCATCTTGAGAACTGACAGCAACAGACTCCAGATGCAAACGGCACACCTCAGAAGCCTCTGATCTGCTCTTTGGAATTGGGATGATGAGGGAACAACACACTCCTGGACCAGCTGAAAGCCAATTGCCCCCTTACTTTTGGTTCCTTAACAGGTGGGGGGCACAGATGTGTTGTCATTCCTCCACCGCTCACCTGATCTGGATGTAAAACCCTCACAGTAAAGCAGACAGTCTGCAGCTGAAGCACATCTGGTTGGTTTCATTTCAAATCCGTTGTGGTGGAGTATAGAGCCACAAATGTTGGAATTGTGTGGCTGTCCTATCATTTATGGACCTGACTGTACTTTCAGAAAACGCGTGATAAAACCTAAAAATAAGGCAGGAAGCAGTGATTGGTCGGAATCAATTGAAGTCATGGTTTCTATGGCAACCACTCACCAGTCAGGAGTGAGCTTTAGTCCAGTGTCCATATAAAGTAAATGGCAGAAACTTGTTTATAGACATCAACTATGGTCCACTGAAGTATCCTGAGGTCAAGTGTGCAATCCCAAAGAAGGAAAATGCCCTTATATGGGCATGGGCGGGAGTCTTTCTCTAGGAACCTGATGCTATTTTGGCGAAACACTTTGACAGAAACGGACAATTTTGAACTCTCCACCAGTTAAATGTACATTTTCTTTAATCATTGTAATTTTATTAAGTCAAATTTATTGTTCGGTTGTTGACGGACAATATTCATCGTTTATGATTGACAGTGGAACAAAGAAACAACGCCACATTTAACCTATGTTATATCTAGATATAGATTTACAATTTTAGCAAAGGAATAGACCCAACCACCAAACCTGTCAATGCTAGCGAGGTTTTTAGACCATGTTCACATTTTTCCTGTGCAGTCTCTCTGTGGGCTTCCAGTCAGATTCCTCAGCATCAGGCCCCCAGGGGCCCCTGTGTTCAGCATCTAGGAGCTGCATAGGCAGGAAAAACTACAGGTGTTTGAAAACACCTGCTCTCCCAGTATAAACCCAACACCGTGTGGCTAACCTGAGCGGTAGTGGGACCTCAGAGTTGTAGTGCTGCACAGGAGCTGTAGGTCCTCATGGGTCTGTCTGCATTCCAAATCAACGGCTTCCCTCCCATTTCTCCTTACCTGCGTTTGAGTCCCGCCTGTCTCCTCCCTCCAGGTGTATTCCCTGCAAAGGCTCCAGGTATCCTCCCACGCTGCCCAGGCCGGCCGTGGCCATCCTGCCCTTCAAGCTGCCCCTGTGTCAGACCACCACAGAGAAGGGGCAGATGGAGGTAAACACAACCAGTAGGATGAGCACTGATGTGGGGGTTCAGTGACTGAGCCCCTGTGGTTGAACAGTAAGCTGGGCTTAACTTCCTGGTTATCAAAACTTGAATATATATCTTATTAAAGCCACAGCCCTGCCCCACTACCTTCCTCTAAGTCGTTTTTAATCTGTTGTGACAGAAAACCTGGTTCTTAGTTTATTAAAGAATGAATGTACAGCTGTTTTCCAACCAGAACAGATGACGGACTCGTTTCTTCCACTGGTGTGGTCACGGCTGCTTGCCTTTGCCTCCTCCAGGAGCAGTTCTGGCGTTCGGCCCTCTTCCACAACCACTACAGTTTCCTGTCCGCCAGCGGCTTCGAGGTGGACGAGGACGCGCAGACGCGGTCCGAGAAGGAGAAGCAGGAGCTGCTCATGAAGATGTTTGCTGTGAGTATGAAGGCACACGGTTCCTGTGGTTTCCATGAGGAGCCATGGTCAAGACCAGCACCAGCATCCAGACCAAGAACCTGGACGCTTCCCAGAGTTCAGCTGCCTCACCAACTTTACCAGAGCGAAGGTCTGAGGGTTCTTACTGCCAAGTCACTTCTAAGGACTATGGGAAGATTCTGTCCTTGCTGAAGCAGCAGCATTTGTGGATCCAAATGACCTGCAGAGGCTGAACATCTCAGAGGTTTTCTCTTTATTTTTGGTCTAAGGCTGGATTCAGACTGGAGAACCGTTTGGTTCTGACCCGGATCTCTGGTCTGTATTCAGACTGCTGTCCAGCAGCCTTTCTGTTCCGGACTAAAGCTTGTAAACAAAACCATGTGACTACAGATCTCTCCACTCATTGGTCAGGAATTAGGAGGGCGGGGCAAAGCATCCAGAGACAGAAATGATGGAAGTCCTGCTCTTTTAGTTCCTTCAGACTTTAGATTCCCTGCCAAATGTTCAAGTCTGCATCAGCTTCAGGCTCCAGCCTTTTTCCTGCTGCTTTGGTCCGGTGGAGTCAGGCTGCAGGACGGTTACTGACAAGAAGACGTCTAAGAGAGGACACTAATGTGTGTTTCTGACGTAGACACAGTCAGGAAAACAGGGAGAAGTGATGTGGATCAGCTTCAAATAGTTGGAATGAGCCTGATTCCATCCAACCACATTTCAATCAGTTCCTGCGTCTCTCCGTTGTGGAGTGATGGCGTTGATTTAACGAGTTCTGTTCAGGAACTACAAGGTAGCTTTGAGGATGACGTCACAGCGGCGTCTGTCGGCGCGTGACCACACAGAGAAGCGTGTCAGAAGCGTTTTCAGGGGTTGAAATAAACGTTGGAACAAATAAACAGCTGGAATCTTTTTCCTCTCTGATCACACGACAACCGTTGCTGTCCGTTGGTCCGTGGCTCATCTGTTCCTTCATTCCTGCTCTGTTTACGTCGGCTACGGTGGCCCGGTGGGTCCAGATGTTCCGCTCCCAGGACGGATTGTATTCAGACTGAGGAATCTCAGAGCGAACCCAAGCTCAGTCTGATTGGAAACGAACCCAGACCACCTCCAAAGGTGGGTCACAGAGCGGTTCCTGGTCCTGGACCAGAGTCCTCTTGGTGGATTCAGACTCCAAACTTGTTCCAGATTATCGGAGGAAACGAGTTCTAGTTCACTTAGGGAACCGAACAGGTCCGGTCTGAATACACCCTGAAAGACAGAGATCCTGAAAGCAGCACAGAAATGCTAGCTAGCATGTTGATACTGAGATGATCATCATTGGGTTCTGTATAGTCACCAACTAAAGAAGCAGAAGTGTAGGATTCTAATCGGTGGTTGATGATGGTAAACATTCCTCTGTGGAGCTACTAGTTCTGCTTTTATTTTGAAAATACCAAAAACAAACTAGAAGTGATCCTTTTGGAAGTTTTGATGTGATTAAGACCTCTGAAGTTTTTTATTGTGGATCCATTAACTGAAGAAGAAACATCTTCATTGGTGTGATGACTGAGGGGGTCAGAGGTCACACCTCTGAATCCCTTCCAGCCTGAGGACCATCGCTCTCTGACTTAATCATCAATGAACCTTGAAGTGTCCAGGAGTGGGCGGGGCTTCCTGCGGTGCACGCATGGCGGTGTCTGACGAGCTGCCGTCCTGCTTCAGCTGTCCTGCAGGCTGGAGAGGGAGTTTCGCTGTGTGGAGCTGGCGGAGCTGATGACCCAGAACGTGGTGACTCTGGCTATCCGCTACGCGTCCCGGTCCAGACGCATGGCGCTCGCCCAGAGGCTCAGTGAGATCGCCATGGAAAAAACCATCCAGAGTCAGGAGGAGGAGCCGGAGGAGGAGGAGGAGGAGGACGAAGAACCGCGCTATGCCGGCATCAGACACCCCTCTGAGTAATGTCCCGCTCATCCTCTCCATCTGAAACCAGAAGTTCTGGTTCTGTCCCGGGTTTTTCAGACACCTTCTTCTTTTTTTCCTGTCAGCTTTAATGTTCTCTTCTTGTGAAGCGTTTGGAGCAGAGCTACAGTTTCTTTTTTAGAGTTTAGATGGAGAATGTTCTGGATGGAACGTTGAGAACAGATCTAGACAGTCGATCAGACAGATTGGAGCTGTAACGCACCCCGCCTTCTGTTGGACAGGTTTGGTGAGGCGGAGCTCGCCGGAGGACGCCGTGTTTCCAGACTCCAGGAGGAAGAAGCAGAGGTCAGAGGTCAGAGGAACGCACAGCAGGAGGAAGAGGAGGAGACGCACACGGGAACAAGTCAGTTCTCTCCTCAGCTTTTAGCCAAAATGAGCAGAATACTAACAATCCATTCCCTCTGGAGACTACGTCCTAAACATGGAGAACGTTCTTTCTAATGAATATAAAACTATTGAAGATGCCGTCTACAAAGTACGTCGCTCCATCAGCTTCCTAAAGGTCTGGATCTAAAGCAGACTTTTAATGCATCCACGGGAAACGCTGAACGTTGTTCCTCCTCACACGGCCGCTTCTGATCCACGCGTGTTTCTATACGTTCACACGCGTGTTCACAGCACTGCTGCTGGTTTGAGGAACATCGGACCTGCAGGACTTATGTTCTCATGAAGGCAAACAATGATGATGATGATGAAGACGAAGCTGAAAAAAAGAGAACCTCTAACTACCAAAATAAAAGCTGATGATGCCTGGAGTAGGGTTGGGCGATGTCCCTTAAATTGGCAGTTGACGATGTTTGCAGTCAACCATCGGGATGGACGATGATATCGTCCGGGGGGGGGGGGGGGGGGGGGGGGTGTAATTTTTCGTTATTATATAATTATTTTTCGTTATTTTACTTTATTACTTTATTTATTTTATCTCCCAAATAATGACTCATCCGCGATGATCCAGTATAAACTGAGGGAAGTGACTTTAAAAAAAGTAAAACAAGCAAAATAGAATAGAAGTGGTCCGCTCCTCCTGCACCTGATTAGTCAGGTGGACCAGTGGAGCAGCGTCCGCGTCTCTAGCAGAGCAGACGGACTTACAGCTGTGAGGGGAAGGGGGGGGGGTGCTTCGTTACGTGTGGGAGACTTAGGACTGTGATCCGTCCCGCCGCTCTACGTGAGCGAGCTACCGATCTCAGGAGAACTGGGTCACCCGGTAAAAGTGTGTGTCGGGCTCGGAGCGCCAGCACACACAGCGGCTGAGGAGCGCTGTTAGCTTCAAAGCAGAAATGTTGCTCAGTCCTTAAAAAACCGTTCAAACAATCACATGGATTTGTGTCCGGTCATGTCTCGACAAAATAAAGGCTGATGTTATTCCCACATATTAAGATGCAGATTGCAGCGTTTCCCGCATGGATACATTTTATGTTCATGCTAATGTTGTTAGCCCGTGTTGTTAGCATACTGCTAATACGGGCTTCTTTCCGGCTCCGTTCAACAGAAAAAAGCACTGACTATACGGATTACAATTAAACTGAGCGAACAGGCGCTTCATAATAACCGTAACATTAATAAAAGCACGTTTAGAAGATCATCTAGTATATTACAGAGCTGCCATATCTATGTAGCCGCTCGGCGGAACTAATCTTCTCTTCCGGTTTGAAAACACTACTGCGCATGTGCGAATGATTTATTCCGACCTTAAGTGTCACCCATGGGAATGTTTTTTATATTCTGAAAAATGTTTTCTGGGCCCATGTACACGGTTGGATTCTAATCCAACCAATGATCCCATCAAGATATTTTGTTCATGTAACCGCGGCTTATGGTGTCGACTCGCAGCGTGGCGGGGGCGTGGCATCACGATGGTGCCTCTCCATCGTGATGTCAGTCATCCATCACGATGGACGATGATATCGTCCATCGGCACAACCCTAGCCTGGAGGTCATCAGCAGCAGCGTTTCCACGGACAAAAGTAACCAAAGGAACGTCTGATCAGGATCAAAGGCGTCATGTCATCACGCCGTTGGGAACACTCTGCCCCAATCAGACCCACTCGGATCAAAATTAGTTTGATGGGAGTAGATGGTTATGCAGATTGTTGATCTGATTAGAAACAGTTTAGTCCAATCCAGCGTAGACGGTGTGGATCCAGAGGAGGCTTTGGACCGCAGTCCGTCCACCGCTCTGAGTGAGCCAGCTGCTGGACTCTGGAGAACCGGGTCTCTGGGTTAGAACCGGGTCTCTCTGGGTAGAACCGGGTCTCTCTGGGTAGAACCGGGTCTCTCTGGGTAGAAGCGGGTCTCTGGGTAGAACCGGGTCTCTCTGGGTAGAAGCGGGTCTCTCTGGGTAGAAGCGGGTCTCTGGGTAGAAGCGGGTCTCTGGGTAGAAGCGGGTCTCTGGGTAGAAGCGGGTCTCTGGGTAGAAGCGGGTCTCTCTGGGTAGAAGCGGGTCTCTCTGGGTAGAAGCGGGTCTCTGGGTAGAAGCGGGTCTCTCTGGGTAGAAGCGGGTCTCTGGGTAGAACCGGGTCTCTCTGGGTAGAAGCGGGTCTCTCTGGGTAGAAGCGGGTCTCTGGGTAGAAGCGGGTCTCTCTGGGTAGAACCGGGTCTCTCTGGGTAGGACCGGGTCTCTGGGTAGAGGCGGGTCTCTGGGTAGAACCGGGTCTCTCTGGGTAGAACCGGGTCTCTCTGGGTAGAAGCGGGTCTCTGTGTAGAAGCGGGTCTCTGGGTAGAACCGGGTCTCTCTGGGTAGAACCGGGTCTCTGGGTAGAACCGGGTCTCTCTGGGTAGAAGCGGGTCTCTGGGTAGAACCGGGTCTCTCTGGGTAGAAGCGGGTCTCTGGGTAGAAGCAGGTCTCTGGGTAGGACCGGGTCTCTGGGTAGAACCGGGTCTCTCTGGGTAGAACCGGGTCTCTGGGTAGAAGCGGGTCTCTGGGTAGAAGCAGGTCTCTGGGTAGAAGCAGGTCTCTGGGTAGAACCGGGTCTCTGGGTAGAACCGGGTCTCTCTGGGTAGAACCGGGTCTCTCTGGGTAGAACCGGGTCTCTCTGGGTAGAAGCGGGTCTCTCTGGGTAGAAGCGGGTCTCTCTGGGTAGAAGCGGGTCTCTGGGTAGAAGCGGGTCTCTCTGGGTAGAAGCGGGTCTCTCTGGGTAGAAGCGGGTCCTCTGGGTAGAAGCGGGTCTCTCTGGGTAGAACGCGGGTCTCTCTGGGTAGAAGCGGTCTCTCTGGTAGAAGCGGGTCCTGGGTAAACCGGGTCTCTGGGTAGAACCGGGTCTCTCTGGGTAGAACCGGGTCTCTCTGGGTAGAAGTGGGTCTCTGTGTAGAAGCGGGTCTCTGGGTAGAACCGGGTCTCTCTGGGTAGAACCGGGTCTCTGGGTAGAACCGGGTCTCTCTGGGTAGAAGCGGGTCTCTGGGTAGAACCGGGTCTCTGGGTAGAACCGGGTCTCTGGGTAGAACCGGGTCTCTCTGGGTAGAGCCGGGTCTCTCTGGGTAGAAGCGGGTCTCTGGGTAGAAGCGGGTCTCTCTGGGTAGGACCGGGTCTCTCTGGGTAGAAGCGGGTCTCTGGGTAGAAGCAGGTCTCTGGGTAGGACCGGGTCTCTGGGTAGAACCGGGTCTCTCTGGGTAGAGCCGGGTCTCTCTGGGTAGAACCGGGTCTCTGGGTAGAACCGGGTCTCTCTGGGTAGAAGCGGGTCTCTGGGTAGAACCGGGTCTCTGGGTAGAAGCGGGTCTCTGGGTAGAAGCGGGTCTCTGGGTAGAACCGGGTCTCTCTGGGTAGAAGCGGGTCTCTGGGTAGAACCGGGTCTCTGGGTAGAACCGGGTCTCTCTGGGTAGAAGCGGGTCTCTCTGGGTAGAACCGGGTCTCTGGGTAGAAGCGGGTCTCTGGGTAGAACCGGGTCTCTGGGTAGAAGCGGGTCTCTGGGTAGAAGCGGGTCTCTGGGTAGAACCGGGTCTCTCTGGGTAGAAGCGGGTCTCTCTGGGTAGAAGCGGGTCTCTGGGTAGAAGCGGGTCTCTGGGTAGAACCGGGTCTCTGGGTAGAAGCGGGTCTCTGGGTAGAACCGGGTCTCTGGGTAGACCGGGTCTCTGGGTAGAACCGGGTCTCTGGGTAGAAGCGGGTCTCTGGGTAGAACCGGGTCTCTGGGTAGAAGCGGGTCTCTGGGTAGAACCGGGTCTCTGGGTAGGACCGGGTCCTCTGGGTAGAACCGGGTCTCTGGGTAGAACCGGGTCTCTCTGGGTAGAAGCGGGTCTCTGGGTAGAACCGGGTCTCTGGGTAGAAGCGGGTCTCTGGGTAGAACCGGGTCTCTGGGTAGAACGGTCTCTCTGGTAGAACCGGGTCTCTGGGTAGAACGGGTCTCTGGGTAGAACCGGGTCTCTCTGGGTAGAACGGTCTCTGGGTAGAAGCGGGTCTCTGGGAAAGCGGGTCTCTGGGTAGAAGCGGGTCTCTGGGTAGAACCGGGTCTCTGGGTAGAAGCGGGTCTCTGGGTAGTACCGGGTCTCTGGGTAGAACCGGGTCTCTCTGGGTAGAACCGGGTCTCTGGGTAGAAGCGGGTCTCTGGGTAGAACCGGGTCTCTGGGTAGAAGCGGGTCTCTGGGTAGAACCGGGTCTCTCTGGGTAGAACCGGGTCTCTGGGTAGACCGGGTCTCTCTGGGTAGGACCGGGTCTCTGGGTAGAACCGGGTCTCTGGGTAGAAGCGGGTCTCTGGGTAGTACCGGGTCTCTCTGGGTAGAACGGGTCTCTGGGTAGAAGCGGGTCTCTCTGGGTAGAAGCGGGTCTCTGGGTAGAACCGGGTCTCTGGGTAGAAGCGGGTCTCTGGGTAGAACCGGGTCTCTGGGTAGAAGCGGGTCTCTGGGTAGACCGGGTCTCTGGGTAGAAGCGGTCTCTGGTAGAAAGCGGGTCTCTGGGTAGAAGCGGGTCTCTGGGTAGAAGCGGGTCTCTGGGTAGAAGCGGGTCTCTGGGTAGAAGCGGGTCTCTGGGTAGAGCGGGTCTCTGGGTAGAACCGGTCTCTCTGGGTAGGACCGGGTCTCTGGGTAGGATCGGGTCTCTGGGTAGAAGCGGGTCTCTGGGTAGAAACGGGTCTCTCTGGGTAGAAGCGGGTCTCTGGGTAGAAGCGGGTCTCTGGGTAGGACCGGGTCTCTGGGTAGAGGCGGGTCTCTGGGTAGAACCGGGTCTCTCTGGGTAGAAGCGGGTCTCTGGGTAGAAGCGGGTCTCTGGGTAGAACCGGGTCTCTGGGTAGAAGCGGGTCTCTGGGTAGAACCGGGTCTCTGGGTAGAAGCGGGTCTCTGGGTAGAAGCGGGTCTCTGGGTAGAAGCGGGTCTCTGGGTAGAAGCGGGTCTCTGGGTAGAACCGGGTCTCTCTGGGTAGGACCGGGTCTCTGGGTAGGACCGGGTCTCTGGGTAGAGGCGGGTCTCTGGGTAGAACCGGGTCTCTCTGGGTAGAACCGGGTCTCTGGGTAGGACCGGGTCTCTGGGTAGAGCGGGTCTCTGGGTAGAAGCGGGTCTCTGGGTAGAAGCGGGTCTCTGGGTAGAAGCGGGTCTCTGGTAGACGGGTCTCTGGGTAGAAGCGGGTCTCTGGGTAGAAGCGGGTCTCTGGGTAGAACCGGGTCTCTGGGTAGAAGCGGTCTCTGGGTAGGACCGGGTCTCTGGGTAGAAGCGGGTCTCTGGGTAGAAGCGGTCTCTGGGTAGAAGCGGGTCTCTGGGTAGAAGCGGGTCTCCTGGGTAGAAGCGGTCTCTGGGTAGAGGCGGGTCTCTGGGTAGAACCGGGTCTCTGGGTAGGACCGGTCTCTGGGTAGGACGGGTCTCTGGGTAGAAGCGGGTCTCTGGGTAGAAACGGGTCTCTGGGTAGAAGCGGGTCTCTGGGTAGAAGCGGGTCTCTGGGTAGGACCGGGTCTCTGGTAGAGCGGGTCTCTGGGTAGAACGGGTCTCTCTGGGTAGAAGCGGGTCTCTGGGTAGAAGCGGGTCTCTGGGTAGAACCGGGTCTCTGGGTAGAAGCGGGTCTCTGGGTAGAACCGGGTCTCTGGGTAGAAGCGGGTCTCTGGGTAGAAGCGGGTCTCTGGGTAGAAGCGGGTCTCTGGGTAGAAGCGGGTCTCTGGGTAGAAGCGGGTCTCTGGGTAGAGACCGGGTCTCTGGGTAGCGGGTCTCTGGGTAGAGGCGGGTCTCTGGGTAGAACCGGGTCTCTCTGGGTAGAACCGGGTCTCTGGGTAGGACCGGGTCTCTGGGTAGAGGCGGGTCTCTGGGTAGAAGCGGGTCTCTGGGTAGAAGCGGGTCTCTGGGTAGAAGCGGGTCTCTGGGTAGAAGCGGGTCTCTGGGTAGAAGCGGGTCTCTGGGTAGAAGCGGGTCTCTCTGGGTAGAAGCGGGTCTCTGGGTAGAAGCGAGTCTCTGGGTAGAAGCGGGTCTCTGGGTAGAAGTGGGTCTCTGGGTAGAAGCGGGTCTCTGGGTAGAAGCGGGTCTCTCTGGGTAGAACCGGGTCTCTGGGTAGAAGCGGGTCTCTCTGGGTAGGACCGGGTCTCTGGGTAGAAGCGGGTCTCTGGGTAGAAGCGGGTCTCTGGGTAGAAGCGGGTCTCTGGGTAGAAGCGGGTCTCTGGGTAGAAGCGGGTCTCTGGGTAGGACCGGGTCTCTGGGTAGAAGGGGGTCTCTCTGGTCGAAGCGGGTCTCTGGGTAGAAGCGGGTCTCTCGGGGTAGAACGGGTCTCTGGGTAGAAGCGGGTCTTCTGGGTAGAACCGGGTCTCTCTGGGTAGGACCGGGTCTCTGGGTTAGGACCAGGGTCTTCTGGGTAGAAGCGGGTCTCTCTGGGTAGAAGCGGGTCTCTGGGTAGGACCGGGTCTCTGGGTAGAGCGGGTCTCTCTGGGAGAAGCGGGTCTCTGGGTAGAAGCGGGTCTCTCTGGGTTAGAACCGGGGTCTCTGGGTAGAACGGGTCTCTGGGTAGAAGCAGGTCTCTGGGTAGGACCGGGTCTCTGGGTAGGACCGGGTCTCTGGGTAGAAGCGGGTCTCTGGGTAGAACCGGGTCTCTGGGTAGAACCGGGTCTCTGGGTAGAACCGGATCTCTGGGTAGAAGCGGGTCTCTGGGTAGAACCGGGTCTCTCTGGGTAGAAGCGGGTCTCTCTGGGTAGAACCGGGTCTCTGGGTAGAACCGGGTCTCTGGGTAGAACCGGGTCTCTCTGGGTAGAAGCGGGTCTCTGGGTAGAAGCGGGTCTCTGGGTAGAAGCGGGTCTCTGGGTAGAAGCGGGTCTCTGGGTAGAACCGGGTCTCTGGGTAGAAGCGGGTCTCTCTGGGTAGTACCGGGTCTCTGGGTAGAACCGGGTCTCTCTGGGTAGTACCGGGTCTCTGGGTAGAAGCGGGTCTCTGGGTAGAACCGGGTCTCTGGGTAGAAGCGGGTCTCTGGGTAGAACCGGGTCTCTCTGGGTAGAAGCGGGTCTCTGGGTAGGACCGGGTCTCTCTGGGTAGGACCGGGTCTCTGGGTAGAAGCGGGTCTCTCTGGGTAGAAGCGGGTCTCTGGGTAGGACCGGGTCTCTCTGGGTAGGACCGGGTCTCTGGGTAGAAGCGGGTCTCTCTGGGTAGAAGCGGGTCTCTGGGTAGAACCGGGTCTCTGGGTAGAAGCGGGTCTCTTGGGGTAGAAAGCGGGTCTCTCTGGCGTAGGACCGGGGTCTCTGGGTTAGAAGCGGGGTCTCTGGGTAGAAAGCGTGGTCTCTGGGTAGAAGCGGGTCTCTGGGTAGAAGCGGGTCTCTGGGTAGAGGCGGGTCTCTGGGTAGAGGCGGGTCTCTGGGTAGAACCGGGTCTCTCTGGGTAGGACCGGGTCTCTGGGTAGGATCGGGTCTCTGGGTAGAAGCGGGTCTCTGGGTAGAACGGGTCTCTCTGGGTAGAAGCGGGTCTCTGGGTAGAAGCGGGTCTCTGGGTAGGACCGGGTCTCTGGGTAGAGGCGGGTCTCTGGGTAGAACCGGGTCTCTCTGGGTAGAAGCGGGTCTCTGGGTAGAAGCGGGTCTCTGGGTAGAACCGGGTCTCTGGGTAGAAGCGGGTCTCTGGGTAGAACCGGGTCTCTGGGTAGAAGCGGGTCTCTGGGTAGAAGCGGGTCTCTGGGTAGAAGCGGGTCTCTGGGTAGAAGCGGGTCTCTCTGGGTAGAACCGGGTCTCTCTGGGTAGGACCGGGTCTCTGGGTAGGACCGGGTCTCTGGGTAGAGGCGGGTCTCTGGGTAGAACCGGGTCTCTCTGGGTAGAACCGGGTCTCTGGGTAGGACCGGGTCTCTGGGTAGAGGCGGGTCTCTGGGTAGAAGCGGGTCTCTGGGTAGAAGCGGGTCTCTGGGTAGAAGCGGGTCTCTGGGTAGAAGCGGGTCTCTGGGTAGAAGCGGGTCTCTGGGTAGAAGCGGGTCTCTCTGGTAGAACCGGGTCTCTGGGTAGAAGCGGGTCTCTCTGGGTAGGACCGGGTCTCTGGGTAGAAGCGGGTCTCTGGGTAGAAGCGGGTCTCTGGGTAGAAGCGGGTCTCTGGGTAGAAGCGGGTCTCTGGGTAGAAGCGGGTCTCTGGGTAGAGGCGGGTCTCTGGGTAGAACCGGGTCTCTCTGGGTAGGACCGGGTCTCTGGGTAGGATCGGGTCTCTGGGTAGAAGCGGGTCTCTGGGTAGAAACGGGTCTCTCTGGGTAGAAGCGGGTCTCTGGGTAGAAGCGGGTCTCTGGGTAGGACCGGGTCTCTGGGTAGAGGCGGGTCTCTGGGTAGAACCGGGTCTCTCTGGGTAGAAGCGGGTCTCTGGGTAGAAGCGGGTCTCTGGGTAGAACCGGGTCTCTGGGTAGAAGCGGGTCTCTGGGTAGAACCGGGTCTCTGGGTAGAAGAGGGTCCTCTGGGTAGAAGCGGGTCTCTGGGTAGAAGCGGGTCTCTGGGTTAGAAGCGGGCTCTGGGTAGAACAGGGTCTCTCTGGGTAGGACCGGGTCTCTGGGTAGGACCGGGTCTCTGCGGTAGAGGCGGGTCTCTGGGTAGAACGGGTCTCTCTGGGTAGAACCGGGTCTCTGGTAGGACCGGGTCTCTGGGTAGAGGCGGGTCTCTGGGTAGAAGCGGGTCTCTGGGTAGAAGCGGGTCTCTGGGTAGAAGCGGGTCTCTGGGTAGAAGCGGGTCTCTGGGTAGAAGCGGGTCTCGGGTAGAAGCGGGTCTCTCTGGGTAGAGTGGGTCTCTGGGTAGAAGCGGGTCTCTGGGTAGAAGCGAGTCTCTGGGTAGAAGCGGGTCTCTGGGTAGAAGTGGGTCTCTGGGTAGAAGCGGGTCTCTGGGTAGAAGCGGGTCTCTCTGGGTAGAACCGGGTCTCTGGGTAGAAGCGGGTCTCTCTGGGTAGGACCGGGTCTCTGGGTAGAAGCGGGTCTCTGGGTAGAAGCGGGTCTCTGGGTAGAAGCGGGTCTCTGGGTAGAAGCGGGTCTCTCTGGGTAGAAGCGGGTCTCTGGGTAGGACCGGGTCTCTGGGTAGAAGCGGGTCTCTCTGGGTAGAAGCGGGTCTCTGGGTAGAAGCGGGTCTCTCTGGGTAGAACCGGGTCTCTGGGTAGAAGCGGGTCTCTGGGTAGAACCGGGTCTCTCTGGGTAGGACCGGGTCTCTGGGTTAGGACCGGGTCTCTGGGTAGAAGCGGGTCTCTCTGGGTAGAAGCGGGTCTCTGGGTAGGACCGGGTCTCTGGGTAGAAGCGGGTCTCTCTGGGTAGAAGCGGGTCTCTGGGTAGAAGCGGGTCTCTCTGGGTAGAACCGGGTCTCTGGGTAGAAGCGGGTCTCTGGGTAGAAGCGGGTCTCTGGGTAGGACCGGGTCTCTGGGTAGGACCGGGTCTCTGGGTAGAAGCGGGTCTCTGGGTAGAACCGGGTCTCTGGGTAGGACCGGGTCTCCGAGCAGAGGAGCGGCTCTGGGACGGTGTGTGAGCTAACTTTGAATGCAGAAATGCTGCTCAGTCCTGAGAAACCGTGGAAACAATCCCATGGATTCATGTTTCCAGTCGTGTCCAGACAGAATGAAGGCTGATGTTCTTCCCACATGTTTCCTCATTGCAGCTTTGACCACATGGATCTGAACTGCATCCACGGCTAAATGTTGCTGTTAGCGTGTTAGCCTAACCCTAACCCTTCTTCCAGCACTTCCTAATAATCCTAACAGTCATAAAATCATCTCTAGAAGATCATCTGCTCTCTGCTGCAGCTCCTTCACAACAGAACTCAGGATTTCTTCTCCTCCAGTGGTTTCTGGTATTCTAGAGAGTTCTGTTCACGTCACAATGATTCATTCTGACTGAAAGTGTGGCCAATGGAAACGTTTGTTAGAATCTGGAACCATGTACACAGTTCAGTTCTAATGCGATCTTTGATCCGAGCATAGACATTTTGCACATAGAACCGCGGCTACTGTGTTTCCTGTTAAGCCGGTCAGTCTTTTTCCATGGCGTGGATCCGTAAAGGGACCACGAAGGAACATGTTTCAGCGGAAAAGGTTTCCACTTTTAGCAGCTTTATTCCACTGTTGCTGATAGAAATCCCCTGATTCAGAATCTCTCATGCGCTTCACTCCACAGACGTAAATCCGTTTGCCAAAGAGGCCAGCTCACCTGTGACGCCGTCTGTGACACCAGGTGAGCAAACACACCTGTAATCTGCTGCTGCTTTGTCCTGATGAAGGTTCTGCTTCTCTGGACTCTGGATCTTTCATGTTCTGAGTGTTAACTGAAAGGTTCCTCCTTTTCCTGTCAGACCAGCCTTTTCTCTGAGTCTCCTCCTGATGTTTCTTTTTCAGTGGGTAAAGCGGCTCGAGCCAATCCTTTCAAGGTAAATCCTTTTTGCTCCACTTGAACTCGATTCTGTTGGATTTTCAGTTCATCTGCCAAGTGTGAACCGATTCTAAACCGTTCAGGTCACACCATCCAGACTCACAACAGAACACAGGTTGAGAGCAGCAAATCCAGCGCCTTCCATGTTCAACGGATGACCTTTTTCCACTGTCCAGCCCTTTATTGAGAAGGAAGCCACATGTCAAGCTTACAAAAAGGCTCAGAAGGATTTAGTCTGCCTCTAATTGTGCAAGTTCTTGTATTTTAAAAGAGTAGAGAACTCTTGCAAATTGCAGTGGAAAATCAAAATATTTTTGGTCACAAGCAGGAATTCTGACGTATCTGTTAGTTTGTCTTTGGCTGGGACCAGAAGGACCAGGTCAGTCAGGGACAGACCTGGTCCTTCTGGTCCCAGCCAAAGACCTGTCCATGTTTGAAGTGGAAGAATTGGCACAACCGTCTAAAAAGTCACATTTGTGTTTGTTCATTGAAAGAATCCTGTTCCTCTGGCATTGAGAGCTATATTTCCCCTCATTTCCTTTTAAACACAGAGTTGAAACCTACCAGAACAAAGCAGAAGGAACAGTACAAATAGGTCTACAGAGCAAAACAAACAGAAAGCAGCTTGGCTTGCCTGGGCTCTAAAGGTTTTTATCCACGTATCAGTCCTCATAAGGTGGTTTTATTAGTCCGTTTCTCCCATCTTTTTTCTTCAGTTGTTATCCTATAGTTCAACATTTCCATCACATGGATTTCCTCCACTATCTCTCCCGTTTCTGCTGCGTTGGTGAATCCGTCTCTGTCATTGTCTTGGGATTTTTTTCTTGCCTGCAGCGAGGAACATTTTGGCTAAAAATCTGTCATTTTTGAGGACATTTTTCTGATTGTTGCCCGGATACACGGTGGTCCAGGACCTGGGTTAGAATCTGGTGAATGCTCTTCCAAAAGGGACTAGCTTTGGGGGCTCCACCATAACATTTGGGACTGATCTACGTTTATGTCTCCACATTTCCTCCAGCATGGCTGTGGCACAGAAGTGTGCTTGTTTGGGATTTTTGCTGTTGTACAATATCTAATTGTATTTTTCCAACAATGCAGTCTCCATGTCTGTGATGGACATTGATAAATGGGGGGTTTTTCCCATTAGATTTCTATAGAGTGTTGATAAAATTCTGTGTTTTAGGAGTGTAGAAGTTTCACCAATAGATCTGATTTTTCCATCTTCGTCTAAACTTGTATTATTTCTAGTTTGCTGGTCAAAGTCATCTTTAGTTTGTAAAAACCTGAAGTGGTCATGGTTAGTCAAGTTCAATTTCTGTTCCAAAATGTAGAAAATGTCGGTCATTTCTCAGATCTGTCCCTCTAAATGTGTTGAGTTGCTTTGTGAGCAGCTTAGAGTCGTGTTGAAGAGCTGATGCTGCAGTGCCTTTGAGCCAAAGCTCCTGTTGGGGTTCAGAACCGCCCCAGCAGCAGCGTTCTGTGCCGTCTCTGTGGGAAAACCTCTGACCTGAGTGGATGCGTCCAGGTTTCTGGCTCGGGGAAGTCGTCTGCGTCGGCTCAGCCGCGAGCGACCAACATCCTGGACAGCATGACCTCCGGCAGGAAGTCGGCGCCGCTCGGCGGGCCCGCAGCGAAGGCCAGCAAAAGCCCCGTTCTGAAACCGCTGGCGCCCCGTCCGAAGACAAAGGTGGCAGGACATGTCAGAAAATGCAGAACGGCGTGACGGCAGAGGACATTGTCACCGCGGTTTTCCTTTTCTCCCGCAGACTCAGTCCACCCTGCTGCAGATGGCCACCTCCAAGACCAAGAAGGCCGAGGAGGACAAAGAGCCGCCCGCAGATCTGCCAAAACAAGCTGAAGCTCCGCCTCCCGCCTCAGAAAACCAAAGGTAAAGAAAAAACCCCACCTGGACTGTTGGACTGAATCGAAGGCCTACCTTTGTTCCTGTTCCTGTGAGCTCAGGCCAAAGACGGGCTTTCAGCTGTGGCTGGAGGAGAACAGGAAGAGCATCACTGCAGACGGCCCGGACCTGGACGAGACGGAGGTCATCAGGGAGGCCATGGGCCGCTTCAGGGCGCTGTCCGCAGAGGAGCGGCTGGTGAGGCTCCGCGTCTGACACACAACGATGACTCGGGCCGACTCAGATCCACCACGGCTTACTGGTTCCAACACGCCGACGACGTCTGTCCGGCCAGAAAGATCCCTCATGAACCATTTTTATGCCTCTTAATAAACGAAATAAACAAATCTCATTATGCAGCTACAGCTAGCACAAAACCATGAGCTATGGGTCATGACCGAAAGAACGAGGTCCCGAATACAAGCGGCTGAAATGAGCTTCCTCCGCAGGGTGGCTGGGCGCTCCCTTAGAGATAGGGTGAGAAGCTCGGTCACCCGCGGAGAGCTCGGAGTAGAACCGCTTCTCCTCCACATCGAAAGGAGCCAGTTGAGGTGGCTCGGGCATCTAGTCCGGATGCCTCCTGGACGCCTCCCTGGAGAGGTGTTCCGGGCATGTCCCACTGGGCGGAGGCCCCGGGGAAGACCCAGGACACGCTGGAGAGACTACGTCTCTCGGCTGGCCTGGGAACGCCTCGGGGTCCCCCCAGAGGAGCTGGAGGAAGTGGCTGGGGGGAGGGAAGTCTGGGCATCTCTGCTCAGTCTGCTGCCCCCGCGACCCGGTCCAGGATGAGCGGAGGAAGATGTCATGTCATGTCAGCTAGCACAAAACATTGAAAATAACCACATAAATATGGAATATTATTTATTATATTTATCATTTCATCATCAAAACATGAGATTCTTTGAAGATAGATCCATCCTCCTCTGTCCTCTCAACAGTCCATCAGCCTGTCATGTAGATGGTCTTCAGTCCTCTTCTATTCCATCATCAGTGCTCAGTTGTGTTTCTGTAGGTTTGAATCCGCTTTAGAGCCAAAATGTCCTCAGGACAGACGCAGTGGACACAGGGACGGTCAGTCCAAACACACAGATCTGAACGGCTGCTTCAGGATTCATGATGATCAGTGGGAGATGTTCCTGCTGGATCCTCCGTGGATACATTACAGTCAGTCTGTTTTAACTGAGACGGATCAAAAAGTCTCCGTGTCTCTGTGTCAAACTGGACACGGCTGCATGTGACTTCCTGAAACTTCCGTCCAATCAGAAGCTCTGAATTCTGTGATGCTGTCTAAGCCTCTAGAAGGCCCTGCTGACACCAACTCACAATCTGATTGGTTGAATGTAATGAGTGACAGACATTGATTTTGCATTAGGAGGCCTTCACAGCTGATGGTGAATACCCTTATCCTGCCTAGCAACAGCGGACAGCTGAAATGTGATTGGTTAAATGCTCCAATGTGAAACTACGTCTGTCTGGAAGCAGCAGAACCATCATAAACACAATCAAAGATTAAATAATCAAATGATTATTGAGCATGCATGGACAAAATATAATCAACACATGATTCAGATATTTTTTAGGCCTTCAGAGAAAAACTTGAAGGCCCTGACGGCCCACCACTGTGCTTTTCCAAACTACAGATGGTGAGTGCTCCTGATCTCCGTGTTTGTTTGAGGGTTTGCCAACAGACGGACATTTAAAAAAAAAAAAAAAACACTCAGAATCGCTTCAACATCTGTAAACACGACCAGAATTGATGCAGATTGTAAGACCCACGTTTTTATAAGGCTTAAGTGCGCCTTGTAGTAGGGACGATGTGGTAGTTTTGTATATGAAACAAAAAACCTCCTGGTCCACTTGTGATGGACAGAAAATCTCCCCAGAGAACAGGAAGAAGAATTGGAGCCGTTTGCTTGTCATTCAAGTGAAGGGGGACGCCCCCCATTCAGTAATAAATCCCCTAGTGGTTAACAGAGGAACTGCAGAGGTGGAGCCAGCCTCAGACGAGTGGGCAGCCTCACCTGTTCAGGGCAACCCTTACTATGGCGTTCCACGGTTCCATTAGTTGAACAGGTGCAAAGACACCTGAGTGAGGAACCTTACAGCCACATGAGCACAATGCTAACCCAGCGACCCCGATGCTAACCCAGCGACCACGATGCTAACCCAGCATCTCCAATGCTAACCCAGCGACCCCGATGCTAACCCAGCGACCCCGATGCTAACCCAGCGACCCCAATGGTAACCCAGCGACCCCCGATGCTAACCCAGCGACCACGATGCTAACCCAGCGCCTCCAATGCTAACCCAGCGACCACGATGCTAACCCAGCGACCCCGATGCTAATCCAGCGACCCCGATGCTAACCCAGCGACCCCAATGCTAACCCAGCGACTCCGATGCTAACCCAGCGACCCCGATGCTAACCCAGCGACCCCCGATGCTAACCCAGCGACCCCGATGCTAACCCAGCGACCCCAATGCTAACCCAGGGACTCCAATGCTAACCCAGCGACCCCGATGCTAACCCAGCGACCCCGATGCTAACCCAGCGACCCCGATGCTAACCCAGCGACCCCGATGCTAACCCAGCGACCCCAATGCTAACCCAGCGACCCCGATGCTAACCCAGGGACTCCAATGCTAACCCAGCGACCCCGATGCTAACCCAGCGACCCCGATGCTAACCCAGCGACCCCGATGCTAACCCAGCGACTCCGATGCTAACCCAGCGACCCCGATGCTAACCCAGCGACCCCCGATGCTAACCCAGCGACCCCGATGCTAACCCAGCGACCCCGATGCTAACCCAGCGACCCCGATGCTAACCCAGCGACCCCGATGCTAACCCAGCGACCCCGATGCTAACCCAGCGACCCGATGCCAACCCAGCGAACCGATGCTAACCCAGCGACCCCCGATGCTAACCCAGCGACCCCGATGCTAACCCAGCGACCCCGATGCTAACCCAGCGACCCCGATGCTAACCCAGCGACCCCCGATGCTAACCCAGCGACCCCCGATGCTAACCCAGCGACCCCCGATGCTAACCCAGCGACCCGATGCTAACCCTGCGACCCGATGCTAACCCTGCGACCCCGATGCTAACCCAGCGACCCCGATGCTAACCCAGCGACCCCGATGCTAACCCAGCGACCCCCGATGCTAACCCAGCGACCCCCGATGCTAACCCAGCGACCCCCGATGCTAACCCAGCGACCCCCGATGCTAACCCTGCGACCCGATGCTAACCCTGCGACCCCGATGCTAACCCAGCGACCCCGATGCTAACCCAGCGACCCCAAGGCTAACCCAGCGACCCCGATGCTAACCCAGCGACCCCCGATCCTAACCCAGCGACTCCGATGCTAACCCAGCGACTCCGATGCTAACCCAGCGACTCCAATGCTAACCCAGCGACCCCGATGCTAACCCAGCGACTCCGATGCTAACCCAGCGACCCTGATGCTAACCCAGCGACCTGCAGTCCTGACTGCTCACAGGAGCAGCTGTACGGTTCCTCACTCACTCAGGTATCTTTGTGCTCATTCAACTAATGGCAGCCATGGAACGCCACACCTACGTGGTAAAGCTGTGATGAGTGGGAGGAGCTTACAAACACCTCCTCCACCCAAAGCTCAGTGGTGAGCGTGTGTGTGTGGAGTTCTGTGATCAGTCATTTTCAAATTCATTGTAATTTTGCAAATATTCTGTAGTTAAAAAAAAGGCAGCATGGCCCCCCCTCCATGAAACAGCAGAGGTTGAACAAACAGAGCCGTGTCGGCCGCTGCTGCACCGATCCGGTCATTTACGGCGAGTGGATGAGGCATGAGCTGGACGCGACCACACGCGTGTGAAGTGTCTGCAGGCTCCTGACCCTGCATACATCAAGACCCTCAGGGCCTCGCTGGACCACACACACACCAGGAAGTGGGCGTGAGTGGAGAGGGGGGGGGGGGGGCCCGTTGCCTAGTAACCCAGTGATGCACGTTTCAAAAGTGGGAGCATTGATCTGGTAAAATACATGCATTTTCCATGAGGCGGGGGCATCATTGTTCTCTTTTTAGAGCAGCAGCAGGATGTTGTTTACGCTGGAAGTTTCAAAGTAAAAGCCCTCCACGAGTGAGCAGGAGATTCACTGTAATGAGCTTTATTTTTTATGGCTGATTTGAATATGAACAAAGACTTTAAAGTGAGAATAGTATAAACTGAACAAATAAAAACTAGTGCTGTGATCAACTTACACCTGTAAATAATCAATCAAATGATGGAATATTTGCTGTGAAAAGCTTCATTTTGAGGTATTTTTATTGACATTGGGATTCCACATCAGATCAAAATGAACTAAAACAGTTTGCTTCATCATAACGTCCAATCTCAACCTTTAATTCACCTCATGGAGTTTTTTAAATCGTCAACATTTCTGTTCCAGACTCCTTTCTAGTTTTTCATGAAATCCAGTCAACCCAATGAAGTAGATTCATTTCATGGATGAGGAACATTTATTCTGAGGAAGCAGCTGTTAGTTTGTTGGGGGTCTGGAATCAGAAGGGGTGAGTCTAAGCCCCTCCCCCTCCTCTCTACCTGCTCACCTGCTCTGATTTGGTCCCATTCCTGCCTGAAAAGTGTTTGTTTTTGTGAGCATGGTCCCCGTCACACAGAGATTCCTCCCTTTTCTCTGCAGGTCGGGGCGTGGTGGTAGTTTATCCGAACAGCTGCGCCGTCTTTACCGGAGCTGCTTCTGTCCGTTTGAGTCGCTCATCCCCTGCAGAGGAGGTGGACGTCTGTGGAGCCCAAACATGTAGACTGAGCGTTTCATGAAATCAGGTTTTATTCTCACAGAGGAGATTGACAGGAGTTGGGGGAGAAAATCCCAGCCAGCAGGACCTGGATCCTGATGTAGGAACAGTAACCACATTCACCACATTCAGCCTCTTTTCTGTGGAGGATTTCGTCTGTAGGTCATTCTGTTTGAAGCGGCGCTCCTGAGCCGCTGACCGCCGTGGCGGGGGGGTCAGGTGTGCGTGCGGCCTCTGCCCGTGTGACTCACGGCGGCTCGGTTGCGTCCAGGTGGCGTTCTTTTGTCCGCGCCGGCAGAGAACTGAGGGGAAAATGAGAGCGGGAGGAGGGAAGCGCCGACGGGCAGCAGCCTGTCGATGGTGATTACACACGACAGGATGCAATTTCAGGACGCACGCCTGAGCGTCCACGCCGCCGCTTAGTCATCGCCACGGAGGGGGGTGGAGATGGAACGGTCCACCTGCAGCTGTCATTCACACGCCGCTCCTGTTGTTTCAGTCGTGGACGGAGAGAGCCAGAGGACACGACGGAGACGCGGCGGAGGGGAAGAAGAGGAAGAGGGCGGAGGAAGAGCCAGGCGGCGCCGAGGACACGGCCCGCGACGGCGCCGCCAGAAAGAAGCCGCTGGAGACCGCCGCCAGGCTTTCTGCCTTTGCATTTAACCAGAACTGAAGCGGAGGGGGCCCGGTTCTACTCCAGAACCTGTCATCAACACACGACAAGCTTTTAGTTTTTATTCCAGAAACGTTTTCATGAATAAAAGTCCAACCTGACAGAGCGTCTGTGTCCTGGAGACGCCGCCGTTCTCAGCTTCAAAGGGATGGAAAAGCCCGGTTCTGATCCGGTCTCAGAGGCAGTTGGGTCAGATGGACGGAAAGACAACAGCCTGAATGCAGACGAAGACTGCAGCCAACGGGTCTGGGGGCAGAACCAGAACCAGATGGTTCTGCTCTCAGACCCAGAACCAGAACCATCACTTTCAACTGAAGGAAACCATCAATCGGGTCAAACGTTGCGGTGACTTTAATTCATGGTTCATGGGTTAAAAACTATAAAGCATATCAATCTAAAGCTGTGGCCCCTCCAGGCTGTTCTCCTGTTTCTCTATTCTAGAATCTTTATTCTAGAACGTTTTGGTTCCTTCACTCTTGTCATTTTTCAGACGATTCAAACGTTTCATCTCTTTCAGTTTTTTCCAGCTGTGACTTCTGGTCCTTCAAATCCTTCAACTTTTCCAGATATTCCAGGATTCTTGCATTTTTCACAGAAATATCTTTTTTGTTTTTGTTCTGTTTTCCCTTTATGCTGAGCTTTGATCATGTCTGACTTTAGTAATCCAGCAGCTCCTAGTTACAAATGTACTGAAAGCTGCTTATCTGTTGACAAACATCAATGTTTGAACCTAAAATGATTTGAAGTCAGAATTAGGACTAAAGCATCATGGAGAACACCCCCCCCCCCACCCGTGGGGGAGGGGCTGAGGCGCAATAGAGTATCCTGAAGAGTAATAGATTACTTTTTGCAGCTGCCCGTCGACAAACCTGAGTCGGAGGGCGCGGACCCCGCCCCCGCTCCCTGCCAGCCAATCAGAAGGCTCCGTGGGTGAAGCGCCTCTATAAAGCTGCGGGATGTTGCGCTGCGGGAAGAGCGCCCGCGTGAGCGATCCACAACCTCTCCGAATAACGCAACACGCGGAAAGTCATCCAACAAGTTTCTACCTGAGCCGGAAGTGGCAGAAAGAAAGATGGAGCCCTCCAAACCGCGCAGGTACGGCTCCCCGGACCGGAAGGACGCCTCCGCCGGCAGCTCCGTCCTCAACGGGCACTGTGACGGACCGGGGAAGCGGGCGAGCGGCGCCCCGCAGCCGGCGGAGCCCGCCGCGCACCGGGCCGCCTCCGCGGTGATGGACAGCTGGAGGGAGGAGCGGACCCGCAGCGTGGAGGACAACGAGATGAGCCTGCCGTCCCTGGCCGCAGCCTACGGCACCATCCTGCGGGGGCTGGGGGAGGACCCGCAGCGGCAGGGGCTCCTCAAGACCCCGTGGAGGGCCGCCACCGCCATGCAGTTCTTCACCAAGGGCTACCAGGAGAAGATCACCGGTGAGTCTCCAAATCCACAAAGCCGCTCACAGGGGGCGGGGCCTGCCCTGACAGCCGGCAGGTGCTGGGCGCGCGCCTCCCAAGAATCAAATCAAACTTTATTGATATAGAACAGAACACAAGGAGCTAAACACCAGAACAAAAACATCAAACAAGCATAATATTAACATAACCAACCCCATTCAGAACCCCTGAGCCCATTCCTGCCCCCACCCGCCTAAAAAGAAAACTTGGGAAAGAGGCCGAGCACGGAAAAAGGGTTGTTAATGTAAAAATGGATGTTTGGACCCAGCGACCCCTCAGTAAGGCGGGGGCCCCACTGACCCCTCAGTAAGGCGGGGGCCCCACTGACCCCTCAATAAGGCGGGGGCCCCACTGACCCCTCAGGCGGGGGACCCAGTGACCCACCCCACAGCAAGGCGGCGATGTGGGCCCATCCAGACCTGCAGCGGCTGAACAGCAACAGATGCTCTAGAGAAGAAACCTGCATTCAGCCCCCCATCATGATACCACCACCACCGTCCTACGTTCAGCACTGATCTGTCCATCAGTTTGTTTGACATATTCCACTTCTAACTCTTCAAGGCCGTGTTTACCGCCAGAACTGCTCGTTCTTCCCGGTCAGGCCCAGTTTAGCCCTGTGAACGTGCTCACAGGAACAGCGCATGGATAGTGGATGTTGACCTGTTCACCGGGTGGTGGGGGGAACCCCCCCCACCTCCACCAAAACACACCTCTGACTTCAACAGATGATGAGGAACAGAACAGAATGCAAGCATTTTTTGATCTTGTCTGAGAATGATTGAATGGAAAAAAACATGTTCTTAAACTCCCACATGTGCTTTAGATCAGTGGTCCCCAACCACCGGGCCGCGGACCGGTACCGGGCCGCGGGAAATTTTTTCACCGGGACGCACAGAAATAACAGATAATTTCCATTTTATTGTTTTTTTTCCAAAAAAAAACGTTTTATTTTGAAAAGTGACCGGATTCATTTTGTTACATCTGTCACACTTAACGCATTTCAAAGTCGCGACACCAAACATCAGGTGATAAACCCCACTAAAATGAAACCCAAACAACCAGAATGAGCAAAAAACAAAGTTCTTTAGAAAGTTGCTCTGACAAGGGGAAAATTATAATTATTATTGTTATTATCATTACTAAAGAGAAAATACCACCCCTGGTCCACAGTAAATCTGTCTTGCGTTGCACCTCAAACCCCCCCCACCCCTCACCCCACCCCGGTCCACGGTAAAAGTGCCTTGCGTTGTACCGGTCCGCGGTGACAAAAAGGTTGGGGACCACTGCTTTAGATTATGGACATGAAATGCTGCATTAAAATAGACTTTGGTTACATTTTGCTGGAAATCTTGAGAAATTGTAGCAAAATGTTAATAAACGCATCTTGATTCAGATGAAGCCCAAACATGAAAGAACTGATTCATGCTGAAGTGGCGCAGTGGAAGGCTGTCCAAAGATTTGATGATAAAAAGAACTCATGAGAATAAGGCAACAAACACCAGCTTCAGGTTTGAAAATGGGAGCAAACATTCATAATGGAACGACAGTGGCTCAGGTGGTTGAGCGAGTTGTCCAATGATCGGAGGGTCGGCGGTTCGATTCCCCGCTCCCACCAGCCAAATGTCGTTGTTTCCCTGGGCAAGACACTTCACCCTCCTTGCCTCCAGTGTGGCTCCACTGGTGTGTGAATGTGCATGGATGATCACGGTAATGGTCAGAGGGGCCGTAGGCGCAAAATGGCAGCCACGCCTCTGGGCAGGGCACAGGGTGTGCCTCTGCCCCAGGGCAGCTGTGGCTACATCAGTAGCTACCATCACCAAGCATGAATGAATGATGGACACAATGTAAGAACTTGGAGCGTCTGGAAAAGTGCAGAAAAATCCAATCCATTATTATAATAATGTTGTATTGTGTTCATTATTGGTGAATAAAACAGTAGTAGATAAAAACACTAACGACAAGCGGCTGCTCTGACCTCCTGCTTTGTGTCGTTGTTTACGGGTTTGAAAAGGAAATTCCTCTGAACCCATCTCTGCGTAGAGATGGGAGGAGGGCAGTCCTCAGAGCTGGGGGTGTCAGAACCTCCTCGTTGGTGTCGTTGGGGATTTTAGGAGGACCAGACTGCTGGAAGGAGGTTCAGCTGTTGTGTCTGCTTCTTTTTGTTGAGCCGTTTTTCCTGACAGACGCATTCGTTTCACATTTTTGATGGAGAGAAGCTGAGCTGTTCCCTTCAGCCGGTCGTGCTGCAGAGAGCGCCGCCCGTCTGTTCAAACGCCGCCGCCCGCTTCAGATGTTCCTCCTGCAAGGTTTTGCTGAGTCATGTTTGGTTTGGACAAATCCCGGTCATGTGCAGACTCAGACCCACATGAGCCAGACTCTCCCACACCACGGCCTGTTAGGTTGGCTAGAATTGGGGATCTGCCCCTTTTTTTTTATTTTTTTGCCCCATCTGGAGGTAGTTTTGTTGTCGTGGGGGGGGGGGGGTGTTGTGTGTCCCGTGAAGCCATACGTGGAGGAATGCTGATTATGCAGCTGCAGTGGGAAGGCATCATTACAGTTTATCTGCTCACCTTCTTGGAGGGGGGTGGGGGGTGTTCGTGGTGCAGATGAGCGGCGTCGTTCACGTCATGGCGCTGCTCACTCTGCCTGCTGATTGGCTGCTGCAGGAGCCTCCCCTTTGACGGACAGAACAACCAGAAACACATGCTGATCAAAGGCTGAAGCTGTTAGAGCAGCTTTCAGGAGGTGATGTTTGTGCCGGGGTCAGGGGTCATCACAAGCTGTGCTCATGACCGACCCGCTACGGAGAGGAACAGCGATGGAGCTGAACCACAACCGCAGACTGAAGCTGCAGGAGGAGTCCTGCTCCGTTTGTCAGCGGGTCTGAGGGTTCTGGAACCAGAGCTCGCCACACTTTGGAGAGATGAACATGTTTTAGGGCTGCATGTTCAAACTCACTTGTTTCAACTTTTATTCAGCTTTTGAGGATAACTTCCTCATAACGTCAATCCGGTCCTTCCAAAAATAATTTTTGTAATTTTAGAGTTAGGAGAAATAAACAGAAACATAAATATAATGTGAATAGAGTTCGGCAGTACATCTATCATTCAAAACACAATAAAAATAAAGTCATGCATATGGCTATCACATTCAGAAACGCAAAATATGTATTTCCATGTCATAGTCAGGATCAGAAACTTAGGCTGTGTTCAGGCTGGAGAACTGTTTGGTTCTGACCCGGATCGAGTCCTGAACCTCGTCTCTGGTCTGTATTCAGACTGCTGTCCAGCAGCCTTTCTGTTCCGGACTAAAGCTTGTACACAAAACCATGTGACTACAGATCTCTCCACTCATTGGTCAGGAATTATGAGGGCGGGGCAAAGCAACCAGAAGCAGAAACGATGCAAGTTTTTGGAGGTTTTTGGCCTGTTGGCCCGGTTTTGGAGGTTTTTTTTTGTTTCCAAAAAGTCACAAGTATATTGAATGCAAATGATATTAGATGTAGAGGTGGACCATGTAGAGGTGGACCATGTGGAGGTGGACCATGTGGAGGTGGACCATGTACGGGTGGACCATGTAGAGGTGGACCATGTACGGGTGGACCATGTGGAGGTGGACCATGGGGAGGTGGACCATGGGGAGGTGGACCATGTGGGGGTGGACTATGGGGAGGTGGACCATGTGGGGGTGGACCATGTACGGGTGGACCATGTGGAGGTGGACCATGTACGGGTGGACCATGTGGAGGTGGACCATGGGGAGGTGGACCATGGGGAGGTGGACCATGGGGAGGTGGACCATGAGGAGGTGGACTATGGGGGGGTGGACCATGTAGGGGTGGACCATGAGGAGGTGGACTATGGGGAGGTGGACCATGTAGGGGTGGACCATGGGGAGGTGGACCATGTAGGGGTGTACCATGTAGGGGTGTACCATGTAGGGGTGTACCATGTAGGGGTGTACCATGTAGGGGTGAACCATGGGGAGGTGGACCATGTGGAGGTGGACCATGGGGAGGTGGACCATGAGGAGGTGGACTATGGGGGGGTGGACTATGGGGAGGTGGACCATGGGGAGGTGGACCATGTAGGGGTGGACCATAGGGAGGTGGACCATGTAGGGGTGTACCATGTAGGGGTGGACCATGGGGGGGTGGACCATGTAGGGGTGGACCATGAGGAGGTGGACCATGAGGAGGTGGATCGTGTAGGGGTGGACCATAAAGAGGTGGACCATGTGGAAATGGACCATGTGGAGTTTAACCATGTAGAGGTGGACCATGAGGAGGTGAACCATGAGGAGATGGATCGTGTAGGGGTGGACCATGTGGAGGTGGACCATGTGGAGTTTAACCATGTAGGGGTGGACCATATAGGGGTGGACCATGTAGGGGTGGACCATGTAGGGGTGGACCATGTAGGGGTGTACCATGTGGAGGTGGACCATGTAGGGGTGGACCATGTGGAGTTTAACCATGTAGAGGTGGACCATGAGGAGGTGAACCATGAGGAGATGGATCGTGTAGGGGTGGACCATAAAGAGGTGGACCATGTAGAGGTGGACCATCAAATCAAATCAAATCAACCTTTATTTATATAGCACTTTTTCGACAACAGATGTCACACAAAGTGCTGTGCATAAAATACAATAAAATTTAAAAACAAGATGACAAGACAAACCGTGCGACAACCCCCCCCCCACCCCCCCCACCCCCCCCACACACACACATCAATAAATAAATAAATAAATAGATAAATAAAAAAGTGATAGAATGTAGAGACCTGGCTTTGTCCTGAGGTGGGAAAACGATACTTTGGGGACATGTCCACACCAGCGACCCCCCCAACCCAAGTTCATGGAGTACACTACCACAGAACCCCCCAGATCCGATCAAAAGAGTCAGACCCAGGAGATCCCACTGCAGCGACCCCGCTCACTGAGAAGGGTCAGTCACCGATGTGGAGGATCCCTCAGAGGAAAACACTGGAGTGTAATAAAATGTAAAAGGAACAAAATTAAAATATATATAAAACATGGAGTAAAAAACAAATAATTACATAAACCTTAATAGGCATATGGAATAGTAAGAGCGTCTTAAAAATTAAAAGAGTAAATAAATGTATTTACATACACATATAAAACTAGTTAAAAGAAAAATAAATGAATTAAAATATTTAAAAATAATAATAATAATAAATTAAAAAATAATACTAATAATAATAAAAAATAAATAAATAAATAACAAAATTAAAAATCCTAAAATTCAACTAAAAGCTAAATTAAAAAGGTAGGTCTTAAGCCTTCCTTTAAAAACATGAACAGTCTCTGCGGCCCTGAGGCTCTCTGGGAGGCTGTTCCACAGGCGAGGTCCGTAAAAACTGAATGAGGCCTCGCCGTACGTTTTTGTTCTAACTTTTGGGATAATCAAAAGGCCTGTATCAGAGGACCTCAGGGTCCGCGAGGGCTCATACTTTAAAATCATGTCAGATAAATATGAAGGCCCGAGACCATAAAAACATTTGTAAACCAATAAAAGAACTTTAAAATCAATCCTGAATTGCACAGGGAGCCAATGCAGCGATCTTAAAACTGGTGTAATATGTTCCCGCCCCCTGGTCCTCGTCAGAACGCGTGCTGCTGAATTTTGCAGCAGTTGAAGATTTGCTATTCTTGTTCTGGGAAGACCAGAGAGCAGGGCATTACAATAATCCAATCTGCTGGTAATAAAAGCATGCATTAGCACCTCTGTACTGGCAAGAGAGAGAAATGGGCGGACTCTGGCTATATTTTTTAGATGATAAAATCCTGTTTTTGTGATGTTTTTAATTTGTGGGATAAAATTCAACTCAGAGTCAAAAATGACACCCAGGTTTCTCACACACTGAGAAGTTTTGTAATTCTTTAGTTTAGATAAAACTATCTCTCTCTTGTCTTCAGGACCGATCACTAAAACTTCTGTTTTGTCCTGGTTTAGCTGTAGGAAGTTCTCTGCCATCCATGACTCAATGTCTAAAATGCATTTTAAGAGTGTGTTGACCGACTCTTCATCATCAGGAGACACAGCGATGTAGAGTTGAGTGTCATCAGCATAGCTGTGGAAACAAACGCCATGCCTCCTGATGACGTCCCCCAGTGGCAACATATATAGATTAAAAAGTAGTGGGCCTAAAATTGAACCTTAGGGGACCCCACAGTTGATGTCGAAGACCCTTGAGGAGCAAGTATCCATACTTCCGTAAAAACTTCGATCTGTGAGATAGGAATAAAACCATTTTAGTACGGTACCAGAGATGCCCAAACCTCTCAGTCTGTTGAGTAAAATACTGTGATCTACAGTGTCGAAAGCAGCACTGAGATCCAGTAGTACCAGAACTGAGAGTTTCTGACAATCCAGGTTACATCTAATATCATTTACTATTTTAACAAGGGCCGTCTCTGTGCTGTGGTTTGTCCTAAAACCAGATTGATATTTTTCAAATATGTTATTTCTAATTAAAAACTCATTAAATTGGATTAAAACAGTTTTTTCAATCATTTTACTTAAAAATGGTAAGTTGGATACTGGACGATAATTGTTATAGTTCTTTGGATCTAAATTACTCTTCTTCAGAAGAGGCCTCACCACTGCCGTTTTAAAGGCAGCAGGGAAGACACCTGTCTGAAGAGAGTAATTTACTATATTTAAAAGCTCAAACTCAAAGAAGTCATGAAATGTTTTCCACAACGATGTGGGGATTGGGTCTAAAAGGCAGGTGGTTGGCTTAAACTGGGAGAAATGTAGAGAAACTGGGACCATGTAGAGGTGGACCATAAAGAGGTGGACCATGTGGAGGTGGATCATGTAGGGGTGGACCGTAAAGAGGTGGACCATGTGGAGGTGGACCATATAGGGGTGGACCATGAGAAGGTGGACCATAAAGAGGTGGACCATGTGGAGGTGGACCATATAGGGGTGGACCATGAGAAGGTGGACCATGTAGGGGTGTACCATGTAGGGGTGTACCATGAGGAGGTGGATCATGTAGGGGTGGACCATGTGGAGGTGGATCATGTAGGGGTGGACCATGAGAAGGTGGACCATAAAGAGGTGGACCATGTGGAGGTGGACCATGAGAAGGTGGACCATGTAGGGGTGTACCATGTAGGGGTGTACCATGAGGAGGTGGATCATGTAGGGGTGGACCATGTGGAGGTGGACCATGTAGGGGTGGACCATGTAGGGGTGTACCATGTGGAGGTGGACCATGTGGAGGTGGACCATATAGGGGTGGACCATGTAGGGGTGTACCATGTGGAGGTGGACCATAAAGAGGTGGACCATGTGGAGGTGGACCATGTAGGGGTGTACCATGTGGAGGTGGACCATGTAGGGGTGGACCATGTAGGGGTGTACCATGTGGAAGTGGACCATGTGGAGGTTGACCATGTGGAGGTGGATCATGTAGGGGTGGACCATGTAGGGGTGGACCATGGGGAGGTGGACCATGTAGGGGTGGACTATGTAGGGGTGTACCATGTGGAAGTGGACCATAAAGAGGTGGACCATGAGGAGGTGGATCATGTAGGGGTGGAACATGTAGGGGTGGACCATGGGGAGGTGGACCATGTAGGGGTGTACCATGTGGAGGTGGACCATGAGGAGGTGGATCATGTAGGGGTGGACCATGTAGGGGTGGACCATGGGGAGGTGGACCATGTAGGGGTGGACTATGTAGGGGTGTACCATGTGGAAGTGGACCATAAAGAGGTGGACCATGTGGAGGTGGACCATGTGGAGGTGGACCATATAGGGGTGGACCATGTAGGGGTGGACCATAAAGAGGTGGACCATGTGGAGGTGGACCATATAGGGGTGGACCATGTAGGGGTGTACCATGTGGAGGTGGACCATGTAGGGGTGTACCATGTGGAGGTGGACCATGAGGAGGTGGATCATGTAGGGGTGGACTATGTAGGGGTGTACCATGTGGAAGTGGACCATAAAGAGGTGGACCATATAGGGGTGGACCATGTAGGGGTGGACCATAAAGAGGTGGACCATGTGGAGGTGGACCATATAGGGGTGGACCATGTAGGGGTGTACCATGTGGAGGTGGACCATGAGGAGGTGGATCAAGTAGGGGTGGACCATGTAGGGGTGGACCATGTAGGGGTGGACCATGGGGAGGTGGACCATGTAGGGGTGGACCATATAGAGGTGGACCATGAGGAGGTTGACCATGTAGGGGTGGACCATGTGGAGCATGTGGAGGTGGAGCATGTGGAGGTGGACCATGTGGAGGTGGACCATATAGGGGTGGACCATGTAGGGGTGTACCATGTGGAGGTGGACCATATAGGGGTGGACCATGTGGAATTGGACCATAAAGAGGTGGACCATAAAGAGGTGGACCATGTGGAGGTGGACCATGTAGGGTTGTACCATGTGGAGGTGGACCATGTAGGGGTGTACCATGTGGAAGTGGACCATGTGGAGGTTGGCCATGTGGAGGTGGACCATATAGGGGTGGACCATGTAGGGGTGTACCATGTGGAGGTGGACCATAAAGAGGTGGACCATGAGGAGGTGGACCATGTAGGGGTGGACTATGTAGGGGTGTACCATGTAGAAGTGGACCATAAAGAGGTGGACCATGTGGAGGTGGACCATATAGGGGTGGACCATGTAGGGGTGGACCATAAAGAGGTGGACCATGTGGAG
Organism: Oryzias curvinotus; assembly: GCA_023969325.1. Lineage (NCBI taxonomy): Eukaryota > Metazoa > Chordata > Actinopteri > Beloniformes > Adrianichthyidae > Oryzias > Oryzias curvinotus. Next base: position 34,400,281 of record CM043708.1, read on the forward strand.
GTGGACCATATAGGGGTGGACCATGTAGGGGTGTACCATGTGGAGGTGGACCATGTAGGGGTGGACCATGTAGGGGTGGACCATGGGGAGGTGGACCATGTAGGGGTGGACTATGTAGGGGTGTACCATGTGGAAGTGGACCATAAAGAGGTGGACCATGTGGAGGTGGACCATATAGGGGTGGACCATGTAGGGGTGTACCATGTGGAGGTGGACCATGTAGGGGTGTACCATGTGGAGGTGGACCATGAGGAGGTGGATCATGTAGGGGTGGACCATGTAGGGGTGGACCATGTAGGGGTGGACCATGGGGAGGTGGACCATGTAGGGGTGGACCATATAGAGGTGGACCATGAGGAGGTTGACCATGTAGGGGTGGACCATGTAGGGGTGGACCATGTGGAGCATGTGGAGGTGGAGCATGTGGAGGTGGACCATGTGGAGGTGGACCATATAGGGGTGGACCATGTAGGGGTGTACCATGTGGAGGTGGACCATATAGGGGTGGACCATGTAGGGGTGTACCATGTGGAGGTGGACCATAAAGAGGTGGACCATGTGGAGGTGGACCATGTAGGGTTGTACCATGTGGAGGTGGACCATGTAGGGGTGTACCATGTGGAAGTGGACCATGTGGAGGTTGGCCATGTGGAGGTGGACCATATAGGGGTGGACCATGTAGGGGTGTACCATGTGGAGGTGGACCATGTGGAGGTGGACCATATAGGGGTGGACCATGTAGGGGTGTACCATGTGGAGGTGGACCATAAAGAGGTGGACCATAAAGAGGTGGACCATGTGGAGGTGGACCATGTAGGGGTGTACCATGTGGAGGTGGACCATGTAGGGGTGTACCATGTGGAGGTGGACCATATAGAGGTGGACCATGAGGAGGTGGATCATGTAGGGGTGGACCATGTAGGGGTGGACCATGTAGGGGTGTACCATGTGGAGGTGGACCATATAGAGGTGGACCATATAGAGGTGGACCATGTAGGGGTGGACCATGTAGGGGTGGACCATGTAGGGGTGGACCATGGGGAGGTGGACCATATAGGGGTGGACCATGTAGGGGTGTACCATGTGGAGGTGGACCATGTAGGGGTGTACCATGTGGAGGTGGACCATGAGGAGGTGGATCATGTAGGGGTGGACCATGTAGGGGTGGGCCATAAAGAGGTGGACCATGTGGAGGTGGACCATATAGGGGTGGACCATGTAGGGGTGTACCATGTGGAGGTGGACCATGTAGGGGTGTACCATGTGGAGGTGGACCATGAGGAGGTGGATCATGTAGGGGTGGACCATGTAGGGGTGGACCATGTAGGGGTGGACCATGTAGGGGTGGACCATGTAGGGGTGGACCATGGGGAGGTGGACCATGTAGGGGTGGACCATATAGAGGTGGACCATGAGGAGGTTGACCATGTAGGGGTGGACCATGTAGGGGTGGACCATGTGGAGGTGGACCATATAGGGGTGGACCATGTAGGGGTGTACCATGTGGTGGTGGACCATAAAGAGGTGGACCATGTGGAGGTGGACCATGTAGGGGTGTACCATGCAGAGGTGGACCATGTAGGGGTGGACCATGTAGGGGTGTACCATGTGGAAGTGGACCATGTGGAGGTTGACCATGTGGAGGTGGACCATATAGGGGTGGACCATGTAGGGGTGTACAATGTGGAGGTGGACCATATAGAGGTGGACCATGAGGAGGTGGATCATGTAGGGGTGGACCATGTAGGGGTGGACCATGGGGAGGTGGACCATGTAGGGGTGGACTATGTAGGGGTGTACCATGTGGAAGTGGACCATAAAGAGGTGGACCATGTGGAGGTGGACCATATAGGGGTGGACCATGTAGGGGTGGACCATAAAGAGGTGGACCATATAGGGGTGGACCATGTAGGGGTGTACCATGTGGAGGTGGACCATGAGGAGGTGGATCATGTAGGGGTGGACCATGTAGGGGTGGACCATGTAGGGGTGGACCATGTAGGGGTGGACCATGGGGAGGTGGACCATGTAGGGGTGGACCATGGGGAGGTGGACCATGTAGGGGTGGACCATGGGGAGGTGGACCATGTAGGGGTGGACCATGGGGAGTTGGACCATGTAGGGGTGTACCATGAGGAGGTGGACTATGTGGAGGTGAAACATGTAAAGGTGGACCATGTGGAGGTGGAGCATGTGGAAGGTGGACCATGTGGAGGTGGACCATGTAGGGGTGGACCATGAGGAGGTGGAGCATGTGGAGGTGGACCATGTGGAGGTGGACCATGTGGAGCATGTGGAGGTGGAGCATGTGGAGGTGGACCATGTGGAGGTGGAGCATGTGGAGGTGGACCATGTGGCGGTGGACCATGTGGACCATGTGGAGGTGGACCATGTGGAGCATGTGGAGGTGGACCATGTGGTGGTGGACTATATAGGGGTGGACCATGAGGAGGTGGACCATTTAGCGTGGACCATGTGGAGGTGGACCATGTAGGGGTGGACCATGAGGAGGTGGACCATGTGGAGGTTGACCATGTGGAGGTGGACCATGTGGAGGTGGACCATGTGGAGGTTGACCATGTAAAGGTGGACTATGTGGAGGTGGACCATGTGGAGGTGGAGCATGTGGAGGTGGACCATGTGAAGGTGGACCATGTAGGGGTGAACCATGTAGGGGTGGACCATGGGGAGGTGGACCATGTAGTGGTGGACCATGTGGAGGTGGACCATGTGGACGGGGACTATGTGTAGGTGGACCATGTGGAGGTGGACCATGTGGACGGGGACCATGTGGACGTGGACCATGTGGAGGTGGATCATATAGGGGTGGACCATGTTGACGGTGACTATGTGGAGGGGGACCGTATAAAGGTAGACCATGTAGCTGTGGACCATGGGGAGGTGGACCATGTGGAGGTGGACCATGTGGAGCATGTGGAGGTGGAGCATGTGGAGGTGGACCATGTGGAGGTGGAGCATGTGGAGGTGGACCATGTGGAGGTGGACCATGTGGACCATGTGGAGGTGGACCATGTGGAGCATGTGGAGGTGGACCATGTGGTGGTGGACTATATAGGGGTGGACCATGAGGAGGTGGACCATTTAGCGTGGACCATGTGGAGGTGGACCATGTAAGGGTGGACCATGAGGAGGTGGACCATGTGGAGGTTGACCATGTGGAGGTTGACCATGTAAAGGTGGACTATGTGGAGGTGGACCATGTGGAGGTGGAGCATGTGGAGGTGGACCATGTGAAGGTGGACCATGTAGGGGTGAACCATGTAGGGGTGGACCATGGGGAGGTGGACCATGTAGTGGTGGATCATATAGGGGTGGACCATGTGGACGGGGACTATGTGTAGGTGGACCATGTGGAGGTGGACCATGTGGACGGGGACCATGTGGACGTGGACCATGTGGAGGTGGATCATATAGGGGTGGACCATGTGGACGGTGACTATGTGGAGGGGGACCGTATAAAGGTAGACCATGTAGCTGTGGACCATGGGGAGGTGGACCATGTAGGGGTGGACCATATAGAGGTGGACCATGAGGAGGTGGACCATGTAGGGGTGGACCATGGGGAGGTGGACCATGTAGGGGTGGACCATGGGGAGTTGGACCATGTAGGGGTGGACCATGGGGAGTTGGACCATGTAGGGGTGTACCATGTAGGGGTGGACTATGGGGAGGTGGACCATGTAGTGGTGGACCATGGGGAGGTGGACCATGTAGGGGTGGACCATGGGGAGTTGGACCATGTAGGGGTGTACCATGAGGAGGTGGACTATGTGGAGGTGAAACATGTAAAGGTGGACCATGTGGAGGCGGACCATGTGGAGGTGGACCTTGAGGAGGTGGACCATGTGGAAGTGAAACATGTAAAGGTGGACCATGTGGTGGTGGACTATATAGGGGTGGACCATGTGGAGGTGGACCATGTGAAGGTGGACCATGTAAAGGTGGACCATGTGGAGGTGGAGCATGTGGAGGTGGACCATGTAAAGGTGGATTATGTGGAGGTGGACCATGTGGAGGTGGACCATGTGGACGGGGACTATGTGGAGGTGGACCATGTGGACGGGGACCATGTGGAGGTGGATTATATAGGCAGGGCTCCAGACTAACATTTTTCACTAGGAGCACAGTGGCCCCTAACTGAAAATTTTAGGGGCACAACCAGAAAATTTAGGGGCGCATACCGTAAATCAACATGCTAACCAAATCTACTAATTTCCACTGTATTACTAATAAATACCTTAATAATAGATGCAGAAATTACAATGAGCTGTTTCAAATTCAGTGTCACATTTTATTCTGCACTTTTGAAGATGCAACAACAGGTAAACTGACAGAACCATCACTGTCATGACAGTACAAATAGTAAACAAAACGGATGGAAATGTAATGTTTGTGACACCAAATATGTGCAGCCAAGATGCACAATAAGCGTGTTTGAGATCACCCAGGTGAACTCAACGCTGCGCAGATCACCTGGTGTGTGACATATATTTTTGTTTTTGCTCCAACATCAACTGTCAATCATCACAAAAATATCGCGAGAAGGGGGTGGGAGCAAGGGGCAAACCTACCCGGACACAGCTGGAAATTTAGTACTGAACTGACTGAAAGCTGCCCTACGGACTACAAAACAATGCATTATGGGACATGTGTCCTGATGGTTTTTGTAGTTGAGTGATCAATTAAAATAATTTAAAATACCAATTCATTAAAAAAAAAAGGCTACATACATTACAAAACATTAAAATAATCATAAAATATATAATAACACAGATCACACTAAGGGGGAGAGGAATATTAAAACTAAATGTAATGTTAAGGACAACTCCAACTTAACCTTCCTCCGGTTCTGTGTGACCCAGAGAAAAGTTCAGCACGGACTGCATGTATTTAGAAAATTACGAGCGAATAGATACGTTCTAAAAAGGAAAGTAAGGAACTCCTGGGGGCTGTCAGGTGTCCTGATTTCAAGCCCTGTCATTGTCCCGCCCCTAAGAGTCATTTACCCCAGTGGTCCCCAACCTTTTTGTCACCGTGGACCGGTACAACGCAAGGCACGTTTACCGCGGACCGGGGGGGTGCACTGCTAGACACGTATACCGTGGACCGGGGATGGTATTTTCTCTTTAGTAATGATAATAACAATAATGATTATAATTTTCCCCTTGTCAAAGCAACTTTCTAAAGAAGTTTGTTTTTTGCTCATTTTGGTTGTTTGGGTTTCATTTTAGTGGGGTTTATCACCTGATGTTTGGTGTCGCGACTTTGACGTGCGTTAAGTGTGACAGATGTAACAAAGTGAATCCGCTCACTTTTAAAAAAAAAACGTTTTTGTCGGAAAAAAAAAAAAACAATAAAATGGAAATTATTTTTTCTTTCTGTGCGTCCCGGTGCAAAAATTTCCCGCGGCCTGGAACCGCTCCGCGGACCGGTGCCAAGTGTCCCGCGGCCCAGTATCGGTCCGCGGCCCGGTGGTTGGGGACCACTGACTAACCCCACTGTGATTGGTTGGTCAGCTCTGTGCACGACAATGAAAAAGTGTCATTCATTAAAACTGACGGGCTGCAGTAACATTAAACTTCCACATTAAGGCGGGGGCTGCAACATATCATCTTGGAGACCGCAAATAGCCGCGAGTTTGAGACCCCTGCTGTAGTTCTGTCACTGGTACACTAGCCGCAGGTCGGAAGAACGAATCAATAGTTCACTTACTCATAGCTCAGACGCACATATCAGGTTGTGATGATATTTGTCTCCGTTTCCTTCCCACAGATGTTAACGCGCGCTCGATTATCTCTAGGCCCCTCCCCCTCCACGCATTTTAGCCACTTACAGTGGCTTTCCCTATTCTTCTCACACGCAGTGGCCGTCTCACAGACGGGCATCACGCGAGTGTGTGTGTCTGCCTGCGTGCATGTGCGCTCGCGTCACATTGATTATTTGATTGATCATTGACGTGCCCCTTCCACGTTTAATGTATGAAAAATACGTAGGGTGGGGGAGGCAAATTTACGGGTCGCGCATGTGCGACTGGATGTAAAATTCAGTCGCACACTCTCAAATTTTGGTCGCAAAATGCGACCAATTGGTCGCAGTCTGGAGCCCTGATAGGGGTGGACCATGTGGACGGGGACTATGTGTAGGTGGACCATGTGGAGGTGGACCATGTGGACGGGGACCATGTGGACGTGGACCATGTGGAGGTGGACCATGTGGACGGTGACTATGTGGAGGGGGACCGTGTAAAGGTAGACCATGTGGAGGTGGACCATGTGGACGGGGACCATGTGGAGGTGGATCATATAGGGGTGGACCATGTGGACGGTGACTATGTGGAGGGGGACCGTGTAAAGGTAGACCATGTGGAGGTGGACCATGTGGACGGAGACCATGTGGAGGTGGATCATATAGGAGTGGACCATGTGGATGGGGACTATGTGTAGGTGGACCATGTGGACGGGGACCATGTGGAGGTGGAGCATAAAGAGGTGGATCATGTGGCGGTGGACCATGTGGACGGGGACTATGTGTAGGTGGACCATGTGGAGGTGGACCATGTGGAGGTGGACCATGTGGATGGGGACCATGTGGACGTGGACCATGTGGAGGTGGATCATATAGGGGTGGACCATGTGGACGGTGACTATGTGGAGGGGGGCCGTGTAAAGGTGGACCATGTAGCTGTGGACCATGTGGAGATGAACCATGTAGGGGTGGACCATGAGAAGGTGGACCATGTGGACGGGGACTATGTGGAGGTTGACCATGTAAAGGTGGACCATGTGGAGGTGGAGCATGTGGACGGACACCATGTGGAGGTGGATCATCTAGGGCTGGACCATGTGAACAGGGACTATGCGTAGGTGGACCATGTGGACGGGGACCATGTGGAGGTGGACCGTGTAAAGGTAGACCATGTGGAGGTGGACCATGTGGACGGAGACCATGTGGAGGTGGATCATATAGGAGTGGACCATGTGGATGGGGACTATGTGTAGGTGGACCATGTGGACGGGGACCATGTGGAGGTGGAGCATAAAGAGGTGGATCATGTGGCGGTGGACCATGTGGACGGGGACTATGTGGAGGTGGACCGTGTAAAGGTAGACCGTGTAGCTGTGGACCATGTGAAGGTGGACCATATAAGGGTGGACCATGAGGAGGCGGACAATGAGGAGGTGGTCCAACAGGTCTCTGAGGGTCTGAATTCTGGCTGGTAAACACGTGTTGAAATACTTACTGGAGGTGGACTGTCTCTACGTCAGAAACACACATTAGTGTCCTTTCTTAGACGTCTTCTTGTCAGTTACCGTCCTGCAGCCTGACTCCACCGGACCAAAGCAGCAGGAAAAAGGCTGGAGCCTGAAGCTGATGCAGACTTGAACATTTGGCAGGGAATCTAAAGTCTGAAGGAACTAAAAGAGCAGGACTTCCATCATTTCTGTCTCTGGATGCTTTGCCCCGCCCTCCTAATTCCTGACCAATGAGTGGAGAGATCTGTAGTCACATGGTTTTGTTTACAAGCTTTAGTCTGGAACAGAAAGGCTGCTGGACAGTAGTCTGAATACAGACCAGAGATCCGGGTCAGAACCAAACGGTTCTCCAGTCTGAACACAGCCTGAGTTTCTGATGTTCAGCGGGTGGATGAAGAGGCTGAACTTTTACCTTCACGCCAATGTCCAGTTTTGAGTTTCAGACATTTTCAGACACTTTCAGACACAAGTTCTTTGCTCGGTGTCAATAGTCCCGCCCACAATTCAGAGGTGAATTTCTAACGCACTCCTGCCGCTCTGCAGAAACGATGTCCTTTAAATGACACCATTTTTTGATTTTGGCTAAAAGCACCATCATCATAATTAAAAGACGACTGAGAATGCTTTAAGAATAGAGATGAAAAGATGAACTGAGTGGGTCTTTAATAACCAATTCAGATCAACTGTGAGGACTTGGTACTATCACAGCAACCACCTTCAGTGTCTTTCCTACAAAAACCTGACAGAAATCACCAAAAGGGCTTCGTTTATCTGCCCCAGTGTGGTTTTAACACACACATCTTTGTGGGGTAAATGTGCTCACAGAGGTTTTAAGTGGACTAAAGCAGGGGTCGGCAATCCAAAATGCTGAAAGAGCCAAATTGGACAAAAAAAGCAAAAAACAAACATGTCTGGAGCCGCAAAATATTAATAGCTCTATTTAAGCCTTATAATGAAGGCAACACATGCAATATGTCAAGTCCAAGTCAAGTCAAAGTCAAAGTAACTTTATTGTCAGTATCTACAATGTTGAGACATACATAGAACTTGAAATTGCGTTTTCTCTTCTCTACAGTCTAACGGGGAGATGCCTTCAGACATACAATAAACAGACTATAAACAAACTATAAATAGAAGAGGCCTAAACATAAATAGTATAAAAATAAAAGTAAAAATGAGGAGAGAATGAAGTGACTGAAGTATAGTTACTTAAGTTTTTAACGGCACTGGAGAACTGGTGGAAGGTGCAGTTAGTGCTGATGAGGTAGGTGACCTGTGTATGCCAGGGGTCAGCAGAGCAGGAGGGCAACGGGGCAGCAAGAGGGGAGGGGGGGCAGGGCTGGGAGAGAGTTCAGCTTCCTGACAGCCTGGAGGAGAAAACTGTCTCTGAGTCTGCTGGTCCTGGCCTGTAGACTGCGTAGTCTCCTCCCAGATGGCAGCAGACTGAAGGAGCTGTGGGATGGATGGGTGGGGTCATCGGCAATGCAGGTGTTGTAGATGTCCTGGAGGGAGGGGAGGGGGGCACCGATGATCCTCTCAGCTGCCCTCACGATGCGTTGGAGGGACTTCCGGCCAAACGTGTTGCAGGCGCCATACCACACCGTGATGCAGCTAAAGAGCCGCATGCGGCTCCTGAGTCGCGGGTTGCCGACCCCCGGACTAAAGGCAGAGGAAACTCTGCCCCTTCAGTCCAACTCTCCTTGGGTTGCAACAATGTCCCGGTGTAGGTACCATAACCGTTCGGCCTGGAACTACCGTTGGGGTCCTGGGACAAATGCTGACGTCACATTCTGTGATTGGCTGTACGTTGGTCCGATGACGTGTCAGACAGTGATTGGTCTGGACAAATAAAGGTACTACCATAGAAGAAGATATTATGAAGTCTGTTGTAAACAAAGTTCCGACACAGAGCGAGGTTGTCTTCTAAACGTGTCTTTATTATTGTTGGGATTCTTATTAAATCCATGTTCGCTTATAGTTTTTTAAATCCTTGCCCCCAGTGCTTTATTATTGGTAGAACGGACCCGGAAGGACAACATTTAGCCGTGCTGACAACATTTTCAGCCACGGCTGAACTTTAACTGGAATAACAAGTGGATTGTGGCAAATCTCTATAAAAATTACAAAGAATATTGTCAGACACAATTTATGAGGGAAAATAACTTTAGGTTACAAAAGAGAAAGTGAAAGGAAAATTTGTAGAGCCTGAGCAGACCTCGACACTACGTAGTTTGTGCTAGTGGGGTTACCGTAGTGTGACGTTACCTTGAGTCGAAAGGACCCCGAACGGTAGTTCCAAGCCGAAGGGTTATGGTACCTACACCGGTGATAACAGCATTCTGAGCATCCAGAGTCCTGCAGAAGGATCTGCTCCTGCTGATGACTGAAACACAGAAACTGGATTCCTGTTCTTCCTTGGAGGAAAGCCTCCCACGTTGGCTTTGTGAGATTAGAACAAAAGTATTTCCAGTCCCAGCAGTTCTGGCTGCTCCGTGACGGCAAGGTCACATGATATATAGCTCCACCCACACCAAATCCTGCAGTTAATTCTTTCTCTAGCCTTTGGATACTTTAAAATATTTCTTTTCAGGGACTAAAAAGAGCCCAGAGTCAGAAAACTGAGTTTTTTGAATAATGAGTAAAAAAAAAAAGGAAAGAGGCCAGAAGTCTTATATAAAGCTTTATGTCAGTACTTTCTTCTAGAAGTATTGATAGTATCGATATCAAAGCAAAGTACTGATATTAGCGTGACGAGGTTGATACTTCTGTCACAGTTTTTCTTTAGTACATACAGTGAAGAGCTTGAATTTACCTACAGAGTTCATGTGAGCAGTGTTACCAGATAGGGCAAAAAAAATGTGATCAGAAAACTGCCCAATCTGGCAACATGGTCTGTCCGTGTAAACAGCGCAAATCACCTGGCCCCTCCCCTAATTACGGAGACCATAATCTGATATGGGTAAAAAAAAAAAATCGTTCCCACGAAAATGGTGAGTGTTGTTTGTTGTGTTGTTTAGATTTTAACATTTATTTAATGCAGCCCCTGCCTTCGCCCAAGTGGCCGGGATGGGCTCCGGCGGCCCCGTGACCCCGAAAGGGAACGAAAACAAATGTATTTAAAGCCCCAAATGGTTCCTAAGCACGGCTGTGTGTGCAGCTCACTGCTCCCCCAGCGGTCAAATCCCAAAAAACATTTCACACACCTCACAGCCTGACTGTGGTAGTGTTGCTTTTGTGGTTTTTGTTTTTTTTTTACTAGTGACTTTGGTATTTTATTACTGCCTTTATTTTAAATATATATCTTTGTGTTGCATTTTCATTTTTTACATTGTAGTAACTTTTAACCATTTTGCACTAGATCCTGCTTCCTAATTAGTTTGCTATTCTTAACACATGTTCTATAATAGACATGCGTTCAGTTCAGATTGTTGTAATGCGTTAACATTTTCATTTGCCAAAGATCTCTCTCCTGTGTTTTATTATTCACTTCATGAACAAAAAATGGCGGATTTCCAAAACTTTTCTGTAATCCAACATTTCAAGAAAAAGTATTGGGATCGATATTGCCGGATCGATTCCCAGAATAACTCCCCACTAAAGAAGGTCTGGGAGCTCCAGTGGGACAGTCCAGCTGAGTCAGCCACTAGTTAGTAACACACGGCTCAGCTGCCAGGTTCTACTTGATTTTAGTTACGTTACAAAATAAATAAACCTTACGGCACCGTGTAAACAGAACCAGGATGATTATCACTAACCAGCATCCATGTGTTCTGGTTAACAGAGCTTCATGCTGCTTTACCGGATCTTTATTCGTGTTTCACCACAAAAGGAACTTCTTTGAGTTGAAAACCTTCATCCAGAGTCTTCATCAGTTGGATCCACAGATGCACTGAATGTTCTAACTGCTGCTGCTTGTTTCCGTCTCAGCATCTTCTGACTCCCCATCACAGATATGATCCATCACTGCTTTTTCGTCCAAACAGCAGTGCTAATGTCTTCTCAGCGTGAACTTTGACCCCATCCTCCGTTCTTTCTAAACTATTTCCAGCTGACGGTTGAACCAGGACCCCGACACCCCTGACACATCCTTCTCTGCCACACAGCGTCATATACCATCACCAATAGATGTTCTAATCATTTCCATTCACATCCATTTCCTCGCATGCTAGATGTCTCCGCTCAGTTCACACAACAACCGTGCTCACATCAGATTTACCCACAACAATGAAGACGGCTCTGTTGAGTCATGGGTGATCGGGTCTCAGACCGTGATCTAACCCGTCTGTTTGTAACGGAAACCTGGCCTGTTCTCACCGAGGCTTCTCCTCCTCATCATAACTTTCTGCTTTCCATCAGTGGAGGAAAGAAAGGTGGGGGTTCTGCATCGGTTGCTCACCAAACCACGTCATCTGCAAATATTGTCCCTGTGAGCATCATGCTGTTCTTTTTGTTGACCAGTTTTAACCGTCCCAGTCCAGACCACCAAACCCTCCTTCCTGTTTTATCCAAGAGTTTCTGAACTTTTAACATCACTTTAGGTACAATAGGATTTTAAGAACTGGTGATTTTAATTGACAGGTTTATAAAAAGGATGATGCCTGTGAGTTTATTAAACCTTCAGCAACATGTCACACAACCAACTCACAGCAGAGGACACACCGTGGACCGGGTCATGTCCGCCGGGGTGTCCTCTGTTGTTGACTTGGCCGTATCAGACCGTCACTGTTTTTTAATGTCACCACTGAAATCCAGCAGGAAGCCTCAGTGAGAGCGGTGATGAAACGGTAAATACCTCCTGAAGTGGCTGCAAGTTTGATAGACATTTTTAAACAAACTCCTGCTCAGGTTTCACCTGCACCCTGTGATTATGTGGTTGATCATTTGAATAACAGACTTCAGTCTTCCATGGATGCAGTGGCTCCATTCAAGAACATTAAGAGCCACACCGATAATACCATGAAGGACTGATGACTTTAAGGGTCTGAAGCAGAACTGCAGCAAAGCAGAGAGAAGATACAGGAAGACAAAATTAACAATTCATAAAGACATTTTAAAAGAACAACTCAAAATCTACAATAACTTAAACGGGCCAGAACTTCCTATTTTTCCAAAACCATTTCAGAAAACAAAAGCAATCTGAAATTCCTTCTTAAAACAATTGATATTTGAATAAACAAAGATTTCAACCAGTGCTCCATGCCATCATCTAATGCTGCATGTGAGGACTTTGCAGACCACTTCATGGGTCAAATAAATGCTATAAGATCAAATACTCTGCAATAACTGATCTTAACAGACCACCAGCATTCTTTTTACCAGAAGAAACACTGGGGGGGTTTTTCCTGGTTGATGCGGAGATGCTTGGTCGAGTTATATCCCAAGTAAACATTACAACCTGCCTTTTAGACCCCATTCCAACTTCACTTTTTAAAACATTTGATGGATTCTTTGAGTTAGAGCTTTTATTTATTTATATATTTATTTTTTTTTTTTAACTTGTCCTGTCCAACAGCTGGGCAGACAGATGAGAGCTGATGGCCTCTTGTGTTGGACAGAATTTACTTTAATAACAGGGGTTATTAATCTACAGACAAACCAGAGGAATGTCTGAATAAACCCCTTTTGGAATCCAGGACAAACTTTATTAAATTCCATCATGTTTGAAAATCTTTGGTGTTGGACCGGACGGAAAAGGAAAGGAGGGAAGAAGAGAGAGGGATGTTAGAGAGAGGGGGGAGAGGAGGGTGATAATAGGAGGGGGGGTAGGAGGGTGATTATAGGGGTGGGTTAAACCATGAAGCAGCATAAAGCAACAACTTTACTGGATGTTTATCATTACGGTAAGGTTCACGTGTAATACAAATCTCAAAGGGCGGGGCCTGTCCACACACACATTCAGATGTTATAAACACACCTGTTAACTGCAAAGATGTCCACATGTCAACATGTACACAAAACATGTACACAATACAGATATTGTTCACACACGCATACTTATGCCTTTAAACCAACTGGTGTGAAATATTTCATTCATTCAATCATGCAAACTATTAGTGTAAAGGTGAGTTAACACCTGTGCTCAGGTGAGTGTTTATGTTCTTCTAAATGGATGATGGAATGTGAAAAGAAGGAGGGAGAGCGCCCAGCCATCCCCACACCAAGACCCCCACCACAGCAGCAGTGGCAGCCAGAACCCCCAGCGCCACCCGGCAGCAGGCAGAGAACAACCACCCCACGGGCGACCACATCCGCCACCAGGCCAGGGCCAGCAGGACCGCCACAAGACCCCTAGAGCCAGAGAGCAGGGAGGCACGGGGGGAAGAGAGCGCCGCCCCAGCCCAACCAGGAGAGCAGCCCCCCCGCGGCACCAGGAGGGCCCAACGCCGGGCCCCACCCGAGAAGAGTGCCCACAGCCCCAGACGAGCACCTCATCACCACCCAGGAGTTCTGGTCATCCCCCCGCCCCAACCCCAGGTTCGAGCCAGGACCCCCCCAAGGGAGACCCGCTCTGCACTCCTGGCAGCCACCCAACCAGCCCACGGTTGGTCCAGGAAGGAGCAAGGCAGGGGCCAGCTGTCCCCACCCAGGAGGGGGGCACCCCGGGGAAAGGGGGGACCCGCAAGGGGTGTTGTAAACATGACCCGACCAGGCTCGGCCATAGTTGGAAATTTGGACCAGAACCCCCACCACAGGGACACAGACACCCCTGGCTCAGGTGTGATGTGATTCCCGGCTCTTGGTCTGCCAGAGAGCTCAGGGATCCCCCTCCCTCCGTGGAGAGAGGACTGCCGGGCCCAGGAGGCCAGCACCCAGGGGACACGGCCGCCATGGCCAAGGGCCCAGTACCCCCCACCAGGGATGGGGTAGAGGACAGATGGTCAAGTCAGAGCTTTTAAACATAGCTAACTGCTCTCTTCAGGTAGGGTCTTCCCCTCTCCCTGTAAGACGGCGGTGGTGAGGCCCCTTCTGAGGAAGAGTCAGTTAGACCCGAAAACTCTGGATAACTATAGACCCGTATCCAACTCACCATTTTAAGTAAAATTATAGAAAAAAGTGTCTCTGCTCACCTGCATGAGTTTTTAAAAACCAATAAAACGTTCGGTTTCAGGACAGACCATAGTGCAGAGACGGCTCTTTTAAAGATCCTTAATGATCTTAGAATAAACTACGACTCACAGAAACTTTCTGTTCTGGTGCTGCTGGATCTCAGTGCTGCTTTTGATACAGTAGATCACCAGATTCTATTAGACTAAGGCGGGGGTCGGCAACCCGCGGCTCTTTAGCGCTGCCCTAGTGGCTCCCTGGAGCATTTTCAAAAATGTTTGAAAATGTACAAAGATGAGCGAGAGAAATCATTTTGGTTTTAATATGGTTTCTGTTGGAGGAAAAACAAGACACGAATATTCTTAACATTTTCCAACGCTGTAAGAGCGTGTAGAATTAAAATTATAACGCCCAGCAGATACGTCACTTGCAGCTGTGAAACTGGAGCCAAGCTACCTATAAGTTGAACTGTCAATCAACTGGTTGGGCTGGAGATCAGTCAGTCTCCTGTCTATGCATGACTCCGCCCAGTCTCAGAGTAGGAGGTAGAAAGGGAAGCTGAGAGCACACTCTCCTTTCCGACATTACAAGCCCCGTTTACGTTGAACACACAACACATTGAACATTGCACAGCAGTCATCAACCCCCCCCCCCCCCCTTCCACACTCACGGTCCAACATAAAGAAACAAACATAACAGGAAGAATAAACTAAGGTGGAACAACAAAACCGCCATTTGAAAAGAAACGTGGGCAAACAGAAACGCTCATGCTGAGCCCTAATTAGATCAGGACACCACGTCCCACAATCCCCTGCTGCTAACAGAGCTAAAATGCACATGACCGCCACTACCTGGGGGTTAGCCCCGCCTTCAGCCCCTAAGGCTCATGGGAAGTTTTGGGGTAAAACCTTGAGTAAGAGTGTTGTGAACTGAAGTGAGGTGCATGCTGATTGGGCTGTTTATGTGTGTTGGATTAAACAGGCTTGTTATCTAAAACTGTTAGTGCATCACTGAGACTGTCCCGGGTAAGGCGGTGAATGAGGCACGGACAGCTCGCCATAGCAGGCGGGGCCTCGCCTGTGGAACAGTCTGCTGGAGAACCTCAGGGCTGCAGAGACTGTAGACATTTTTAAGAAGAGGCCCAAGACTCACCTTTTTAATGTAGCTTTTAGTTGATCTTATCTGCTTATTTATTCTATTAGTTTTAATACATATTATTTTATGCATTTAATCTTATTCTGAATTGTATGTTTTTATATTCATCTTATGTCTTTAATTTTAGTATCTTATCATCATTTTAGCCCCAGTGTTTCTTGTGAGGATCTTATCTGCCAGGGCTTGCCGGCTTGGTCGGTGGTTGTTGCCGCGGTTGTTGCCCTTGTTGGGGCAGCTGGAGTCTAACTTTGCGGGTGTCAGTTTAACCCCTCTGTCGTCCCGGTCTAGGTGGGCGCTGTGGCAATGTTCCTACAGCCGAGCTGCTCCTGGTGGGAAGAGATTCTCCAATACTGTTTCCTCACTGCAGAGCCCAGCCTGAGGTTTCTGTTGACTACTATCAGTATTCATAGTGTGTGGGGTCAGGGGTCCAGAGCGTTCACAGAGGGGAGTGGGAAGGGGGGGTTGGGTTTTTATTGTAATATTGTGTGTTTTTGTTCTAAATGTTTATGCAATTGGAGCTGTGCAATGTTTGAGAAGTGGTTTTTTACAGATAAAGTTTGATTTGATTTTTGCACTCAATAAATAAGAAGGACTGGGGCAGACCCCCCAACTCCACCGTGACGCTGTCAACAGAAAACACCTCTTTCCCCCAAAATGTCTTCACAAATTCAAAAGTGTGGTGAAGCTTCTATTGTAGAGTGACCTTTACCTCAACGCTTTGATTTAAACAGTCTTTGTGAACTTTATTGATTAGCTGTAATATAGACATCAACCGCTGCAGAAAGAGTGACTCAGAAATGACATGTTTCTCTAAAAACAATGGAGATGAAAGCCCAGCATGCATTGCAGCCCTGATGACTCTGTGCACACAGTTGTTGTGTAACAAATGCAGACCGAAGCAGCGTTCTGCACGTGGTGTTTGTGTGACCCCCCCGCTCTCAGATCCACAGATAACCATTCAGGAAATTAAAAACGAGAGCGTCTGTGTCGGCGCAAACAGATAAAAGTGTGTTTATTGAACCCTGGCTCCAAAAAATGCAATAAAGCTAAAGCAGGAAGCGGAGCTAAATTTAGAGCGCCGTGTTTGTCTGACAGAAACACACCAACACCACGCCATGACGAAGAGCATCCTGCTGGACGGCGGAGGAGAAGCCCACTTCTGCTGGTGCACCTGGGCTCTGCCGTCCGGCCTGGACCAAAGAGAGACAGGACGGCATAAATGTCCTCCTGACAGTTATGCTGCTGTGATAACCGCCTCAGTCTCCACAGAAACCTTCTCCTGGTCGGTTTGGGGAGCCAGAGGCATTCCCAGCCCAGGCAAAGGACGTGATCCCGGAGTCTCTCCCATGCCCAGAACAGAATCGGCCCCCAAAAGGCATCCAGAAGAGATCGTCAGGCCAAACCTCCTCTCATGATGGAGGAGCAGCGACTCTGTTTCCCTCAGCCCGTCTCTAAGGAGGCGCCTCATTTCTGGCACTGGGATTCAGGATCCGACACAGCAAAAGACAAGAAGACTACAACAAAGTATAATAGAAGGGAATTAAACCAAACTGAAAATGCAAAAAAGGATTTTCTTTTACTTAATGCAAACATTTTCTGAATATATTTACACTACATTCCCAATAGTATTGGCTCACCTGCAGTGACTCACATTTGAACTGAAGTTCCATCCCATTCCTAACCCATAGAGTTCAGTATGATGTGGCTCCACCTTCAGCAGCTGTTACAGCTTCAACTCTTCTGGGAGGCTGTCCTCAAGGTTCAGGAGTGTTTCTCTGAATTTCTGACCGTTCTTCCTAAAGGTCATTGTGAGGTCACTCTCTGATGTTGGTGGAGAAGGCGTGGCTCTCAGTCTCTGCTCTAATTCCTCCCAAAGGTGTTCTATGGGGTTCAGGTCAGGACTCTGTGCAGTCCAGTCCAGTTCATCACACCAGAATCTGTCCTCCATGTCTTCATGGACCTTGCTTTGGTCACTGGTGCTCAGTCATGGTGGTAGAGGAAGGAGCCGCTCTAAACTGATCTATCAAGGTTGGGAGCATAGAATTGTCCAAAATGTTTTGGTATCCTGGAGCATTCAGAGTTCCTATCACTAGAACTTAGAGCCCAAGTCCTGAAAGAGAAGCCCACACCATGATTCCTCCTACAGACTCTGTACAATGCCGTCCCAAATGAACCGATGTCCTGGCAACCTCCAAACCCAGACTGGTCCATCCGATTGGCAGTTGGAAAAGCTTGATTCATCTCTCCAGAGAAGGCGTCTCCAGTGCTCTAGTCCAGTGACGGCGTGCTCTCCACCACTGCATTGACGCTTTGCATTTCAGTGATGTGTGGATGGATGCAGCTGCTCGGCCGTCGAAAGCCATGAAGCTCTCTGTGTGCTGGACTTGGACTAATCTGAAGGTCACATGACCTTCTGAGTGCAGAAAGTCAGTGACCTCTTTGACCTTCAGCATCCTCTGACCCTCTCCATCAGGTTACGTGGTCGACCACTTGGTGGCTGAGCTGCTGTTGTTCCCAAACTCTTCCGTGTTGTTCTGATAGAGCTGACTGTGGGAGATTTAGGACATTTCTCCACTAGATCTGCTGCACAGGTGGCGTCCTTTGACAGTTCCACGCTGGAATTCACTGAACTCCTGAGAGCGAAACGTTCTCTCACAAATGTTTGTAGAAACAGTCTGAAAGCCTGAGAGATGATTTTATACACCTGTGGTCAGAACAAGAGATTAAAACACCTGATTCTGATCATTATGGGGGAGCCAGTACTTTTGGTAATCTAGTGCAGTGTTTTTCAACCAGTGTGCCGTGGGAGATGGTCAAGTGTGCCGTGGGGAATTGCCCTCATTAACTGATATAAAAACATTTTCCATCTCCAGGATTTCAGCTCTGTGTTCATCCAAACAGGACTTGATAAAACACTGAGGAGTTAGGAATATAAAAGATCATAAAATACTTTTTCTTTGCGTTTATTTTATTTTATTAAAGACATTTTGATAAGAATGACGTACCGCGATTCAGCTGCAGCTCCGGCTGTATTTTGGAAAAGTCCCGCCCCTTTAATTGTCTCCACCAATCATTCTTGAAGGCTTAATCATATGTCATCAGTCTGACCAATCAGAAGTGGTTAAAGTCTTCACTTCCTTGTCCCGATTTAGCTCGTAAAATCGCTCAGTTCTAACAAAAATACCAGCTAAAGCTCGTCTTTAGCGGTGTAGCTTTCCACAGAATCCGGTATCAGACCGTGGAACAAGAGAACAAAACAATGAAGCTCAGAGACGCTGGTCTTTCTGCATCACTACATCTCCCATGATGCATTGGGTTGTGAGAGTGACCGAGCACAAGATCTGTTGTTAAATGCCTTGAAACCAACGAACACACATCAAACTGTTTTCAAATCTTCTAACTTAACTTTTATTGCATCTTTTAGAAAAAAACAGCTGCAGTTTCCAGCTTTTTCTGCAACAATTGTCTCAAAAATGCATGTGAGATTGTGGAGGAACTGTAGAATACAGACTATGAGTTTCTCCGTTTTTTTTTGTGTGTGTGTTTTTTTAATTTTTGGAGCCTGGTGTGCCGCGGGATTTTTTTTAAGGTTAAAGTGTGCCGTGGCTCAGAAAAGGTTGAAAAACACTGATCTAGTGTACATTAAGGAAGCATGTCGTTGGCATCAGTGCACATCTTTCCACTTTGTTTGAGTTCCTGTATTTCTTTTCTTCCTCCACAGACGTGTTGAATGACGCCATCTTTGATGAAGACCACGACGAGATGGTGATTGTAAAGGACATTGATATGTTCTCCATGTGTGAACACCACCTGGTGCCCATCTTCGGCAGGGTGAGAGGACCTCAGACACACAGACAGACAACAGAAGCACACAACTGTGTTTAAACCTTTGGGAAAAAGGACATTTGTTCATGTTTATGCTGCTTTATTCTTGAGTCCTACAGAGAATAACGTTATGTACACTATTCCATGAAGAGAGAGGGGAACACCTGAGGCCCCCCTACAAGAATTAAAGAAACACATTAAGAAATCTGAAAACAATGTATGATGACAGCTACAAAAGGTAAAACCTTTATATAAAATCAATTTAAATATAAAATCAATAGAGCAAACATATAAATTGCATTTCTGGAACAGGTTAGTGTGAAAACGCATGTATTTAATAACCAGCAGGCTTTACATCTCATGACGGCAGGTGAGGAAGATGACAGGTGAAGCACCGCCTTCCCCTGTCCCTCCCCAGATCGCACTTTCCTGCCTGAAACCGGTTTCAACCAGGAGCTAAAAGCTCCAGAACCGATCCAGAACCAATCCAGAACCGATCCCAAACCTGCCCAAATTATGTCCATCCACCTAAAGTCAGAATAAAAACCGCCTCTTGATCTGGAAGCCGCCCAGTCTGCCAATGCTGACTGTTGGCTAACTTGAGTCTGTGGACTTGCTGTTGACTGGAATATACCATTGGTGCAGAAGGACGGGGGGGGGGGCAAACACTATTATGATCAATCTCATGCCAGTTCAGTGATTTGGGGTGTTTTTCTATGACAGATTTACATGATGCTGGACGTAAAATGTATTTTGAGCTCGGGACCCCTAGAGAGTTGGGGGCCCCAGGCGATCAACTACCACTGCCTAATGGTGAGTCCTCCCATGAGAAGTGGACTGAGTGACCCCTCCCTCCTGCCTCCTCCCATGACTCAGTCATTCTATTGGTCAGAATAACCATTTTTGATCTGTTTTTAAAACATTTTCTTTTTAATCCTCATTTTTTTCCACATTTTTTCTGTAGTTCAAGTTTTTCAAATTGTAAACTGACCAATCAGATGCCTCAATAAAAGTAGGTGGAGCCTGCTGGCCCCCATCAACAACATTCAACATTCAAACGGACAGATTTCATGTAGCCCGCTTTTAAGTAATAGGGGTGTGGCCTCCCAACAAGTTCAGTCCTGATTGGTGAGAGTGGTTGCCATGGCAACATCGACTCAGACTGAGGAGCCCACAGACACAATGAATGATCTCTGACAGTGTCATGGAGTCTGAAGTGGGCCGTCGTCTTTTTGATGCTTTCTGATTTATTTTCTATTTAAAACAACAAGAAGGGGGGGTTGTTTCATCCGCCGTTGGAGTTTAGTTTCATCCGGTGGCGTGCTTCTTGATCGGCAGGCGGGGGGCCCCACGCGTGAACTGAGCAGACCTTTGTTCCGTCCAGCCGCCGTTCTTGGTGCGTTGAAGAGGTGGGCGGAGCAAACCAGTTAACGTGCGCGTCTCACCTCTGGAATCTTTTTCACCCCGTTAGAATCTGATGAGGAATGTCGTCCTTTAGAAATATTTCTACGTTTGCCTCCTTCGTTTCACCCCTGAACCGCTGCAGCTCCAGATTCCTTTCTCTTCTGCGTCCCTCAGGTTGATGGATGAATGGAAATGTTATTAAAAGAATCTAAGCTCATCCTCTAACATCAGGGGTCGCATCAGCATATATCTTCTGACATATTTATTTGCATTTGTGTAAAATAAAAGCCCCTGTTGGAGCTGGGTAGCTGTTCTAGAAGGCTTTCTCAGAGGTTCCGTCCGTCTTTGTTGTTTTTTGGGTTTTATCTGCTGAGGGCTGAAAATGTCTTTCCTTTACTGTTACATCAGGCAGACCCTCAAAAAAACCCAAAGAACTAGTAAAAGTGTCATCTTCTGGTTTAAAAAGTGACGTGAGCTGATTTTCCGTACAGATCTGAGCTGCCCGGAACTCCGCTTACAATAAAAGACTTATCTTTGTTCATAACTTGAACATTTAGCTGAGAGTCCAAACACGGAACCACGCGAGCAGATGCGTATCATTTGTCTGGAGGCAGCTGGTCTGAGCAGCAGGGAACAAGGAATCAGATTAGCTGAAATCTGTTTATCTGCCTCCTCCTCGCTTCTGTTGTGACATCACTGCTCTCCGTGGAAGCTCGTCAGCCGCCGTCCTCGCCGCCTCGTCTGTCATCCCTCCAACTTCACGGCAGGTGCTCGCTGTGGCAGAGGCCCGGCTGCTGATCATTCCCAGCGTCTGAACGTCCTCCGATGACAGCAGTGACTCACGCTAACTCAGCTGTGGGGCTTTTTGTTCACGTCCATGACCCCCCCTGACCGTCATCGCTACCTGCCAGCCGTCTGACTCTTTCCTGTTTGTTCTGCTGGGGCTGACAGACGGTTAAACGCAGTCGTCCGCTCTTTATTAATGACATCATGGAGGAATAGTCCACTGTCAAACACAGCATGATGAGATCTGATGAACCTGCTTTTAAAACAAGCCGATCAGCCATTTCCAGAAGACAAGGAAGGATCCTTACAGAGAAAAAAGCTTCTGTTCCTACCGTGAATCCAGCAGTTTGCTGCCTTTAAAAGGTCTAAATCCTGCTTTTCTGAAGCCTGTCAGTGTAAACTATATTCATATTTACGATCATATATGACCTTTGGCACTCTAAGGAACATTCTCATGAGCCCTTTTTCCTACCCGGAAGTAAGACGACTCGATCTCTGAGGCTCCGCCTTTTTCTCCTTGTGGGCGGCGCCCATTTTTGCCGACATCATTCTAGAGGCGGCCTCAGCAGCGTGTCTGTGATTCTCCCACCAAAAAAAAAATCAGAACTTTTACAAAGATGGATGTTCATAGTGTTCATAGAAATGAAACGATCACCGCTAGCTCCTCTGAGCAAGTGGGCGTGTCTGTTAGTCTGGGGGCGGAGCTGGCATCACAGACCCCTTCTGGAAGGGGCGGTTCCTCACTTTGTGACATCACAATGTGAAAGCCCACTCATTTTTATGGGTTGGGAGGGGCTGGTTTTTAGAGGAATATTCAGAGATGCATGAATGGATCACAATCCCACTTTTGCATGAGACTGATTACATTTTCAAAAACATTGTCCCGTTACTCCCTCAAGGCTATAAGCATAAAAAAACATGGTTATTGATTTTGTCCTGGCGTTAGCAGAGACATTACTGAGGACTCTTCCAGAAACCTCTTTGGGTGAACGCCAACCTCCACAACTGCAGATGAAGCTCCATCGTCATCGTCATCATAAAGGCATATTTGAACAGAAGAACAACCCACCCAGACGTATTTAAAATGGACAGTTTTAAAGCAGACATTTGTAATGTTGTCCGTGTTCTTCTGGAAGTCAGATAATTAATCTTTGTATAAGTCCGTGTATTGACTCCTTCCATTTCAGGATGGAGGATGTTGGAAACACAAAGGTTTGAAATACCTCAAAATTCCTGTCTATAGAAATAAAACTGTTGGTGTTTTAAATACAAATGAAGTCAGAAAGTGTTTGTGTGGCCCAGGCTGGTGGGCAGCAAGATGAAATATGAGCTAAACACAGAAACATGAAAAAGCACAAACGTTTGAACAGAACAGTTTGGACAAACGTATAAAATGGAAAAGAAGAAAAGATCAGGATCTCACAGCAAGCAGACCCTTATCTGTTCTTCACAAGGAGCAGCCAATCCAGACAATTAAGTTGTAGAGCGCCAGGAGCGAGGAGCCAGAGACGCATCAACACCTCCCACCCCCGTTTAGTTCATTCAGTAATCAGCAACAGCTAAACTCCAATGTAAGACCAGAATGGATCCACCGGTTGAAACGGACCAAAGCAGAGAAGCCGTGTCAGGCCAACGGGACGGGCCACAAGTCCTAAAAAAACGAATAAACTGTGAGGACGTCGTCCATCACCAAGTCAAGAACAAAGCTGAATGTGAAAGACACTGGAGAGGGGACAACTGAAGTGATGAACATTGTCTCCCATTGCATTAACCGTTCAATGCCCCCCCCCACGTAGACTCCCACTAACGCCTCATCTCATTCCGTTCTTAGCCACAGAATACAGAGCTGGTCTGCAGAGGTCAGCCATGGCACCAATGTCTGGACTGAAACACTGAAACATTGGACAGTGACAGAGAACGTCATGATGCTAAACAGTCCACGTGTTCTACGAAAACAAAGCAACAGCAAGGAAAAGCTTTGGACTGTGACAAGGGCTCTGTCTATCTGCTGGACTAACAATTATCCCTCCATCCGTGTGTCTGTCTGTCCATCCATCCATCAACCATCCATCCATCCATTGTCAGAATCTGCTGAATCCTTCTTGGGGTCACAGGGCTGCCAGAACCAATCCAGTAACTGTTACATGACGGTGGTGTCCCCCTGAACAGGTCATCCGTCGGTTGCCGGGCCAGACACATGCATGCACACACACACATACGCACACTCACATTTAGGGACAACTTAGTCATCAATGCACGTTGGTGACGTAGTTCTGACGTGTCTTACAGAAGCAGAAACACCAGCGTCCATCGTGACTCCGTATTACTGACTGTGGCTGACAGCTGAAGTAGTTCTAGCCTGTGAAGGCGAGTGTTCAACCGCCTTTCTCTCACGCCCAGCCAGTGAACCTGCAGACAGTCATGAGTGATCATAATAACTGCATACATGATGGTCTTTACACTGTGCATGCATGCAGAGACCCTGAAACATGGAGGAGTCATTACACAATTCAGCTTTTAGGCTGTTTTATTGCTGAAAGGAAACAGTCTAATGATGGAGGATCATTTATTGAGCAAAGGCAAATAGATCATCATAAACTTAATCAACTCAGTTTTTTACAGGTTTACGAAGATGAGTAATCTCACCAGATACCAGGAATAAACCCAATATCCAGATTTACCGCCGGCATCTCTGAGCTGCATCATATTCCTCCTTTATTGCTGTTGGTGCTCTGTCTCTCTGCTGTCCTGAGGATGTCACCTGCACCCTCACCTCACATCTCATTGGTTGATTATTGCTGCTTTCAGCCGTGGTCAGTAGGACGCCTTCTGACCGCCGTGAGGCTGTGAACCGCCATAGCAGACGGGACACGCTGGTTTTGTGATGGCAAAGGAAAGGGGTAAAGGGGGCGGAGGCCTTCCCCCGGGGCTGATAAAACAGGAGGAAATAAAAGAGACCAAATTAAAGAAGGCGACAAAACTCTGTCCTGTTGAAGACGGAGGAGAGTTTTGCTGCCTTCAGGAGGCGGCAGTTGCATATTTTGGAGGATTTTTGGGCATCGGTCAGTGACCAACCCGAGAGCGCTTGGAGGTCGTCCGGGTGCAGTCCAGTGACAGACGGGGGGCAGGAAGGCAGCAGCGCGATAACTGACTGATGGGAGGGTCTTCATGGTCCCACTGTCCGATTGGTAGAAATGGTACGGTAGCAGCGCAGGTACTCAACGAGGGCTGTTGACATCGTTTTCTGTGAGAATCTTCATCATTTCCCACCACTGGTCAGTGTCCCCCAGCATCGGTATGGACTTCCTGTGCAGAAAGGACTTTGGTTCCTCCCCAAACTGCTGTTCAACAGAGAAGAGGAACTGCTGGTTTCCCTCCTGCAGCTTCATCACTAGTGGGTTACGATGTCATTAGAGTCTTCATCACTGCTGCTCCAATCCTCTATCCACTCACTCACCGCTGCTGCTTTCATCGCCTAGTTTAGAAGAAGAAATCCATTTAGAAAAGTTACATTCATAAAGATCACAAACAAGCTGAAACTCTCCTGGTCCAGGAGTGGATGCTTCATTGTTTTCTCACAGAGACATCCGTCCTCACCGTCCTCAGGTGGAACAGCAGTTTCTAAAGAAAATACACCTTTTGAACGCTGTTTAGATGCAGCGCCGCATTTATGACGGAGGTTTTCTTTGTAGCCTGCAGTCGTATCAAATCGTCAAATATCTTTAACCCTTGTGCTATCTTAACATTGGGGGTGGGGTCATCTGGACCCCATAGGATACCACAAAGGTTACAACTATTCATCATAAGTACTCTACTACTTCATGGTAGTGAGACAAGTATCTACATGTTTGTATCTTTGCACAACGTACCTTAGCTTGGAACATTTTTGAGAACGAGGTGGTGTGCCATCTCTGACCCTTCCTACAGGAAACCAATGCTTGAAAAAGGTTCCTAGGTATAAATCTACAGGAAATTGACGGGGGTGCAGGAATACAGATTTTGGGTGGATTTTGAGTGAAACCAGTTTGAGGCGAGAACGCCTCTGTCGGCATCAAGGAGCCTTTGTCAATGCTGACGCAGACATTGGGGGGGGCAAAGCTGTTTGCTGGGGGGGCTGTGGCACCGCCCCAGCCTGAACTAAACGTGGTTTGAAGTCCAACCCGTTGGTTTTTCCCAGCATGTTTGGGTGAAATGAAAAGATGAATGAAGAAGGTTTTGGTTTGATGTCAGGATATCAGGCGTCTGCAGAGGAGCTGCAGCAAAGAGGAGGCAGAAGAAGTGGACAAACAGATCTTTGCACGCTCGTTGGCGCTGCCCTTTCTCTACTCCTGTCAATAAATTGTGCATGACATTTAAGCGTGTGTGTGTGTGTCTGTGTGTGTGTGTGTGTGTGTGTGTGTGCATGTGTGTGTGTGTCTGTGTGTGTGTGCGTGTGTGTGTGTGCATGTGTGTGTGTGTGTGTCTGTGTGTATGTGTGTGTCTGTGTGTGTATGTGTGTGTGTGTGCATGTGTGTGTGTGTCTGTGTGTGTGTGTGTGTGTGTGTGTGTGTGTGTATGTGTGTGTCTGTGTGTGTATGTGTGTGTATGTGTGTGTGCTTCCAGCCATCCACTGCTTCCTTCATCTTCAGCCTTTTGATTTTCACTTTCAGCTCTTGTGGTTGTGAAGCTGTGGAAACAATCGGACTCTCAGTAAATGATCCCACCACAGGAAATGTTTGTGTTGCTTTAGGGTATTGACGAAATGATTGAATAAAATCAATATTTTAAACGGTAAACAAAAGGATTGTGAGTCTGTTCAGGCGTCCGCCTGCCTTTGTGGTCAAACATAAAAACACACAGACAGAAGTCGGTCTCAGTTTCAGAGTCTGTCTGCGTGTTTTTCTTCAGAAAACAGGTTAATATTTTATTTATTGTTTTATTGCTTTTATTTATTTCAAGTATTGTAGTCAAACCAATAAAGAATTTTTATACAGATTTATCAAACTCATTGCAGAAATGATGAAATGGATAGATTTAAAAAAAAAAAGAGAAAAAGACAAAGACACGTAAATCACATTTGATTAATTAAATACAGTGATCAGTAACTAAAGTCAAGTAAAGTTTGATTTATTTCTTGAAAAGGAGCAGGAAGAAGTGAGTTTATATAATCCCCCCCCCCTACTGAGTTCATTCATTTGATAGTTTTACAGTTTTTGTAATCCGGTTCTGATCCAATAGATTCTTTTCAAGTTACTAAATCCAGTGTCTAGTAATGACTGATTATCTTCAGTTATACCATGGTCCGGGTTAATACTCGATTCTGATTGGCTGCTGGGTGTACTATAAACAGTGATATACCATGGGATAACCGGTCAGCTAGCTTAAATGTTTTGTATCACTGCGCCGGCTTCTGTAAAACAACCTTTATCTTCATCATCTGGACAAAAACAAGCGGTAAGAGGTGAACTTTCTCTCTGAACTGATGCTTTATTCAACGCATCGGAAAGATCAGCATAAATATACATATATATATATATATATATGTATATATATATATATATATATATATACATATATATATATATATATATATGTATATATATATATATATACATATATATATATGTATATATATATATATATATATATATATATACATATATATATATATATCGCCAAATCTTGGCTGCAGCGGTGGTGCTGTGCGACGCGCCGCACCATGTAACAAAATGTCCGCTTTTTGTGAGAAAAGCGATCCAAACTGGGAAAAAAACAAGAATTAAGGACTAAAAGCTGGTTAATATGTATTGCTTTGGTAAGTGACCATGGTATAAGCGGGTTAATGGCCTTCAAAGTGTGCGGTTATTACTTTTTAACGCACTTCGCGGAAGCAACCGGTTCAGGTTTACATGGCGTGCGTTAAAAAGTGATAACGCGCACTTCGTCGGCCATTAACCCTTACGAAACATTCATTCATGATTTCAGTAAACAGTAACAGTAACCGTTATGTAACAATCATTGATTATCATTAGAACACATCTAAGACATCTAAGATCTGGACGTTTAAGCGACATCCACATCTTTCTCTCTGTACACAGAGTTCCAGTTTTGTCTGGATAAGTCATTGTTAGAGAATTCAGAGTGTTTCATTTCTTAACCTAACATGTCCAGGTTCAGCTCACCAGCAGCTTTCTTCTTCAAAATAATGCAGATTGATGGCACTGTTAACCCTTTAACACCAGTGTTGATCTTCTTTGACTCCCCATAACCTTTCCACATATTTACTACTACTTCATCTACTTCAGAATGACACTGATGGGGTAAACAGTTGAAGGGTACCAGCATGTCCAAAGGTGTGTTATTCTCTGTAGTCAAAGGGTTAAAAGCGTTCAATCATTTCAGAATAGACGAAGACGTCGGCAGGTTTGAGAATACATGACCCATCAACAGACGTGCAGCTTTGCCGTCTCCCTCGGTTCAGCAGCTGCAGAGCACTTCATGGCTTCATGAATGGGCCGCACCATTGATGCCACGGCATTGACGCCACGGCATTGACGCCACTGCATTGACGCCACGGCATTGACGCCACGGCATTGACGCCACGGCATTGACGCCACGGCATTGACGCCACGGCATTGACGCCACGGCATTGACGCCACGGCATTGACGCCACGGCATTGACGCCACGGCATTGATGCCACGGCATTCTGTTCAGGGCTGTGACTGGAAATCCCAGTAAACAGAGATCTAACTGTGGAACGTGGCCGCCGCCGCACACGGCTGCTTCCTTTTACGTAGTCCGTGTGTTTCAGAACATCTTTCAACAAGAAACCTAAAAATACACAAAAGAAATTCTACACAACATTTAGCCCACAAATATGCATGTATCCAGCTTCTCAAATACAGACAATATTTGCAGTTTTGTGATGATTTCTCTGAATTGGTACTTTCCCTTTTCTAACATTGTAAATTATTGATAGAATTCTGGATCCAAGTACAACAATTTATAAGCATCAAATTAAACATTCATGTTATAGTAAATGTCCAATTCTCACATATTTTAACTCGGATGATAAAACAGTGGAAAATAGTATTAATGTGTTACTACTCCAGTCTAAATTTGACAGACAGAAGTGCAGAGTAGAACAATGAGTCCCAAGTTTACTGGATCCATGATAGACATTTGTCACTGTTAGAAATATCTTATAACTATGAATACATCCATGGCATTTAACACTGGAACAGTGATGAGTAATGCATTTTCTTGTGAACTTGTTTAGTTAATATGTTTATTGTTTAATATTGTTTTCCTGTTTCTCTTCTTTATTCTGGCATCTTCAGACGTTTTTTGTTCCTTATCTCTTTCTACAGTTTTTCATCTAGGCAAGGCAAGGCAAGTTTATTTGTGTAGCACAATTCGTACACAAAGTAATTCAAGGTGCTTCACAAAACAGAAAAATGCATTAAAATCACAATACATCATAGAAATAATCAACATAAAATTTACTTTAAAAGAAAAGAAAAAAAAAAGATTTAAAAAGAAAGGAAGGAAAGAAAAGTGCAGATAGGACCTTTCAGTCATATACACGGCTAAACAGAAATGTTTTCAGTCTAGATTTGAACATGAACACAGAAGAGGCCTGTCTTACGGCTTCAGGGAGGCTGTTCCAGATTTTAGCTGCAGAATATTGAAACGCTGATTCCCCTTGTTTAGTTCTGACTCTGGGAATCAACAGGAGGCCGGACCCTGAGGTCCTCAGAGTACGAGATGGTTCATATGGCACTAACATGTCAGAGATGTACTTTGGTGCGTGGCCATGGAGAGACTTGTACACAAGCAGAGCTGCTTTGAAGTCTATTCTTTGAGGTACAGGGAGCCAGTGCAAAGACCTGAGCACAGGACTAATGTGATCATACTTCCTGGTTTGGGTCAGGACTCGAGCAGCAGCATTCTGGATGTACTGAAGCTGTTTTACAGCTCGTTTGGAGAGGCCGGTGAGCAGGCCGTTACAGTAGTCTAACCTACTGGAGACAAATGCATGAATAAGTATCTCCAGGTCTCGCTTTGACATTATGTTTTTGATTTTGGCAATGTTTTTCAGATGGTAAAATGCCGCTGATGTTACTGACTTGATATGGCTGTTAAAGTTCAGGTCAGAGTCCATGATTACCCCTAGATTTCTGACTTGATTTGAGGGTTTAAAAGACAGAGAATGAAGGTAGATGCTGACACTTTCTCTTTGTTTCTGTGGGCCAAAAACAATAACTTCGGTCTTGTCTGAGTTTAGCTGGAGAAAGTTGTTCTGCATCCACGCGCTGATCTGTTGGAGGCAGTGGTTGAGTGAATCCACTGGCCCATATTCACCTGTTGTCAGTGACACATAAATCTGAGTATCATCTGCATAGTTGTGATAAGAAATGTTATTACTGCGTATTAACTGCCCTAGTGGCAGCATGTAGAGGTTGAGCAGAAGGGGTCCCAGGATCGATCCCTGGGGCACACCACAATTCAAGCCCATGTAGTCTGAGACACAACTACCAATTTCAACAAAGTATTTCCTGTCTTCTAGATAAGACTTGAACCAACTTAGGGCAGATCCAGAGATGCCAACCCAGTCTTGGAGTCTGTGCAAAAGGATCCCATGATCAACAGTATCAAAGGCAGCACTCAGGTCTAGCAGGATTAAGACAGAGACTTTTCCATCATCAGTGTTCAGGCGGATGTCATTGGTTACCTTGATAAGGGCAGTTTCTGTGCTATGATGGGGTCTAAAACCTGACTGGAAAACATCAAATGAATTGTTTAATAAGAGAAAGTCAGTGAGCTGTTGGTAGACAACTTTTTCAAGGACTTTTCCTAAAAATGGCAGATTAGAGATAGGTCTGTAATTATTCAGTACAGTGGGATCAAGACCGCTCTTTTTCAGGAGGGGTTTAATGACTGCAGTTTTTAAGGCCTCTGGAAGTATTCCAGATTGAAGAGACATGTTAACTATTTGAGTAATTGGTGGCAACACACTGTTCAGGACAGACTTTAGAAATCTAGTGGGTAACACATCAAGGCAGCATGTAGACGAGCTCAGACGGGTGATGGTCTCTTGGACAGTTTGGTCAGTGACAGGTACAAAGTGAGTCAGCTTAGAGTGAGTAGGTGGCTGTTGGATAGTTATATGTGTTGTGGAGTTGATGGCTTTTTTAATGCCCTGAACCTTGTCATTGAAAAATACAGCAAACTCATTACACTTAGGTGTACAAACCAGTTCTATTGGTAGCTGGGTTGGAGGGTTAGTTAATCTGTTAACTGTTGTGAACAGGATACGAGAGTTGCTGCTGCAGCTTCCAATTATTTCAGAGAAGTACCTTTCCCTTGTTCTGCATAAGATCTGGTTGTAAGCATACAACTCCGCCTTATACATTCCATAATGAACCTGGAGTTTTGACTTGCGCCACTTTCGCTCGGCTCTGCGGCACTGTTGTTTCTGTGCCCTGACTAGATCATCATTCCTCCAGGGAGCTTTCTGTCTATGTTTTCTCAATTTAACCTTCATAGGGGCAATGGCATCCAGAACATTCAAGATGCTAGAAGTAACAGAATTCAGCATTTCATCAACATTGGCACCAGAGGCGTTTTCAGGGTTTATCATTTCTACAAACTGTGCCCTAGTGCTCTCATTTATTTGTCTCCTTTGGACAACTGCAGGGCCAGGTGGTGGTTTGGGAGCAACAGACAGGTCAAAGAATACACAGAAATGATCAGAGAGGGCGACATCAACCACACTGACATTGTAAATAATAACCCCCCTTGTGATGAGCAGGTCCAGAGTGTGCCCTCTGCTGTGGGTGGGGCAACTCACATGCTGAATTAGACCAAAGGTTTCAAGGACAGCATTGAGCTCTTTTGCATTTCTGTCATTGACATTATCAACATGAACATTAAAATCACCTGTAATGACTAGACCATCAAAGTCTGTGCACACAACTGAGAGCATTTCAGTGAAATCATCAATAAAACTTTGGCTGTGCTGAGGAGGTTTGTACATAACTATGCAGAGTAAGGGAGGAGTTTGTTTTAGCTCAATCTTAAAGGACACATACTCAAATGATGAAAACACACCAAATGATAGTCTGCGGGTTGCAATATTATCTCTAAACAGTGCAGAAACGCCTCCACCCTTTTTATTTTCTCTTATTTCCGATTCATGTTTGTAGTTGGGGGGAGTTGATTCCACTAGAACTATGTTTCCTGTGTTTTCTGTCAAGCCATGTTTCAGTTAATAACATAAAATCAAGATTAAAAGAAGAGATAAGATTATTGATTAAAAAGGATTTGTTGCATAAAGATCTGACATTGAGTGCAGCAAGTTTGAGATTAGTTTCCTTGGGACTGGTCAAAACCTTCTTGCAAGGGATGTGAACTAGATTTCTTTGATTGGACAATCTAACTGCCCTTTTTTGCATTCTACGTGGTGCAACCACAGGTATAGCACCAGAAGGAAGCTGTTCATCACAGGGCCCCAGTTTGACATAACCTTTCCTAGGACACTGGGGGCCCGTTTCATCCTAGCTCCGGGGAATAGCACCTCTAGAGGCGCGCAAGAGAGGTCGAGTTGAGGGTAGTTTGGGTGATGGACCAGGAGGAGCAGGAGCTGGACGGGATTTGGGTGAACGACGGAGGGGGCGTGTTGGAGGGGGTTTGGATGAAGGAAGTGTTGGAGGGACTTTGGGTAAAGGATAAGGAGGGGGCGCTGGAGGGGTAGGAGAGCTCCTGTGTGGTGTGAGGCTCACAGGTGTTAGGGGAGCCATCTTAATTCCTGACTTAATGAGGCTATCAAAATGGCTAGGTAGGGCCATGGGTGAAAGTGGGGGGGACGAAAAGGAAAGTGAGTCTTCACTGGGAGTAGATGTAGCAGGGGGCGCCCACAGCTGGTCAGATGGTGGAATTTCTGGGGCCAAATCTGGTGGTTGTTGTTGTGGTTCTGCAGCTGGGTCCTTAGCTGGCGGTAGTTTTTGTGGTGCTGGTGCAGGTGAGTCCTTAGATGGAGGTGGTTGCTGTAATGCTGGTGGAGCTGAGTCCTTAGATGGAGGCGGTTGTGGTGCTGGTGCTGCCGGATCCAAGTCTTTGACCGGTGGTGGTGGAGGTAGTTGTTGTTGCCGTTGTGCTGTGGTTCCTGGGACACTGGCTCGGTCCTTCCTTACTGCCTTTTCAGGGCCTTGGCCTCTATGCCCCAGAGTGTGGAGGAGGTTCTTCACTAACTCTCTTGCTCCACCTCTGTTCAGGTGTGGGCCTCTTCCCATGAATAGGTCCTTTCGCTTCCAGAATGTATTAAAGTTGTCAATGTAATGGAGTCCTCTAGAAGCACACTCTCTGGAGAGCCAATTGTTCAGCTGAAACAGACGGCTGAACTTGAGTGACACCCCATCGATGTTAGGAAGAGGTCCACTGATGAATGCTTCAACCTCTACTTTGTCAATCTCTTCAAATAACTTCACGAAGTCCTTTTTCAAACGTTCGGACTGTTCTTTTCTGATATCGACAGCACCTACATGGATGATTATTCGTTTAACTCCTTGGTACAAGACTTTAGATAAGAGTCCTGTAATCACTGGAACAGTAGAACTTGGGCAACATAAAGTTTGCATTCTTCTGTGGCTGACTCCACTGATAGCGCCATCTCCAAGCAGCAGCGTATCTCTGACCTTGACGTTTGGCACAGATTTTCTTTCTGCCTGTGCTTTGTTGCCAACATTATGACTCCTTCTCTGTGGTCCAATTTCACTGTGTTCTTCAATATCACATTGTGTTAGGGGTAAAAATCTGTTTGTGAGCTTTATTTCGGATGTTCTGTCATCTTTACGCTTTGGCTTAACACAGAGTTCCTCTGCACAAAGTTTTGGAAAGGACACAACATCACTCAGGTCTATGTTACTGTTATTCTTCTCGTTTGTAGTAAGAGTGGGCTTCTTACCACCCGATGTTACTGGAAGGGTCTTGTGAAGTCCATTTTCAGTTTCCAAAGTAAATATCCTTGTTTGTAGCTCTTTTATTTCTTGTTGGTAGATCCGACAGCGTTCACAGTGGGAGTTTGATTTTCTTCCTCTTCCGGACATGTCGCTGGCTTGTCAAAAATATTGATTTGTATAGGTGGAAGTCACAAAAAAAGATGACCAGTCTGATATTCCAGGATGTGTGGAAGAAGTAAAATGATTAAAAATGATTAATTAAATGATTAAAAAGCAAATAAAGCAGGAAGCAGCAGGAGCAGGGAAAAAAGCGTCTGCACTCTTTTGCAGGGGGAGGAGTTTTGTCATTTAGTCTATTTTAACCATTCAACTATCCAAATGTTTAGCTCTTTCAGCTTTTTCCAGCTGTGACTTTTGGTCCTTCAAATCCTTGAACTTTTCCAGATATTCCAGGATTTCTGCCTCCATTGAAATAAATGGGGAATCCTTGGTGTAGAAGCTCGCTGGTTCGATACCCGGCTCTGGCATTTTTCACAAACATTTTTTTGTTATTTTGGTGTTTTCACTTTATTTATGGTCAACTTTGATCATTTCTTTATTTTTATTTTTTTCAATTCATTCAGTAATCTGGCATTCAACCCTGCATTTTCTGTTGGAAAAGCAGCTGCTTCTAGTTGTTTATTTTATTTATTTTAACTTGTCCAACAGTTGAGCAAACAGATGAGAGCTGAAAGCCTCTTGTGTTGGACATAGTCTACTGTTGCAACATGGGTTATGAATCTTCTGACACACTAGGTGTATATTTGAATCAACCCCTTTTGTCATTTAGTCTAAACTTTATTTATATTAATTATATTTATAACGGTTTTTGGGGGGGTAGAATCATAAAGCATAATAATGCAGCAAGTTGCTGGTCAGGTTTAGATGTAATACAAATCTAAAAGGGGCGGGGTCTCTCAAATGTTCCAAACATACCTGTTGGCTCCAATAATGTTCACATCCAACAGGTAAACATGGACATAATTGAACTACCATTCACACCATTATTTTTTATTTTATGTTTTTTTACTTGAAATTGTTCTCGTTTTCCCTTCTTCCCCATCACTGTTATAAATCCTAACTGACTCTCCTGATTGACAGGTGTCGTTGGTTGTTGCCTTCCAACAGAGGACTTGCTGGTGTGATTATAATTGTGTGTTGTCCAATAAAGTTCATGGAAATAAAAACCTGAATTGAAACTGCATCAACGTTCTTCTCAGAGATTTGGGTTTTTACCACTCGTTTCATTTCTATCCTGTTATTATTGTGAGATATTCATGTTTAAAATATGACATTCTGGTCAGTTTACATCCTTCTAATATGAATAAACGTTCACTGGATGGAGAAGCTTTTTGGCATCAAGCATCTCTAGTGGAAAAGGTCTATGTAAGGAATGTTTTTGTACTCTGGCAAATGCTTGGCCTGGACTCTCTGCCTGAGGCTTTGGTAACATGTAACCCTTCCACCCTGCAGGTCCACATCGGTTACCTACCCAACAAGAGAGTTCTGGGCCTCAGCAAGCTGGCCAGGTGAGTAAATTCACTTTGTCTGGCTGAGTGGGCCTGTAAGCTGATTAATGAAAACATGTTTGTGATCCAGCGTAGAATCTGATCCCTCTGACCCCAATACCTTCAGGCTTATCATACTAATAGCACTTGTTGTACCGGGTCTGCCTGGCCTCATGAGGACAGCGGGGAAACCGGCCGCCTCAGACGGGCAGACAGTCCGTCAGCGGCAGGTTCCACAATCAGGCCCACAATTACAATAAGAAGAAGTCAGAAAACAGACCAACAGGACGGAGACGAGCAGATGGGTGGGGGTGGGGGGGGGTAGGATGTTGTCGTGGTCACAGACAGCACTTAGATTGATAGAGATCAGCTGGTGATCAGCAGAGGAGCAGCACCACGGATAACATGGATGAGGATTGATTTAGCTGCACGTTGGTTTCTTCATGGATGGTTTGGAAGGAGAGCAGGAAGGTCACACGTATGTTAAGATGTGTAAAGATATCTGCAAACGGGTTTTAGGGCCAGTTTACAAAAAATGGTTTTTTAATGACGACTTTTAAGTTGTACGTTTAAGTAACTGTTGAACTATGGGATTTTAAGATTTTTTCTTGTAAATTTACGAGATTATAAATCGTAAATCTACAAGAAAAAATCTTCAAAGTCATAGATTAACGAGGAAAAAACACCAAAGTTGTCTGTTTATTGGAGCCAAGCTTGAAGATGAAACATGTGGAGCATTTTGTGAAGCTTTATTTCCAGAAAGGTTTAAAAAACAAAGAAATTCTGAACCTTTTGGTGACTCAAAATCAGATTACTGTCAGTGGAGCCGGCTTTCTTGGGTTCAGTGTCGGTAAAGCAGAGTGTCATCTGTTAAATAAGGAGCTCAGAGACACGTTTGGGTGTAGAGGATCCAATACTTTATTCTCCTTTTCATTCACATAACCTGAAGTTCATTTGTCTCATGACGTCATGAACCTGTCATCCAAACACCAATGTGGAAGTAATCAGTGTTACATACGCCCCCTCCTGCAGATGAACAGTCCCGTTTCAACATAAAACAATAAAAAGCAATGAAAATAGTCTGTTATATTAGCACTAGAACGTTGAAAATACCAGAAAGACGGAAGCATCACACAAACGTAGAGATCTTGTCTTTGGTGGAGGAAGAAAGGATTGAAGTGGACATCTGCAGGAACACCGACGTCTTCATCAACGGCTGCAGAGATCCTGCAAACCACCCATCAATGAATAAAACATTAATGAATCATAAATCAAACAAAGGTGCTTCTATGGTTAGTAGAATCCTTTGTAGTTTTAAAGCCTCACACGTCCACCTCCTCCCAGAATGCAGCAGCGAATACTCCACCTCCATCCAACCCTCATGTCCTCCCTCTATACATCCATGAACCTCCTCTTTGGTCCTCCTCTAGTCCTTGTGCTGTCTTAACGTGTCTTGGAGGCACGTTAACATTGGGAGTGGGGTCATCTAGACCCACTAGACAGAGCTCTGAACCTTTGTTCTTCAATGATTTGTGATCTTCACTGGTGTCCATGGATTACATGAAATCCTCTCCACCTTTATCCACCTTTATCATGGTAGGAGAACACCTGAATGGAAGGGGGGGGGGTGTCATAGGATAGCACAAGGGTTAGTCCTCCTTCCTTTTAGCAACATCATCACTGTTCCTCTTCTCAGTGTGTCTAAACCATCTGCATTGATCTCCAAAACCCTTAAAAAGAAGAGTTTGGTCTGTAACTTCCATCATAGGTATGCAGGAAATCCTATTGATGAAATAATTGGTGAACTCCCCGTTACAGTCACAGCTGCCCCCATGGGTGGACATAGAAATGCTGCGGGTCATCTGGTTGAATCTCTGCAGATGTATCTGTTCAGCACAGCTTTGACCTTTAGCTGCACTCCGCCCGGGCGGCATTTCTCTGAGGTCGAGTCCATCCGAGGAACAACAGGTCGCATTTCTGCAGCAGCGTTGCGTTTATTCTTCCTTTATTATCTGTAATTATAATGAAGATTTCCAGTTTGCTGTGAAGTTGTTCCTGTAAGGAGAGTCTGCGGGGACTTTTGTCCCATGTCCATGTACCTAACCATAAAACAAAGGTTCGTTATTGATGACTGCGCCAAAAAAGCTGGTTGATTTCAGAGTGGAAAATGCAGATCATCAGGGGTTGTTGTCTTAGAGCAGCAGCACAGAGACAGTAAAGGACTTACTGCTGAAGGAAAGATGGAGGTAGGGGTGTCAAACATACGGCCCACCAGGTGGTTTAGTCTGGCCCACATGAAGAGCAATAATCATAAGGATGTTTAAAAAAGAAAGCAAGTTTCTAGTCCATTCCTGTGGCGAGTTATGATTTTTTAAAGAAATAACCTAAATGCGCAATTCCACCACTAGGGGGAGCAAAGGAAAAGCTAAACAGGTGAAACAGCATATCTCTGCACGTGCCAAAAATGAAACCTAACAGCTCTGTGTCTGGGTTGGCAGTAGTTTGGTTCCCTGTGAGCCTCACCATTGTTTCGTTGCTATTAGAATGATCAGTAGAGACACTAATGACCAAAACGCTGTCAAAAAGAAAAAAAAGGTTGAAGTGAAGCGCTGAGGTTTCCAGGAAAATGGAAAGCGTTTTATTTGTTCACGGAGCTAAATGCAAACCTGTATGCTTGGTATGTCTTCAACATGTTGCAGTGCTGAAAGGATATAACAGTCAGCACCACTATGAGACTCCATAAAGAAAAGTTTTACCATTTGCAGTTAAGAAGAAAAAAGATTTGGCAACTATTAGCTGGACCGATAACCATCTGGATTTACTGCAGCGTGACGTCAGTGATGGAGCAGTGACAGCTACCTTATTGTAAACAAGTATGAACAAACATCCAAACCATTTTCTGATGGTGAACTTATGGAAAAATGCTGAAGGCTGCAGAAGTCTGGTTCCCCAGAAAGCAGTCGACCTTTTGCCGACATGAGTCTGTCAAGAATTACGACTCCAGATCCAACATCTCTGAGGAAACATGGGCAGCCAAATGAAGGAATGCAGTGGATTGGATTGGAATGGATTTTCAGTCACTATTGATGAAAGCACCAACATCACATATAACTGTGAATATTTATTAGAGGTGTTGAAGAGACGTCACAGTAGAGTTTCTAGAGTTGATGGACACAACAACAACTGATGACATAGACAGCTCTCTAGTTACTGCACCAGACCATGTTGAAGTGAACTGGTCACTGACCTCAGTCTGGTCACGGATGTCAGTCTGGTCACGGATGTCAGTCTGGTCACGGACGTCAGTCTGGTCACTGATGTCAGTCTGGTCACTGATGTCAGTCTGGTCACGGATGTCAGTCTGGTCACGGATGTCAGTCTGGTCACGGATGTCAGTCTGGTCACGGATGTCAGTCTGGTCACGGATGTCAGTCTGGTCACGGATGTCAGTCTGGTCACTGATGTCAGTCTGGTCACGGATGTCAGTCTGGTCCCGGATGTCAGTCTGGTCACTGACGTCAGTCTGGTCACGGATGTCAGTCTGGTCACTGACGTCAGTCTGGTCACTGACGTCAGTCTGGTCACTGACGTCAGTCTGGTCACTGACGTCAGTCTGGTCACTGATGTCAGTCTGGTCACTGACGTCAGTCTGGTCACTGACGTCAGTCTGGTCACTGATGTCAGTCTGGTCACTGATGTCAGTTTGGTCACTGACATCAGTCTGGTCACGGATGTCAGTCTGATCACTGACGTCAGTTTGGTCACTGATGTCAGTCTGGTCACTGACGTCAGTTTGGTTACTGATGTCAGTCTGGTCACGGATGTCAGTCTGGTCACGGATGTCAGTCTGGTCACTGACGTCAGTCTGGTCACGGATGTCAGTCTGATCACTGACGTCAGTTTGGTCACTGATGTCAGTCTGATCACTGACGTCAGTTTGGTCACTGATGTCAGTCTGGTCACTGACGTCAGTTTGGTTACTGATGTCAGTCTGGTCACGGATGTCAGTCTGGTCACGGATGTCAGTCTGGTCACTGACGTCAGTCTGATCACTGACGTCAGTCTGGTCACTGACGTCAGTCTGGTCACGGATGTCAGTCTGATC
Organism: Oryzias curvinotus; assembly: GCA_023969325.1. NCBI lineage: Eukaryota > Metazoa > Chordata > Actinopteri > Beloniformes > Adrianichthyidae > Oryzias > Oryzias curvinotus. The sequence continues at coordinate 34,439,361 of CM043708.1, forward strand.
ACTGACGTCAGTTTGGTCACTGATGTCAGTCTGGTCACTGACGTCAGTTTGGTTACTGATGTCAGTCTGGTCACGGATGTCAGTCTGGTCACTGACGTCAGTCTGATCACTGACGTCAGTCTGGTCACTGACGTCAGTCTGGTCACGGATGTCAGTCTGGTCCCGGATGTCAGTCTGGTCACTGATGTCAGTCTGATCACTGACGTCAGTTTGGTCACTGATGTCAGTCTGGTCACTGACGTCAGTCTGGTCACGGATGTCAGTCTGGTCACTGATGTCAGTCTGGTCACTGACGTCAGTCTGATCACTGACGTCAGTTTGGTCACTGATGTCAGTCTGGTCACTGACGTCAGTCTGGTCACGGATGTCAGTCTGGTCACTGATGTCAGTCTGATCACTGACGTCAGTTTGGTCACTGATGTCAGTCTGGTCACGGATGTCAGTCTGGTCACTGACGTCAGTCTGGTCACGGATGTCAGTCTGGTCACGGATGTCAGTCTGGTCACTGACGTCAGTCTGATCACTGACGTCAGTTTGGTCACTTAGTGTTTCATTTAGTGTAATTTTGTCATGGACGTTTACATTTTAGGAAGATGTTTCATTTTCTTCTGTAGCCCCTCTGCCCCTTTTGAATTTACTATCAGGATTGCTTCAGTGTCAGATTTAAAATATTCAGTCTTTATAAAATTAAATAAACCAATATTTTTTAAAGAGAAATTAATTTTACTTAAGATCCATTGGCCTCTGTGAATAAATGTGTAATAAGAAATGATTGGCTACCATGTGGGTTGAGAAATGTTTTCCAATTGAGTAAAAAAAAACTAAAACAAAGCTGTTATTTTGCCTTTACGTTACTGGTCCAGCCCACTTGAGATCAGACGGGTTGAATGTGGCCCCCAAACCAAAATGAGTTTGACACCCCTGAAGAGGGAACCGCCCAAAAGTTTGTTATGATGCTCTACGTCAGGGATGCCCAAATCCAGGCCTTGTCCTACATGTTTTCCAAACATCCTCCAATTGAAGCTCCTTATTGGCTAAACAAACCTGATCCCGGTAATCAACAGCAGACAAGGCAGGGTTTCAGGAAAACTGGCAGGAGGCCGGCCCTCGAGGCCTGGATTTGGACACCCATGCTCTACGTGCTTCATTTTTGAAGCCTCGTTTCCAATGGTCCAGTATTTAGAGTGTTTCCATTGTAACATGGACCTATTATATAATACCAAACCGTACCTATTGGGTGTGTCGACGTCCGGCTTCCATCTTGAAGATGTCCATCAAACACGTCAGGTATGTGAAAAACACAAGCATGTCTGATAACCGAAGAACCTGAGATGTCATTTTTCAATACAGACACCATGAACTTTATTGGACTAATCCGAATGAAGCTGTGGCTTTGACTCGGTGTGTCTGACTGCTTAACATCAAACCTGCTTTTCCTCTGGACCTTTGGGTCATGCATGGTCATTTTAGGAACAGTCGATGAATTCTATTTTTGCACGGGGAAATTATCTATTTTTTTAGGGGTTGGGGAAGCTTTGAATGTACATATTTTCATATTTTGTGTAAATAGATTATCTGTGGGAACCTGGGTGGATGGTAGCTCCCAAAGGTGAAATCCTATAAAGGTGGGAGTTGTAACCATTTGGAGGTTGTTGTTGGTTGGTGGTTAGAGCTTGGGGCATGACTGTGAAATGCCAACAGAGGAGACTGGAAAATAAAGTTTGAGCTAAACCCAAGTCCTGAGACTCTGCCTGTGCTTCTACCATGAGGATGGCCTCCCAGACTACAGGCTGAACGTGACACCACACCAGTTTAGGACCTGTTCACACCAAGTGACCCATTCTTATCCAGTCCGTCTGCTGTTTCACCCCCATACAGCAGGTGGCAGTATATGCGATTTCCATTGGTTTCCCATCCACCAATAAATTAAAGTGAAACGATTGGGGGGGGGTCATGTCAAATAAAGACATGTCCAGCAGCTAAAGTGTGTCTTCCATTTCCCGCTGTGGTCTGTTCTGGTGGGGATGGATTTCTAGGAGTTCAAACACAAGACGCTCTTTGCTTTGGAGATTTGTGCTTAGGCCCGTTTAGGGGTAAGAGCAGAGCCAAAGTCTGCTGCAGACAGTTGTCCCGCCCTTATTGGGTGTGGTTTGCTTCCACACACGGCGCTCTCAGAACCAAAGACTGAAGCTGATCCAGCAGCCTGGAGAACATCCTCACATCAGCCGACCCACTGAGAGGAACTCTGGATGAAATGAAGGACAAACCGGGGTCTGGGGGCGAAAAGTCAAAACCTTTACAACACCTAACAAGAAGTAAGGGGGGAGTAGGTGAGGCGCAGGCGTGTTGTACCACTTTCTCCCAGATCCTGCAGACTGAGCGAGGGGCCCGTTAGTTCACGTGACACGTGCACGCTCCCCGCTGTAGCCTGACAGTTCAGCCTCGTTTCCACTGAGTGGTACAGTCCGCTACGGTCCAGTTAATACAGAGGCTCCACCCCAATCGTTCTGTTCCATTTTTCAATGGACCTACAGCTAACAGTTTGGACCCATTATATGCGGAACCGTAGCCATTGGGGGCCCATCAGCAGTTGTAGGTTTCATTCTGATGTGTTGAGAAATAGTTACAACCTTTTCCTCTTTTTCCTCCAGGATTGTTGAAATCTACAGCCGCCGACTACAAGGTACGTAAAGATCTCTTCTGGTATTGGAAAGTTCCCCCTAAAGTTCTACTTTCACAAACGAGCCAATTCTAAACTCATGTCTGAGACGGGAAGCAGAGACGGAACCCAAAGGACTAAACACGGAACATGGTACCTTCCCCACCACAGCAGACATGATGGAAAAGTACAAACAGAGGGAAAAGAGTGGGAATCAGACAGACGAGAGGAACGGAGGAAGACGGGCGAGGAAGAGAAGGGCGAGTAGAGAAGGTCACATGGGTGAAGAGAAGAGAAAAGCTGATCGATCGAAGCTTTGGGGTAGAGCCCTGCGCGGGACTATTTTCTTCATCCCGCTCCCGCCCGCGCCCGCCGAATTTCTGACCAATCCCGCCCGCTCCCGCAACGTATGCGTTACACTCCCGCCCGCATCCCGCAAAACTCGGAGAATTTATTCCCGCACTGTAATAGAGATGCATTGATTTTGTATCGTCTCCCGTCCCGCAGGGAAAAAAATCACGTGTTTGTATTGATATTATTAAGGAGATTCATGTCCCTCCTCCAGCCTCATTTTTCCATGCATTCCTCTTTTGTGTAATCTGCAACTTAATTATTAAATATATTTTCACTAATCCTGTTCGGTTAAAAGTGTGCGTGTGTCCGCGCGCAGACAGACGGCCTGAAGGAGTATGCAGGCTGCAGCCAGGGGTAGTTGGCCTGAAGCGCTGAACCAGCTGATAAAGCTGCAGGTCAAAGTCATTTGAATTTATGGAGGAGAAAAAACACTGTAATGGTTCAACAGAGCTGAAAACCTATGAATTTTTTCCTAACGGAAAAATACTTTTTTTTAGCTTCAGCCTTTTCCAGTTTTTGCTGTTTTGCGCCTCAGTGGGGTATCAGCACGCAGATCTGAACACCATGTGTGTCTCACGATGAACCTCGTTTGTGGTTCTTCTCTGCTTCATCCATTAACATCACGTCTCTGCCTGGAAACCTGCTCCTTCCTATCCAGCGCAGTGTTGGCAGATAGAGTCACAGCTCTTTCATCCGTGTGCTGCGCTATAGAGCGCCCTGACTATCGTGTCAACCTATGATGACCGTATTTTGCGCTCTGTGTTAACATTTTAAATGAGCAGCAGACCACTGAACATTTGTGCGTTTATTTACGGGTTCTTTCCAGTACAGCAGCGTACGTAGGCTCATACAGGTGGGTGTTTTCTAGGAAAACCGAACTCTCAGCGCTCATCCGATCTCTCTTCTCTTCCCTCTCTTTCATGCTGCTCTGCGCGCTCCCGTATGACGTCAGTCTTGCTCGACAGCGCTCGTTCCACCTGCTGGCCATTTACAGTACTACACGATTTGTAATGAACCCACAACACTTCAAACAGTTTTAAAATTAACAAGGGGGTGTCTTATTTTCACTGTCCCTACATCTGTGTAGGACACACTGGGAGCGCGGGGAAAAACAACTCTCAGCTACAGAGGATATGAACAGGTGAACAGGTAAAGAGGAAAAGCAGGTAGAGAGGCGGGGGAGGGGCGTTGGCTTTAAACTGTCAGATGGAAACACGGGCGTCAGATTCAGACGCAGCTTTAACTGCGGGAGTTGAAGCAGAGACTTTCTCTGGGATAATATTATGAACTCAAACATGGAAACATGATTACCAAGTAGAACTCTTCAAAATAATAAACCGGATCTCTCCACATTCTTCGTGTCTAGCATGCATTGATGCACGCATCGCTCCATGCAGGGATCAGACCATAACTTTAGCTCGTAGCTCCGCCCACACGCGACCGCGGTATCAGGCTTTAAAGAGCATAATTTCTAAGAGGCGGGGTGGAGCGTTGCACACCCCCAACAACAGGTTAGATGACAGTGGCCATTAGGCGTCTCTACCTGGTGAGTTCACGGAGCTTACATAAGAATCCAACAGCCGCACAGCCTAACTTGGTCCGCGCTAATAAATATTCATGATATATTCATGGCAACACTGATCCCGCAGGGTTTTTTTTTGCCGCCCGCTCCCGCCCGCAGCACAATTCAAACCGCCCAATCCCGCGAGATTTGGGTTGGGTCCCGCGGGACCCGGCGGGACCCAATCCCAATGCAGCCCTCTACTTTGGGGTTCTTTAAGAATGAAAGCTGGAAAGAGGAAAACAGAGCAGAACCCTGCAGAACTCAGGGTTATGAGACCGAGCGTTTACCTGATACTCGATCAGTCGGTTCACGTGTCACATTCCAAAGGTCACGATTTTATTAAACAGAAAGGCTCTAAAATGTACATTTAAATAGAATAAAGACAAATAAACTCTGAAATCCTGTCAGATAAGTGAGGGATAATGCCCGACGAGGAGTCCACTATTAGAAATGGAGGGACGCCTGCGTCCAGCAGGAAGAGGAGGACGGTTGCTTCTGCGCCTCAAAGGCCATTATCCCGCTTAGACCAACAGAAAGCTATATTCAATCCATTTTAGGACTTTAGTTTCTACATTTGAATAATTTTTCACAAAAAGTGGACGTTTGATATGCAGTGTGTGACGTGTTGTCATGGTAACGCAGAGGACACGGTTCAACAAAGCATCATGTCAGAGGGAAACGTTACCTCTGAAGCCGTGGCGTGCGGCGAGGTTGATGGCAGGTGAGGCACCGACTCCCCAAGAACTGAATATCCCAGCATTCATCCAACAGCAGCTAACAGCAGAGAACATATCTGTCCTCCAGAGGAGACTCCTGTTATAGACATGGATAGAACACTCTATGGTCTATACATTATTCATATATAGACAGTAAACAGATGGAATACAGATGTGTTCAGCTCATTCTGACCCTCAGGAACTATTTCAAGTATTTTTCCAACTTATTCTGGAGCTTTACTCAGTTATCAAATGTTGTCTGAGAAAATGATCTTAGAAAGAATTCTTTAAGGCCTAAAATGTAGTTTTCAAATACTTCCATTAGTTGTTTTTAAAACCATGTCTGTCCTTCCTCTCTGAGTCCATGCGTGGATCCTTCTCCACTCTAAGCTCTATGATCAGTTGGAAAGTCTTCCTCATCTCCTTTAGTTCAATGGAGTCTGTCCTGGTTCTACCACAAAGCAGCTGTCAGCTCACGTCTGCCCCCTGCTGGCGAGGCTCACCAGCAGCCTTTTCTCCGCCCTCACATCACAGCGGCGCTCTGACGCCACGTCTCTGCCGTCAGACGTGAGGCGAAGCCCGGAGCCTCACTAGCCTCACCTGGAGTTTCTGCTCCGTCTGTGATCATTCAACACTCAAATTCAGCGATTGTAACCCTTGTTCTATCCTATGACCCCCCCCCCTTCCATTGAGGTGTTCTCCTACCATGACAAAGGTGGATAAAGGTGGAGAGGATTTCATGTAATCCATGGACACCAGTGAAGATCACAAATCATTGAAGAACAAAGGTTCAGAGCTCTGTCTAGTGGGTCTAGATGACCCCACTGTCTAGTGGGTCTGGATGACCCCACTCCCAACGTTAAAGTGTCTAGGATAGAACAAGGAAAATCAGAATAGTTCAGTTGGTGTCTCCTCTTCTCCTCCATCTTCCCCTTGTCTCCTACTGCACGTCTTTCTGTAAAACCATCTGTCCGTTTGGGTTCCAGTTAGCAACTGGCATCTAGGCCATAACAAATAACAAAGGATGATGCCTGAAAGAGGCGGAGTTAGTCTGTGGAGGATTCTGTAACAAAACATGGAAGTCTTTGTATAATCATGGTCATGGTCTAAGGAGCAGGACGTCACCAAAGGATTCAGACTCACTCAAACCTCAGTGTTCTCAGAAGCATGATGCGTCTGATCTGTGCTTCTACTAAGGCCGCCTTTACACTGCAGGTCTTGATGCTCATATCCGATTTTTTTGACGACCCGCTTACATCATCTTTAAAAGTGACCCGTATCTGATTTTTGCATTTACACTATAGAATGCTGAAACTGTCAAACGTAGACGTTCTGAGGACTACGTGGCAGCATTTCCGCATTCCTCCTTCAGACTTTTGTGACTGCGGTTGTCATGGAGGCAAGGCGGCGACGGAAGGAGGCGTGGCCTTGGGCGCTTCTGAGGGGATGCACGGGGGAGGAAAAGAAGGGGGGCTGCTCGGCTTTCTCTGAGTTTTGAATGAGGAAGTGTTTGCAGACGTTGTGCTGTCCGAACGGTTTGATCCAAGTGTTGAACCTTTCCTGCGCGATGATTTCTCTTTTCCGACCGTGGTCAGAAACGCACGGGAGATGTCCTCGGGGTTCTCTTTTCCGTTCTGAACCCTCAGCCTCCAGAGTGGGCTAAGAAAGACTCCAAAACTTTTGGGTGATACACCTTATTTTTAATTTTCGGTTCTCCGACAGTCCCCCGCTCCGCGCTCACACCCGCTTTCCTCTCCTTAAGTTACACGCACACACACACGAACACACACACACTGTGCCCATCATACACGCCCCCCAAAGACATAAACGGCCTCTAGCCTGTTCCATAGCAACGGTGTCCCGCTTCATTAGTTACCGTTTGCGTCCGGACCGGACATAACAGCGGTTTCCAACTACGGTCTGAATGAAGCCTGAGGCTGAAAGGAAACACGCTGACAGCAGAATCAGCGCACAAAAAGCACCTTAATAAGTCATGTGATCTCAGTTGGTGGTGTCCTGAGTCAATGTCACTGAGGTACGACTCGCATTTACTGGGGAATATCCGATCTGTCTGCTTACATGGCACACGCAAATGCACGTATCCGATTCGTTTCCGATTTATTTCCACATATGAGAGAGGCCTGTATCCGATCTGAGAAAAACGGAATCCACGCGCTTTTGTCCTGCTTACACGTTCACCGATCATATCCGATCTGTGCCACGTGAGAGGAAAAAATCGGAATTGGGTCACTTGAAACACGCAGTGTAAAGGCGGCCTTAGGCTCCAGCCAATCAGAGCCTCCGTCACTGCAGGTCAGTCAGAGCAGGCTGGACTTCCCAGGAAAACCCGTCCCTCTTCCTCCAAAACAGAGGGATAAGGAAGGATTGTGTGTCCGGAGATGTTCTCTCCCTCTGATGTTGGATGTTGGGATGTGGCGTCTGGTTTCCTGACTGCCTCCTGCAGCTGGACTTCAGGCCCGTCTGCTGTTTGCTCTGATCCTCTGTTTGTCCACGTCTTCCTGTGTCCACAGTTCAGGAGAGGTTGACCAAACAGATCGCCGTGGCGATCACCGAGGCCCTTCAGCCCACCGGCGTCGGCGTGGTTGTGGAGGCAACGTGAGTCTCCGCCCCAAACGCACACACAACAAGGCATGGGTGGGGGGAGGGGGGCCATGCAGTGACTGATGCCCCAAAAAGATCCGACATTTACTAAAGAAACAGAAATGACAGCAAATAATGGAAGCAAATCAGACAAAACATGCTAGAAAGGGCTGAGGGGGGGTCAGTCAGATCAAATGTTGAGACAGAACATGGGGAGATCACTCCTCTAGGAGGGATACGACCCCCCACCCCCCAATATTCTACCTGTTCCCCATAGTGGAGCTAAAGATGAGCAGGAACAGCCCGAGAGGGTTGACCCAAACACTGGAAGGGGCGGAGCCTGGAACAGGTTTACCATTCAATTATGAAGTAGAGACCACTGAAAAAACAGTCCAACATACGTAATGATTCTCCATCACATCTGTCCCTCATGTCCCCTCTGTCCCTCCTTTTCCTCATGTCCCTTCTGTTCCTCATGTCCCTTCTGTTCCTCATGTCCCTTCTGTCCCTCATGTCCCTTCTATTCCTCATGTCCCTTCTATTCCTCATGTCCCGTCTGTTCCTCATGTCCCTCCTTTTCCTCATGTCCCTTCTGTTCCTCATGTCCCTTCTGTTCCTCATGTCCCTTCTATTCCTCATGTCCCGTCTGTTCCTCATGTCCCTCCTTTTCCTCATGTCCCTCATGTCCCTCCTTTTCCTCATGTCCCTCATGTCCCTCCTTTTCCTCATGTACCTTTTGTCCCTCACGTCCCTTCTGTCTCTCCTGTTCCTCATATCCCTCATGTCCCTTTTGTCCCTCACGTCCCTTCTGTCTCTCCTGTCCCTCATGTCCCTTCTGTCCCTCATGTCCTCTACAGTCGGTCAGCTTCACTTCACAGACAGTTTTCCTGATGATGCTGACTTCCCTCCTTCCTCCTCAGTCTCTGGTCTGAAGCTCCCAGCAGCGTCTCGTGACCCTGCGGCTGTTTGGTCTTTGCTCTTCCTGTGGGGGTTCGGGCCCGCGGACTCGCATGCTAACGTTGTGTGTTCCTCTGCAGGCACATGTGCATGGTGATGCGCGGCGTCCAGAAGATGAACAGTAAGACGGTCACCAGCACCATGTTGGGAGTTTTCAGGGAAGATCCAAAAACCCGAGACGAGTTCCTGACTCTGATCCGGAGCTGAGGAGGACCCGGACCCTCGTCTTCCTCCTGTGGCCTGGGTTTACCTTCACCTGGACAGACCAGCTGTGTGTGTGCGTGTGTGTGTGTGTGTGTGCGTGTTTCCGTCAGTTTCTTGCATTGACCTGATAGAGCGGCGCTGTGCCTCAGTGACTGCCTGCTCGTCAACACTAGTTTTTGTCAGAACCCCTGACAGCGCCCCCTTCAGGTTGTCTGTGAGAACTGAGAGGAAGCATCAACTGTTGGCCTCAAAACTCAGTTTATGCAGAAAATCCAGCCGACAACAAACCATCAAAGGTTAAAGTGCATTTCATGGCTCCAAGTCAAAGCTTTAGCCCCTCCCCCATGTCACACCTGTGCAAACTCTACCTGCCGTTCTGATTTGACTAAGTTAGGATCGTGTTTTGGCCAAAAGCTCATTTCTAGAGAGGAAGTGAAGACATTCACTGCTGTAGAGAGTCCTGGTCCTGCAGAGGAACTCTGGATCGGTTCTCTGCAGTGTGAATGCGGCTGGACAAAGAGAGGAGGAGGAGGGGAAAACAGCCACAGGATGAAGAAGAAGGGGTTTGGGGATGTCTGGTGCAGCGAGGAGCCATCACACGACTATAGAGGGACAAAGGACTGAGTCCAGGAGTGTCTCAGAGGGAAAGACGCTAAGATCCTCATGATGGGACTGGATCTCATTCTTCATGGAGGAATTTCACTAAAAGCTGGTCTTGTCGGTCGTTCAGAACAGTTCCAGCCTTAGTCCCAACAGTCCTTACGCGTGGAAACGGGCTTTCTGCGGGTGAAAACTAGTCCAACCTGTAGGGGGCAGCAGGTGACCCACAGGACGTATCAAGGCGGCGGACCTGTAAAGGTCACGGAGCGGTCGCTGCAGCCCGACTGTTAGAAATGAGAAAACCAGACAATCAGAGTGTAGTTAGTGTGCACTAAGGTACCACGTGCACACTCTGGGAGCGGCGTTGGTGTGTGGTCAGTAAAGAGCCGGTCCTCACACGTATACGACTAGAGCGGGGCGTAGCCTTACGAATACGTCACCTTAACTTACCTCACTCCTGACAGTGGTACGTCCCGTTTTCGTGACCTCCCCCTTCAGATCCAGCCGCTCCTCTCCAGAACCCTCCAGCGACCCAGAAACCAACAGAACCCGTACGGATCAACCCCCCCGCAAGGGTTCTGGGGACTACAGCATAAAAGAAAGATTTGGACGAACCTGGACCATAATAATCAGAATCATTTTCATTTTTGCTTGGTTTGATCCTGTCTTTATGGAGATGCTGCTGATCCTCATAAACAAACTAAAGTGACTTTAGTTCAACTTTAGTAAAATCAACTCTTGAGTTGTTTATATTCAAATCATTTTAACAATCAAAAAGTCAACATTTTTACTATAAAAACAAAAAACAGTGTTTTTCTGGACCATTAGGTGAAACAAAATAGATGACATGTTATTACTACCTTACCCAGAATGCCTAGGGGCCTAAGAGGCAGTAGGTGATTGGTCACCAGGGCTGATGGGAAGTTTTTCCAGCAAACGTCGTCGTTCTACCTGTTCTCGTCTTTCACTGGTGTTCCAGGTCAGTAAGAACCGCAGTTCAAACAGAAAATGGGAGGTTTGAACTCCGCCTTATGCTTCAAAAAGGCAATATTCCATCATCATACGGATCAAGTATTTAGAATAATTCTTTCTAATTTTCTGATTTCCTTTTTAAAACATATCTAGTTGAAACAGTCTAACACATGTTTTAGTGAATTTATCTTTGGTCAAAATCTTCCTAATTTTGGAAAGAAACTCAGAGAAATTATATTTTTCCCAAGAACAAACAGAAAATCTCTTTGGGCCGTAATTGTTGTTTGGTTGGAAACACCTGGACCTGGAGGTGAAAGGACTCGGGATGCGAACGTGTCTCCAGGATGAATCGATGCGTCAGCGAGTCAAATATTTCTGTGTCCAGCGTGGATTTACTTCCCTGCAGGGATGCAGTTGGACTGAACCAACCGGGTTTTCATGACCAAAGAAGGGAAGAGAAGCTCCACCCAGCCGTTACCTTGGTTTGGTTGCTCTATCTGTGGTCCCTTTTGGAACCTGAAACCCTTCGAAGCCTAAAGTTCTTTGAATGGAACCAGGCTGTCGTGTTTACATCTGCTTCTGGTTTTCAAACGGCTTCTTTTTCTGTTCAGCTAACATGTAGCCCTCGTACTATGGGGTCAAGATGACCCCCCCCCCTTCCATTGACGTGTTCTCCTACCATGACAAAGGTGGATAAAGGTGGAGAGGATTTCATGTAATCCATGGACACCAGTGAAGATCACAAATCATTGAAGAACAAAGGTTCAGAGCTCTGTCTAGTCCAATGGTAGAGAACCTAGGATAGAACAAGGGTTAAGAGCAGTTTATAGGTCACTGTCCACAGAAGTTGGAGATGAAGGTCGTCAGGAGGTGGTTTGGAACGGCGCCGTTTTATGAGTTTTCCCTGAAACAGCCAAAAGGCGGTAAAATCTCCTGTTCTAGAGCTGATGAAGGAATCGACACATTTCACTTCAAAGACCAAACCCTATGGTGGTCTTTGGACCCATTTCAATCCTAAAAACAGACAAACCTTCAAACTGCTGTCCTCCATGTCCCCATGGAGCGAGGCTTTGTGTTGTGAGACCCCTACTGGTCACCGGATGAACTGACAGCTGATGCGGTTCAGGTTTGTCCAGATCTCGTCTCAAAACATTCAATACAAAGAAGAGAAACTTCTGGGGTCTTTGGCCCACTTTCAGCCCTCATCAGTCAGTTACGTCCATCCAGAGCGGGAACCCGGAGAGGCCCCCGCCTGACACCACCCACCCTTAAAAAAGACCACCGGATTCGGCAGATTTCCTCTGGTTTTTCCGTGAAACCAAAAGTCCTCACGACACAAACCGATTCTGTTAGACTTGACTTGGCTTCAAGAAAACGAGCTAACTGCTAATGCTAGTAAAGAAACAACACCGACTTCAGCGTTTAGATCAATAAATATCAGTGAAATGATTAAGAAAATCCAATTTGAAGGTGTTTGTTTCCAAATGCCATTCAGCTTGTTCTAAACAAATCTCCCCTGACATCCTGTTCACACTTCTGTTTACAATAAATCCAAAGATTATAGACATATTTGATTGATGGCATATGAATCATGGCAACCTGTTTGTTGCTCTGCTGCAGGGAAGTCACATGATCAGTGTCCTCCGTGATGACAGGACTGACATGATGTCACAGAGACGCCGTCAGCCTTTAGCAGTCACGTGACGCCGTGCCGGCCTGCAGAGGGCGCTACAGTCTCAGAGTCTCAGCTGAGAGAGCATTTTAAAGTGGTGCCATTTCATTTGTTTGATTCTTTAATTAGGAAATGCTAACGAGCTAGCATGCAATCAGGTTTCAGCCCCCCAACAAAGTTTTCAATCAAAATTAAAATTGCAGATCTAAAAAAAACACCTTGTTGCTGAATTTGCTGAGCCTCCTAAGTAATTAGGAGGCGTGGCCAAACTCTGCCCACTCTCCACTAAGCCGATTAATCAGATGGACGTTGCGATCTCTGATTGTGTGTGTGTTTGTGTGTGTGTGATCTTCTGTGCATCAAAGTGTTCTGCGTGTGATTGTGTGTTTGTCGTGAAGGACGACGTGTGCTAACAGTCTAACGTTGGTGTCTTTTTGTGGCCTTGTTGTGACGGACGGCCTCTTTGGCGCCGTCTCCGCCCTGTACTTTTCGTACCGTGTTCCATGGAAGAGCTTTACATCAACGTATTAAATTTTTATGTGACGGCAGCGTTTGTCTGTTTATTCACCACAGCTGGAAGCTTGTGTGTAGCACAGTGCGTGTCTTTGTCCCATGAAGCCGTCATATGTGGGTTTTGTTGTTTTTGTACTTCCTGTCCAGCAGCAAACAGATCAGACCTGAAGGCCTCTTGTGACCCGTACAGCAGGGGGTTGTGGGTCATCCTGGGGGGTTGTGGGTCATCCTAGGATGGTTTTCCATAACCTTTCCAAAACTAGAACTAACAATCGGTGCCGCTAGATCAAACCGAGGCGCACATGGATCCAGGTGTGTCTGCTTTCTGTTGAACTGCAGCCGCCGCATCAACGGCCGTCTGTGTGAAGGAAACTGCAGGAACGTATGGAAGCCTTCTGCAGTCAATTCAAAATGATCTTTGCTTTAACTTTTTTAAGAATGCACTGATTCTTGAGAGTGGAAACAAAACCCCTTCAGAAAAACAGAATCTGCTCTTTCTACTGCTCAAAAACTGTTTGGATTTTCATGATAGTTATAGTTTTATACATTTTAACCTTCATCTTTACTTTGATATCATGTTTTTCAATGCTGGTGACTATTGTGACCTAAATGTGAGAATGAGAGACATATCAGAGGGCGCCCAGTCACTGCCATACATTTGAGCCAATATATCTTTAGATACAAATACATTATTTAGACTCAAATGAAACACCAGCATTTATTCCATTTTCCTTCACATCTAACAGTGAACTTTACAGTCAGGATTTGTGTCCATAAAAAAGACATGTGGGACATGTCCAGTAACAGAACAACCGCGATCACATCCGCCACCCAGGCCAGGGCCAGCAGGACCGCTACGGGGGCCCAAGGCCAGGGCCAGCAGGACCGCCACGGGGGCCCGCCACCAAGGCCAGGGCCAGCAGGACCGCCACGGGGGCCAAAGGCCAGGGCCAGCAGGACCGCCACGGGGGCCCGCCACCAAGGCCAGGGCCAGCAGGACTGCCACTGGGGCCAAAGGCCAGGGCCAGCAGGACCGCCACGGGGGCCAAAGGCCAGGGCCAGCAGGACCGCCACGGGGGCCCAAGGCCAGGGCCAGCAGGACCGCCACGGGGGCCCGCCACCAAGGCCAGGGCCAGCAGGACCGCCACGGGGGCCCAAGGCCAGGGCCAGCAGGACCGCCATGGGGGCCAAAGGCCAGGGCCAGCAGGACCGCCATGGGGGCCCAGGCCAGCAGGACTGCCACGGGGGCCCAAGACCAGGGAAGGCATAGGGGGGCAGAGAGTGCAAGCCCCAGCCCAACCAGGAGAAAGGTCATCCCACTGTGCCAGGGGGCCAGCATAGGCCCCCACCCCAAGCCTATAGGAGCCTAGGCCCCCCACGGGAGACCTGCCACCGTGCAGGAGGTCCCGCAGAGAGCAGGCCAGGGGCGTCCCGCCGTTCAGTCCTGCAGCTCTGATCCGTCCCTTTTTAGCCTCAGTGGGGTCATTCCTTTGTCTCGTCTCCGTCTGCTTTCTCTAAATACGCCTCTGAATAGGTCTGGAAGAGGCTGCACGGTGGGGCAGTGGTTAGCCTCACCGTTCCTGGTTCGAATCCCGGCTGGGACCCTTCAGTGTGGAGTTCACACGTTTTCCTCGTTCATGTTTGGGTTTTCTCCACTTCCCTCCCACAGTCCAAACACTGGCTGCGTCGGTTCGTGGCTCGTTCCACACTGTCCGTAGGACCGTGGCGTCCTGCAGCAGACGTGGGGAACCCCAACAGCAGCTGGGACGGCTCCAGTGACCCCCCAAACCCTGGCACACTTCCATTTGAATGACGTCTGCAGGAGAAAGTCCAGGCAAAAGTGAACAGCATTCAGGCGGATTTGATCTCCTCTTTGGTTTCAGCCTCACTAACAGGAGCTGTGCATCAGCGTTCCAAAAACCTCCAGACTGCCTGCAGTTACGTCTCAGTCCTCCGTTTCTAACGCCTTCCGCTGGAATTTACACGCCGTCATGCGCTCCGGTTCTGACAAAAAGCCGCATCAAGAACGTTTTCCCTGAAACTCCTGAGAAGACCTTCACCGTCACGGAGTGAACGTTTCTGCAGGAGCCCCGGTCTGACGGCAGCATGGCGACGGCGAGGAGCTCCGTCTCACCGCCGTGTGATCATCTTCACGTCTCACAGCCTCAACAGAACATTTGGAGCCGGCTCCACATGTGAGTCACATGTTGGAGGTGGATCCATGGGACCTCTATCTGCTCGGCCCTCAGAAACCCCCTCATGGGCTTTTTGCCCCACCTTCAGGGCTGGAGCAGCCAGGGAGGGCTGGGAAAGCCAGGCGGGTCCTCTTAACGAGCCTGCAGGTCTTCGTCATGGTTTCAGAGATCACCTCCGTCTGATTTGTGCCAAAAGCCTGAAATCATTTGTATTCCTCTTCAAACACGTTGAGCCACAGGCAGCAGAATCCAACTCAGCTGTGAGTCTCTGTGGATCTGCAGACGCTCCTGAGCGGGACGCTGATGTTCTGATGCTCGCCGCCCAGCTCGCTCAGAGCTCACAGGTCTCACTTCATCCAGAGGAGTCACTTTTAAAGTGGGTAAACATCAGAGGGGAAGTGTTGAACATAAACCAGATTCATGCACGAGCCAGTCTGTGTGAAGGATCTAGAAACACGACTGTGACGGGAGATCTGGAGTAAAAAACAACGATAAACAGTTTCCTTCTATTTTTCACATTTTCTTTATTTTTTTAAATCATTGTTTAGTTACTAAACATAGAATATTCCTTTGTCAGATACATGTTAGCCTGCAGTCAACACAGGATCTTGGCTCTGGGATCAGATGAACAGACTCTGTGGCAGAGCAGAAAACACACCTGAAGTCCAACACGCACTCAGAGAAAACAACACAATCCAGGGAAAAGCCTCCGCTGGGGACCCGGCCCGGCCCGACTCCCACAGAGCCGCTCCGCTCCATCCCCACTCACAGGAGGATTCACGCTTTGGTGCAGCGGGAGACCACCGAGCCCGGGCACAGGACCACACAGACCTGAAAACTCAGCCAGTCCCACACATCTCCAGGGTTCTGGTTCTGTCCACTTCTGGTCTCAGCCGGCTATAATTGGACCTCACGGGTCGGCCAGACGGGTTGGTGCTGCTGAAGGAAGCTTTTGTGTCCCACTCACACTGTGTCCCATCCACACCCCCCTTAGAAAAACAACACATCTGTAGATGGAAAGAAGAAAACCCATCGGAGAAGAACACCGCCGCGACGTCCCACAGGTTCCCTAAAGTCTGCCAGCGGCCTGATCCGGTCTTCCAGGATCAGGATCAACTGATCCTGGAAGACCGGATCAGGATCCGTTGATCCTGTAAATCAGGATCCGTTGATCCTGATTTACAGGATCAGGATCCGATTTACGGCGTGCAGGTCAGCAGGGTCCCTGTTGCTGAACAGACACCCGGCTCTGCAGGAGGTCTCCCTGGTTTATCAGCATCAGTGATGTCATGCACCGGTTAACCTCACTAACTAGTATCTGCGTTGGGCTCTCTAGAGGATTACTAGTGCGCCTCAGAGCGCTCTGACCCCGGGGCTCCAGGGTTGGTGTACTTGGAGCATTTAGAAAGTACAAACACTTTTGGTAATAAAATAAACAGGTTACTGCGTACTAGAACCTCCTCAAACGTCTGAAGATTGTCTCCCAGAACCACCTTCATCTACAATCCTCAGAGGTCTGGACGGCCACATGAACCCGCCTCCCACTCCCGGAAGAGAAACCCTTTCAAAATAAAGTTCACTGGTAAAAGAAAAGCATCAACAACAACTATGTTAACATATCTGAGATGCGTGTATGGTCACCAGCCATAACATGTTAATACAAATGGTACTTTAAATATGAGACCGCCTCCACGATCAGCATCATCGCTGCAGAAATCTTCATGCAGAGATTCTGAAACGTCAAACCGCTCACGTCAAAGCTGAAGCCCCACCCTTCAATGCGGCGGTTTGGACGGGTCACGGTTCTGAAAAGGCCTCAGCACGTCCTCAGAAACTAAAAACTAAAGCTCAAGTCCTGCTGGTTTCCTACAGTTCTTACAACAGAACACTGAAATGAATCCTTTCCGCTCAGTGCTGCTGCAGGCCTCACAACAGGGGGATGGGTTACCATGGTTACCAGACAGTCATGGTAACCCGATCTTCTGCTTCTCAGCTGTTTGCTCTAAACTCAACCTCTGCAGAAACATTTCTCGTCATGTCTTTGGTCAGCTGTGAATAACACCAGCTCTGTAGGATCTGTGTTTCCTGCTGCCTTCAGGTCATGTGATCAGACGTGTGACTCTCGTGGTCGCTGGTCTTTAGCTCCCTGGAGGAAACGGTCAGGGTTAGGAGCCTCGACAGGTTCCGGTTAAAGTCTCACATTTAACAAAAGCAGAATCCATGAAGAAACTAAAGGAGGAAGTGGGCTGAACGCCGCACACAGGTACCTGACCTGCTCCAACACAGACGTTTCCTCTGTCGGTCTGCATCCAGACAGCACCGCGAGCCAATAAAGACTAAAAATCAACAACCGTCAGACCGAGGACAGCCGTCTCCAGGTTCATGCTGAGGATCAGTCCTCCAAAGCTCCTCCTGCTGTCCTAGTGTCACACACTGCCTGTAATGGCTAAATCTGGCCTGTAGGGGGCACCAAACTCCAACTGAGAGGGAGAACCGTAGAGGTGAAGGATGTCAGACCTAACCAGCATCTAAACATGCAGACATGACCCCCCCACCCCACCCCCCCATGGTGCCATACGTGGCTTTGCATAAAGACTTTGGACGCGTTGGGAGGCGTTCACTTCCTCTGCCGTGAGCGTCCACCTTCAGACATGACGTCCTCTTCCTGTGGTCTTCAAAGGTCCTGCCTCTGATCAAACATCCGCTTCCCTTCTCATCATCACTTCCAGCCTTCCTCTGCTGCTTTCTGACTCCGCCCCCCACGCGTCTCACTCTGCATCCATCTTCACAATAAGGTTATCAGAAACTAGTGTCAACTCTGAGGCCGTCAAAGGCTACGATGGCCAGCTTTGGATCACTGTGTCTGTACCCTCGTTTAGTAAACAATCCAAATAGAAAATACAAGCAAAGGCCGTTTCTGTCCCATGATTCACCCAGACGCCCCCCCAAACACGGCCAACATCTGATCTGGACCACGGTTCCCCCTGAACTCCAAAATGTCCTTTTGCTGATGTGGAGGAGGCTGACGCCCATGACCCTCCGAGTCCCGACTGACCCGGAATCTGGCTGACGTGGTATTTGGGGTGGCGTTCCCCGCCATCAGGGAGCTGGAAGGTGCTCCTTTGGCCAACCCCTGCGGGGGGAGCGGACGGGACGGCGGATGGCCTTCAGCTGGAACCCCGACCCTGCGGCGAGCCGCTGCTCTCACTCAGCTTCATATGGTTGATGTGCGGTCGGCGCCGTCTGAGGACAGACAACAGCCATCAGGTCTGTGACGCGTTACGGCGTCTGCCGCTCAAAGCAGACGCCGTTTCAACCAGTGAATGTTTTGTTGTTGTTCAGCACACACAAATGTGTTCATATCATTGCATGGAGTCAGCAGATCCTCTGGATCCAAACTTCCAGCAGTGAGACTCAGACAGAAATTCCTGCTACTGAACAGTGAAGTTTTCCAGATTCTTGGATTTCTTCCAGATCATCAAGTGGAAATGAAATACAGTCAGGACCATAAATATTTGGACACAGACACATTCTTTCTCATTTAGTTTCTGTACATTACCAGTGAATTTTACATAAAACAACTCAGATGCCACTGAAGTGCAGACTTTCAGCTTTTATTCCACGGGTTGAACAAAAAATGTGACAAACTAAAGCATTTTTTAAACACAATCCCTTCATTTATGCTATTGCATGGGCAGGTGGGGCAATTCCCTCGTTATGTCATTCTGAGTGAAGCAGATAAAAGGCCTGGAGGTGATCAGAGGACTCGTGCTGCATTTGGAAGATTTTGCTGTGAACAGACATGTGGTCAAAGGAGCTCGCCATGCAGGTGAAAGGAGCCATCATTGAGCTGAGAAAACAGAGAAAAACACCATGCGAGTAATTGCTACAGTATTAGGAGTGGCAACATCAACAGTGTGGTACATCCTGAGAAAGAAAGAAAGAAAGAAAGAAAGAACTGGAGAACTCAGCAACACCAAAAGACCTGGACGTCCACGGAAGACAACAGTGGTGGATGATGGCAGAATCATTTCCATGGTGAAGAGGAACCCGTTCACAACAGCCAACCAAGTGAACAACACTCTCCAGGAGGTAGGCGTATCAAATCCAAGTCTACCATCAAAAGAAGACTGCATGAAAGTAGATCCAGAGGCTACACTGCAAGATGCAAGCCACTCAGAAGCCTCAAGATTCAAGAGATTCAAGATTCAAGATTCAAGATTCAAGAGGTTTTTATTGCCATATTCTGTGTAGCTACACAGAGTAGGAATTTGTTTCGGTGCAAATGTGCAACATAAAACAGAAGAACAGTGAGCAACAAAATGTTTACACAATGGTCCGAACAAAAATATAAATATAAATAGAGACAATAGTGCAAGGAGTGTCAAAACAGTAGGAAGGCTAGATTGGACTTTGGTAAAAAGCATCTAAAAAGCCAGCACAGCTCTGGAAAAACATTCTTTGGACAGATGAAACCAAACTCAACCTCTACCAGAATGATGGCAAGAGAAAAGTATGGAGAAGGCGTGGAGAAGCGCCTGATCCAAAGCACACTGCATCATCAGTAAAACACGGTGGAGGCAGTGTGATGGTCTGGGTGTGCATGGCTGCTAGTGGCACTGGAACTCTAGTGTTTATTGATGACGTGACACAGGACAGAAGCTGCCCAATGAATTCTGATGTGTTCAGAGACAGACTGTCTGCACAGATGCAGGTGAATGCAGCCAAACTGATTCATCACACAGATGGACAACGACCCAAAACATCCAGCCAAAGCAACTCAGGAGTTTATTAAAGCAAAGAAGTGGAATATTCTGAAATGGCCAAGTCAGTCACCTGATCTTAACCCATTGAGCAGCATTTGACTTGTTGAAGACTAAACTTCAGACAGAAAGGCCCACAAACAAACAGCAACTGAAAGCTGCTGCAGTAAAGGCCTGGCAGAGCATTCAGAAGGAGAGAACCAGCATGTGGTGACGATGTCCATGAGTTCAAGACTGCAGGCTGTCATTGCAAATAAAGGCTTTTCAACCACATATTAGTAATGACCATTTAGTTTGAGTTATTTCATTTGTTCAATTACTTAGGAGCCCATGAAGTTAAGGGATTGTGTTTAAAAAATGCTTTAATTTTTCACATTTTTATGCATTCTTTTTGTTCAACACATGGAATAAAAGCTGAAAGTCTGCACTTCAGTGGCATCTGAGTTGTTTTATGTAAAATCCTCTGTGGTAATGTACAGAAACTAAATGAGAAAGAATGTGTCTCTGTCCAAATATTTATGGTCCTGACTGTATGTGTCCAAACCAACAAGTCAACTAGAATGAATGTCAGATCTATTCACATGTTAGTTTCCTGAAGTTTACCACTGTTGTTTGTCATGGTCACATGACTTTATTCACAGTCTGTCCACACACTGGACTGGAATGATGGACTGATCCGTGTTCATGACATCACACGTGTTGTCCGCTGTGATTGGTTGGTTTTACATTATGGTCACATAAACCTGCTGTACTTCAATCCAAACATTTCTTTCAAGACAAGTGAATTGGATCTTTCACAATGAACCAATGACTACATATCGTATCGTCAACCATGAATCCTGATCTAAATCCACCCATTGCTAGAATGATTCGTCACTCCCATGTGTTAAAGATCAGCGCCGCTCATCTCAGTGTCAGGATCCGTTGACTTGCTGTGGTTAAGTGGACAGTTGCATTATGTCAAAGAGTGCACGTTATTTTGCCGTCACCAGTGACACCGCCGGTGTTAAAGGTTTAAAGCATATCAAACTGGTAGATCCACATCTGTTCAACAATTTACAATTAAAAACAGAGAAGTGATGGCGGCCGCTCACAGGCGTCAGAAACCCACCTCCTAAGGCGTGCTCTGTCATGCTCAGACACAGAGACTCCAGACGGTTGTTGATGTCCGGCTCCGTCGTCGGGAACTGGAGATCTGAAACATCAACATCAGATATTTGAAAAAGAACATCCATGATTAAAAGAGAAAACAAATATGACACAAGTTCCTTCTAGATGACACAAACCAGCAAAGACATAATGTCTGTAGATCGATTTATATGTTGTCTGAAGGAAAAAGCCACTGCAGTCACACCAATCATCAGAAGCTCCTTCCTGTTCAAATGTCTTGTATTTCAGGGTATTTCAGCTTTTTAACATCCTTCAGCCCTTTCTGCCCGTCCTGTTAGGAGTCGCCGCAGCAAATCCTCTCTCCCTGCTCCACACAGAGACTTTTTACGCTGGATGTCCTTCCTGACACCACCCTGTACTTTCAAGGCACAGGGGGGACCCATACAGGCAGCAGTGTGAGGGGTTTTGCCTAAAGACCCCCTGTGGATTTTCAGCTCACCGCCCCCTGGGAGGCAAACCCAGGCTTCCTGTGTGTTCCACTTAGAACCTTTTTGGACTAGAATGAGCTGGTTGCTACTGACGTGATGGTTGTCTGAGTTTTCTACAGTTAGAACAGGTTCAACTAGAGCGGAGTGACGGCTTTCTGTGATCAGTGTCTGCCTTTACTAACGGTTGGTTAAGATCATCCAGATTAACTTTGCTGAAAGAAGTGATGCTTTCAAGCTATTGAAATGTTTCAGAAGTTATGAAGACAGCTCCATGAACCGTGAGATGAACCTCCATTTAAAACTGCTTCCAACAACCAAACCACGTTTGTTAATAGAAAACATGTACCGTCATAACTCTGGATGACGTTTAGCGTCCTTACGGGTGGACACTGCAGGTGAAAAAAGGAATAAAGCTGTAGGGGGCGCACATGGATGTAGACCGCTCAGTGAACGCACAGAGACAATGTTCATGCCATGTTCATGCCATGTTCATGCCATGTTCATGCCATGTTCATGCCATGTTCATGCAATGTTCATGTCATGTTCATGTCATGTTCATGCCATGTTCATGCAATGTTCATGTCATGTTCATGTCATGTTCATGCCATGTTCATGCCATGTTCATGTTATGTTCATGCCATGTTCATGCTATGTTCATGCAATGTTCATGTCATGTTCATGTCATGTTCATGCCATGTTCATGCCATGTTCATGTTATGTTCATGCAATGTTCATGCAATGTTCATGCCATGTTCATGCTATGTTCATGACATGTTCATGCTATGTTCATGCAATGTTCATGACATGTTCATGCTATGTTCATGCTATGTTCATGCTATGTTCATGACATGTTCATGCTATGGGCGACGGGTCGTAGTGAACAATTATACAACACGTAAGGGTAAGTAAGGGGGGAGAGGTGAGACGAAGGCGTGACACGTGCACGCTGCTTTCTGCAGCCCGACTGTTAGAAATGAGGACAATCAGAGTGTAGTTTGTGTGCACGTCCTACGGGCACTAACGTGTCACATGGACACTCTGTGCATGCAGCGTTCAGAACTCACAGCTTCCTAACGGCTAGAATGTGGCGTGAAGTCCCACGACTGCATTACTCCCATTATCCCTACAAATACTCCACGACACGCTTACCACACGCGTGACAATGGTACGTTCTATTGTCATGACGTCCCCTGAGGCGGCCTCTGTTCCTCCTCTCTACAACCCTAAAAGCCCCACGCGGGTCAACCGTCTACGTGTCAATCCCCAAACAGTTGCATGTGACTGAGGCTTTAAAAACACGCGTGCTGCAGGGAATTCCAATGATTAGTGAGCTTTGACGCGTTTCAGCAACCGTTGTGGTTGTTAGCTAGCTCAGAAGCTCATGTTGGTTGTGAACATCTGTGGGCAGGGACAGAGTGACACACCAAAGCAAACAGCTATTTTTAGACCGTCAGCCCCACTATCACTGCACACAAACACAACAGACAGGATGCAAAGACAGAGCCGCGTCAGCTGGGAGGGGGTGAACAGAAAGTTTTACACCGTTATGACTCTGCAGAGGAGGAAGAACAGGGAGAGCAGAAGGTGAGGAGTGGAAAAAGAGGAGAGGAAAACTAAGAAGAAAGTCAGTCAGGAAGAGGGAAGAAAAAGCCGAACAGGGAGTCCCATTCTGGCTGCACAAAGAGCCTCATTGTGAGCCTCCTCACTCCTTTGCTCCTTCACCTCCTTCCTCAGTCGCTACCCTCCCTCATGCTCACTAACATCCTTTCCTCTCCTTCTTCCAGAAAATCTGTTTCCTCTTCGTGTGAGGCTCATTCTGGCAGAAGAAGTGCGGCCTCTGGTCCAGCAGAGGTAACTGTCGGTCACTGCGTCTGGAGTTACTGTGACCCCCCCATGATGGAGGCCAGGCTACAAGTCACAAGAGCCGTCACACCCAAGGCTTTACGCCTCCATGCTTTCCTGGGAGATCACAAGGAGGAAAGAGTTTGGAGAGTCGGAAGAAGCCCCGCCTCTCTGAGCGTAACGCCAGCATCGAGTGGAGATGCAATAGTTGGACAGAAAGGACTAAAGCACAGTGGAGCAAACACTGAAGAAGACTCTGGAGGAAGGCTTTCCTACAGTTAACCACAAGTACAGCAGCTATGAGCGAGGGCTGCATACGGGCAAGAGTCTGACCATACGATACGTATTACCCTACTGTACCAGAACAGGAGGACGTAGAAACAACTCTACCTGAATATCAAGACGTCTTTCATTGTAATAAAATTGTAAAATTCAGTCTTTTTAATGATCACACTGTTAAGCACTGCAGCTGTATCTCATATATAAGCTGCTTTTACCTAAACAAATTCAAAGTGCTTTTATTTTGGTAACTTCAAATACAGAAAGGGAACAGCCAACCATTATATTTCAGTATAAGAAAAAACATGAATGAATGTGTCTTAACTAATAAGGTTGGACAAGTATGATTGAAAAAATGAAGTGCTGCTAATTTTCAATATTAATGCAGCTTCTCCAGAACTTTTAAACGGTTCAGGAGTCTGAACAGAGCTTCACTGGTTCTGATCTGAGCTACAAAGAAGCAGGAGGGGTGACCGCGGTCCTTCATCCCGTAAAGAGTCAGAGTTCTGGTGGATCCGTGGGTGGAGTTCTGGTCTGTGGACTCACCGCTCTGCTGGAACATGACCACGGTCTGGGGCGTGGTGTGCACCGGCAGCGAGCGCGTCCTCTGCACGGAGCTGTGGGTCCTGCTGGGCATGCTGTTGCTTCCTCCTGGGTTGGCAAACCACGGGCCCTGAGGAGAACCGTCATTAGACGACTATTGCCCCCTGAAACCATCACGGCCATACGACTGAAACGCAGCAAAAACAGGGAGGAATCTTCCCATTTTTACCGCTCAAGTATCTGCATGCGTGGAGCTCAGCAGTAACGTGAGGCTAAGCTCCATGCAGTTTTCAGATTTTTCTTTGATCTGGCATCAAAAGAAGAGTTTAAAGGAACTGAGCACCAGGTAAGTTTACCTGAGAGCTGCAGCCGAAGCGAACACGGAGGAAGGCGGACCGAGCGCCTCTGACGGTTCCGCCTGAAACTCTCAGACTCCATTCGGACATTTGAAGGCAGGAAAAAGCCGTTTGTGTGGATGTTTATGTTAGGGTGAACATAACTGGTTAAGTTATGAGAAAACTCTAAATGGATCAAACTGGAACAGAATTTCTTCAACTGTAGTAGGAATAAAAGCTCCAGTCGTGAGAACTAAACCTCTTTATTTCTGATGCCTTAACGCCGGCCTGTGCAGGATCCAGATGTGGGTTTGTCAGGGCAAAGAACAAATCCAAAATCACTGTTTCCGCTTAGTCCCACCGATGAGATTATATCTAAATGTCTATTACGGTGAGAAAAACACCAACAGAAGAGAACGATGCACAATTACCGACTGCATTGGATTACGTCACAAAGCAGAGACCTGCAGACGTCGTCTTTGTAGTGGTGAGGCGCATTGATCAAACGTGTGTGATCACACATGTTTGGAGGCCCCGCCCTCATCCTCCCACATTTAGAGAAAACCCAGATTTATGACATGTTGCAGTTCCTACAATGACCACTAGGGGCAGGTGGGTGAACCCCCAGGTCATCCCTTTGCCATGAAACATAAAAATGCATCCATCCTGGCAGTAGCTCATCACAAATTTGCCTCAGAGTTGTCAGCGGGACTGTTGGGGTGGAACGACCCCGGCCCCCCTTCCCCTCCCCGCTGCGGGGTGGGGCGGAGCAGGGAGCTTGTGGTTTTTAACATCACAGACGTGGTACGTTTCCAGCTGCATGTTTTCATCTGCTCCTGATTCACAGCCATTTGAATTGTTTTCTTCATCAGGAGGAACATGCAGCATGTTAAAAACCCCAAACACCATCTGCATCTGAGTCCGTCTTTACTACACTGACGAGGTTTTAATCATATTTCTGCTTTCATGCCCTGCTGGCTTTGGTTGGCAGGGGGGCGGAGCCACGGGTGGGCTCTAGTGAACAGGTAGTACAGGGTTAAAGGTGACAGAACCGAGGTCCGTTCTTCTGAAACATTTGTACACCTTAACGGCACATTTGAAGGACGCCACAGAGTTGTCATGGTAACCTGCTCCCCCCCCCACCCCTCTCTGTCTTGGCCGTCCTGCAGCTCTGCAGGCGAGGGGGAAAACAGGAAATGCCTGTGCACTGTTCTCACTGCTTCTGACTGTCTGTCTCATGCGCACACATGCGCACGCACGCACACACACACACGCACACACACACACACACCGCCCCTCCTTTTCCAACACCAGAGCCAGGTCTCCAAACCATGACTCACACGTTTCCCTCTCAGCGTTCCCCCTTTTCCTCGTGACGCCGTCCCACACTGGAAGCTCCAGGAGGAACTGAGCCACTTCCTCCCATTGTGGAAGATGAGAAGCACAGGTTTCCACTCAACTGGGTCAGACCAAACCGGGCCAGGCGGACGCGCCTGACACAGCTCTGGTATGTGGGGAGAACTGTTCACCCCCACCACCACCTCATCTCTGTTAGGAAAAAGGCCTATTTTAGGCAGGAGTCTTGCTCAGGGAGGGGTCAGCGTCTGCCCAGAAATACTCTGAAACTCGTCATTACACATTTCTCAACATTTCATTGCAGAATGGCAGGAAATTTACCAAACAGCTTCCCTGATTAACCTGCATCCCACTGGTAAACTATAGAAAAGCTACTCAAATAATCAGAAAACAACCCATTTACAAACAGTCAGGCTCCTCCGTTCTACATAACAGCTCACTGTTTTTAGCTGTCAGAGTTTATCCACAGATCAATCACTGCCGTCCCCGGCACACAGAGATTCCTCCAACTTCTATCGATCAATCGTTTCATGACTTTCCCATCTGCCATCTGGGTAAACATCAACTATGAGACACATTGAGAGAAAACATCCAGAAAATCACAGTTTCTGAATTTGAAAGATTTTATTTGTAAATTATGGTGGAAAATAAGTATTTGGTCATCCACAAACAAACAAACAAGATTTCTGTCTCTGACAGACCTGTAACGTCTTAGGAGGATCCTCTGTCCTCCACTGGTTACCTGTATTAGTGGCTCCTGATTGAACTGGTTACCTGTAGAAAGACACCTGTCCAGTCTTTTTTCTCTCATTTTGTCTCTCATAGTTAAAAACCTGAAAACGTTTGGCATTTCTAGCTCTTCAGCCGTTTGTTTCTGCTATCTATCAACGTTTTCCCAGTTAAAGATCCATTTTAATCATTTTCTTGACTGTTTTTTCCCTTTCGGGGTCACGGGGCTGCTGGAGCCTATTCCGGCCATTTGTGAGCGAAGGCAGGGGGACAACCTGGACAAGTCGCTAGTCTGTCGCAGGGTAGAATCTCAACAATCACACAGCCATTCACTCTCACACCTAGGGACAATTTAGAATTGCTCTGTCAATTAACCTATTCAGCATGTTTTTGGATGGTGGGAGGAAGCCGGAGACCCCGGAGAAAACCCACGCATACACGGGAAGAACATGCAAACTCCACACAGAAAAGCCCCCTGTTGATGTTGTTGTTTTTTTTTTTCACTTGAACCGGAGGCCTTCTTGCTGTGAGGCAAGAGCGCTAACCACTGCGCCACCGTGCAGCCCTTGGAGATCCATTTTATACTTGTTTTAAATATTAGCAGAAAATGTTGAGTCTTATTATTTTAAAATACTTTATATACATTTAAAAAACCTTTTTAGAATGTGGATATTTCCATAAAAACTGGGGAAATTGAAATATGAAACCTTACAAGAAACATGGAGATGTTCTATACTCTAACTTTATACACAGAGAGCTTCCACTGTGTACGAATCAAGCGAACCCAAACCCTAAAGTCGTGTTTTTGTTGCGGCTTCTGATTAGATCGTTGTGGGTTGAGGGTTGGACGCCCGTTAGACTCACGTGTCGGCCCTGCTTCAGACCGGTGGGCGTGCTGCTGGAGCTGCGAGGCGTGGGTCCCAGCAGACCCCCACTTCCCAGCAGACCCAGCCTGGCTCCTGGCAGGCTCCTGGAGGGCATCTGGAACTGGTGGAGGCTCCTCCTGGCAGAGACGCTGCTCACCACACAGCCGGTGGTGGGGAGAGAGTTGGACTGTCCGAAGCGGCTGCAGGGGGACGAGGCCAAACATTCAGTACTGTGACCATAGAGCACCATGCAGGTTAAAGAACAACTTCAAAGCAACAATGAGAAGCACATCTTCCTAAGTTCTCAACACATCCCATAATTTCTCCTGGAGCCAAAGATAAGCACGCCCAGGTACACGATCAGTCTGATACTGTGCTCCTACCTTCTCTGCGCTCGATACCCCGCCATGTCAAGGAGGGCCTTCCTCGGAATGGACCGGAACAGCCTCTGGACCTGCTGTTTCCATGACAACAGCCGTTTCTTCTGCGTCTCCGTGAAGGACTGATGAGCGTGACAAGAGGGGGTGGACAAAGAAAACTTCAGCAGCAGCAGCAGAGCTGAGGACAGGATCTGCTGTTAGTAGCATCAGATATTTAGAGGGAAACGAATATCAGTCAGAGGAAACCAGAGCAAAGAGAACAATCCAAACCGGGAGTGTGGGTTAGGGTTTGGGTTAGGATTAGGTTAGGGTTTGGGTTAGGATTAGGTTAGGGTTTGGGTTAGGATTAGGTTAGGGTTTGGGTAGGGGTAGGTTGTTTGCGAGGGTTTCCTGAAGGGAAACTCGTGTCCAACTACGTCAGCCTGTCGGCTTTGGGACGCAGAAGGGGAGAAGGCACGCTCACTTCAATTGAGGTTACAAGCATCAACAGTCGCCTTGTCAGTAGCGTATGTTAGGGTAGGGTAAGGGTTAGGATTAGGATTAGGGGTAGGGGTAGGGTTAGGATTAGGGGTAGGGTAAGGGTTAGGATTAGGGGTAGGGTAAGGGTTAGGATTAGGGGTCGCATTTTCTAAAACTAAGACTATTTTGCTAAAGACAAGAAGGTTTTTCCTGAAATAAGGGGGTTTTCACCATCATAGGATTTGGTTTTTGCAGGATAATCGTGTATTTATTGTAAATTTAAACATCCTAAAAAGAAAATATCCGTACTGTTCACATATGTATTTGATCTATGTGGGCAACAGTTTCTGCACGTCTGACGGTCGTTTGAAGGCCAGCAGCTTCGGTGTGAACCTCACATCACACAGGGACGAGCCAACGGTAAATGACCCCGCGGTGGGGAAACTGACGCTCTAAAGCAGGGGTGTCCGACTCAAAGGTCCGGCAGTGAAAATGTGAAGGGTTCAACAGGAAAGGATGAAGTCAGAGAGAGGAGGTACCTCGTGTATGAGGCACTTGTCGATGAGCTGCAGGTAAGAGCTGATGTTCTCCTCGTCTGAGTGCGACACCAGCAGTTGGGTGCAGACTGGGGGGGGGGAACGCAGACAGTAAGCTTTGTGCTGATGGCTGGAGAGGGTCTGAGAACCGCTCTGCTCACCTTTGCCCATGACCCGGGTGAACTGTCCCGGGAGATCTCCCTTAGCTATGACGCTGGTACCAGACTCGGCCTCCCCTCCGCCTCCCCCGCTGAGGTGAGAGCCGGGCGCGGCACTCTTGCTCTCTGAGCTCAGCATGGGGCGCTGCAGGGAGGATCCCCCGCCCCCACTGAAAGCTTTAATAGGTGTCATGATCATCTGGTGCAGCTCCTGCAGGGGGGTCCGTAGGTTGCTGCCCTCCAAGACATCCTGCAAACAGGAAAAGGGCTTTAGACGAGATCAACGGGGGTGGGGGGGGGGTTAACTACATAAACTCTGACAGGAAATCATAGAGTTCATTTGAGCGATACGGCAAAGGCGTTAGCCTGGACCAAAATGCAGAGTTACAGATGAAGAGCACGACTCCTTCTTCTCTACTTCCTGTACAACTAATGGAGAGAGAGAGTCTGATGCCATCCATAGAAGATGGTTCACTTCCAGCTCCTACCACAACCCGTCCATTCAGACGTTTTTCCACAGCACACGGTGGTCGTCAGTAAGCAGTAGTTGGTCCGAGTCAATGTTTCTATGGCAACCACCCTCACCAATCAGGAGTGAGCTTGTTGGAAGGCCACACCCCTAGCTTTTGAGAGCAGGCTATGCAAAATCTGTCAATCATTTTAAACGTGGAGGCGATCAGGCTCCACCTGCTTTTATTGAGGCATATCACTGGTCACTTTATAACTTGAATAATTTAAACTACGGAAAAAAAAATATCATTGTAAAAAATGGGATTGATAAAATACATGTTAAAAAGGTATCCAATCCAGAACGATGCCTCTGACCAATAGAATGACAGAGCAACAAGGTTATTTCTCGATAGAAGTCTATGGGATTCTAGCTTCATGGACCACTTCCTGTTTAGAACTCCAGGGGGAGGAGTCACTCTTCTCAGATACAGTCAACCTCCAGAGTGGACAATTCATTACATCAGAGGAAACCCAAAATATCAACACAGTGTTGGTGAACAGGTTCTTCTGCATTTGTTTTCAGTTCTGCCTGAACTGTGGGCTCTCAGGCATGATGGTCTGCTTCGGCCCGCTCGGATACCAAACACTGAGGACAGCTGTTCGCCTTGCAGGAAAAGAGCTGTGCTCGCCACGTTTCTGTGAGAGATCCACGGGTCTTCATATAGATGGTCATAACCTTTTCCAGACTGCGCAGAAAGTTCTGCCTGTCCCGAAGTTTCTGAATGCTGATGACAATCTTGTGCCGTGCTCCTTTGGTGACTTTCTGTTGGAGAGACAAAAAAAAGACATCGTCAGCTAAATTAATGTTTGATGTTTCAACAAGGAAACATTGGAGCACATGTTAGGCCTTTCTTCATGTGTTCATGGATGTTTTAGGAAGCTTCTAGAGCAGGGGGGGCTAACCCTGGTCCTCCAGAACCCCCATCCTGCCTGTTTTCCAGCTCTCCCTGGACTGCTTGATGCTGATAACCTAAACCAGGTGTGTTCAGTCAATCAGGATGTGAAATCACTCAAGTCAGCTAATCAACAGCACGCTGGTGAGGGAGAGCTGGAAAACAGGCAGGATGGGGGTTCTGGAGGACCAGGGTTAGCCAACCTGTTCTAGAGCGTTGTGCTAAGGGACCCTGTGGACCACTTTGTTTGGTCCAAAGGACCAAAGACCCAAGTGGACTGAACAGTCTGGAAGCATACCAACTTCTTGGTTCTTCTGTTATCAGACAGTCAGATGACTAGTGGGATCGGAGGCGACTCTGACGAAGACAGAAGACGGCCGTCTTTGTCAGAGTCATAGAAGACTGACATTGGAAGATGTCTGTCAAAACACGTCAGGTATGTGAAAAACACAACCTGTGTCAGAAGAACCAGGAAGTTAGTGAATAATACAGACACTATGAACTTTACTGCACTAGTCTGGAAACATCCTGCAGTTCCAGGAGCTGCTTGTTTGGAGGCTCATCTGTTGTAGTTGTGGGCAGCTGGTCCCACTAGTCCTCTGACTGCCATGTCTGAATGGGCACCTGCAGATCCTCCCTGCTCCATGTTTACCCAGCAGACAAGGCTCCTCCAGGTGTCTCCAACCCTGTTCCGCATAGGCTACTGCCCTCCTTGTCTTGCAGCTAACCCTGCTTGGGTAACTGCTGATTAGCTGGATTGAATCAGCCCAGCTTCTGATAGACTGAACACACCTGATCCAGGTGACCAGTAATGACTATAGAAGGGTGAGCAGCAAAACAAGCAGGGTGGTGGTTCACCAGAAACAAGGTTGGAGACCACGACCGCTTTGGTCTGTGGAAAGTCCGTCTGCACTCACTCTGAAGGGAGCCGCACCAGAGTTCATCTGCAAGTAAGCCAACCCTAGTTCTCAAGAAGACCAGAGTTCTCGTTTGGTCCAAACTAGAGTTCAGGTGAGTTTTCACACCTGCCCAACCAGGGGGACCATCGAAAAAACCCAGCTCTGATGTGGATCAACTGTCAATCAAACTAAGTAAATCCAAACTACTGCCGAGAGGTCTCTTCATAATTATGAGTAATACAGTAATACTATCAAAAAGATGGCATCGTCTTCAGTAATGCTTTCTTTATTGTTATTGATGTATTACTTGGTATCTGAAAAGGTTTCAAACATCTGTGCTTTGTGATTTTTCTTATCGTTCTTTTCTGATAAACTTCAGGCATTATTTTAAGTTCATTTAAAAAAAAAAAATTTGTGCCAGCAGCTTATTATCTGGCTTTTGCATTAGTTCGTGTTTTTCCGTGATTTTTGCCTTTCCCGCTATTTTACAGTAAAAGAAACAGCCTGAACGTTTTCTGATGGCAGCCATGAAGGACTCATTACTGCACATGTGAATCATGCGTGTTTATAAACCTGCGCCTCCAGCTGATCTTCTGTCAAAGACATCATCTCATCGTAGGTCATGGTGGAGAAGAGAGCAGCATACTTATGGAGACGAAGACTCTTCAGCCACGCAGGAACGTCTGTGGAGGACGAAGAGCAGAAAGGGCTTCATCAGCGCCACAGTCACCGACACCAATCACACATTTCCTTCCTTACAACCAGCCCAAGAAGAAATCTTTCAATTGGGCGATGCTAAAATGTGGATGTGTGTGTGCGCAGTACTTGGTTTGTAACTCATACAATACATTTTGTGCAGGAACAGTGCGTACCTGCAGTTGTGTATTCACATGAACACTAGAACATCAAAAACCTTTGAATCTGAAATACACTTTGGCTACTTAAAAACGGCTTCTATGCATACAAATCTAACTAGTACTCACCAATCCCCTTATACACAAACAAAACCACATTTACAAGACTGATGAGAAAACTCTGATGACCCAGCATTCTAGCAGCATTTAAACGCATCGTCTACACAAAAAGACGCCTCCCAAACTCTCGAGCACTTGTAACTCGGATCTGTGCGGTTGGTTTGTGCACGAAATGTATTGTTTAAGTTACAAAACAAGTATTACACACACACACACAAATCCAAAGTTACACATAAACAGGCAGACAAATCAAGAATGACGCACACAGAAATCTGGTGAAACTAATTTCTCTCCATACTATAAATGCATTAGGATGGATGGATGGATGGATGGATGGATGGTGAAGAGTTTGCCCCATCCACGAGGAAAATGTTTCCAAAACAGCAATAGGGGGTACAAAGAAAGTTTTGGGCTCAACCATTGTTCAACCCATCTGCCAATCTAAACACCCCCCCCCCCCACACACACACACACACATACATATTAGAGCCCTCCTACAATCCCAATAGCTGGTTTGTAAAGAGTCATCTTGCATCTTGATAAATACCCGTGTAGCTCTTCTCTCACATGAAAAGGGCCCCAGGGGCTTTACAGTCGCCGTCCCATTCACCCACGCACACACTGGTGGGGGCACTGCGGGGGTCTTGCCCAAAGACATTTTGACCCATAGGAAGGCAGGCTTTGACTGAAGCTTCTGAGCACCTCTGCACCACAGTCACTTCCTCAAGATGAGCTGATATCAATTGTTAATAATTTCAATACTAAAAACTCAAAAGATTGTGAGGATATAGATATGAAGGTGGTGAAAAAAGTCATTTATAGTGTATCTAAGCCTCTAACATACATATGTAACTTATCATTACGAACTGGGAGATTCCCAAACCAAATGAAAATAGCCAAAGTGATTCCTATCTATAAGAGTGGAGACAAACACCAATTTACAAACTTTAGACCTGTTTCTCTTCTTCCACAATTCTCAAAAATTTTAGAAAAAATATTCAATGATAAATTAGCTTTATTTATTGAAAAACATAACATTATAAATGAAAACCAATCTGGTTTTAGAGAAAATAGATCTACCTCATTGGCTATCATTGATGCTGTGGAGGAAATCACAAATGCTCTGGACAAAAAGAAATATGCAGCTGGAATTTTCATTGACTTAAAAAAAGCATTTGACACTCTCAATCATGACATCCTACTTGACAAACTGGAAGTGTATGGGATAAGAGGACTAGCGCTATTTAAAGCTATTTAACGGGAAGAAAAAAATTTGTCATCAGAAACCAAAGAGATAAGTTGTGGTGTCCCACAAGGATCAATTCTGGGCCCGCTGCTATTCAATATTTACATAAATGATATATATATTCAATGTTTCAAAGCTTCTGAAACTCATATTATTTGCTGATGACACAAATATATTCTATTCTACAGACAATCATAGGGAACTTATCAAGGTGGTGAACTCAGAGTTAAACAAAATAAAAATATGGATGGATTACAACACATTATCTTTGTACCTCGATAAAACCAAAGTGATGTTTTTTGGAAACTACAATGCAAATAAAGAGCTCTCAATTGAAATAAATAATGTCTTCATCGAAAGTGTTACAGAAATCAAATTCTTCGGGGTTTTTATCGATGACAAACTAAGTTGGAAGCCAAACATCAGACACATACAAACTAAAGTCTCCAAAAGTATTTCAATCATAAATAAATTTAAACATATATTAGGATACAACAGTAGATATTTATTGTACTGCTCCTTAATATTACCATATTTCACCTACTGTATAGAAAGTTGGGGGAATAATTACAAGAGCTCACTACATCCTCTCTTTTTACTTCAAAAACGAGCCGTCAGAATTGTACATAAAGCCGGATATCTTGATCATACAAACAATCTATTTTATCAATCTAGACTTTTAAAACTGCATGACCTTGTGGATTTGGGTTAGGGTTAGGGTTAGCAACTTCTATACAGTGATAGTGGGAAATCGTTACCATTCAATATCCAAAAACAGTTCTTAGAAAATGAAGGAGGCTACAGACTGAAGGGATGTAGGAACTTCAAGATCAAATTGATAAGAACCACAAAGAAAAGTTTCTGTGTGTCTGTGTGTGGCACTAAACTCTGGAACGGTTTAAGTAATGAGCTCAAACAATGTTCAAATATTCAAATATTCAAGAAAATGTATAAAGAAACTCTTATTTCAGGATATGAAGATAAGAGGATTTAAGGATCAACAGGTGGTGAATAATTCCAAATACATGTGTGAACTTGATTGTGGTGAAATAATCAAAGCTCTTTTAATTACAACCACTGAGTGTTACATTGTAATGTGCAATAATGATTTCTGAAAGGTTTGAATTACAACCAATAAGCTATTGATTTTGTTTACTTGATCTGCAATGTGAAGCAATAATTACTGGTTTAATGTGATAATGTGTTCTAAAGATAATCAATTATTATTACATATCGGTATCGTTACTGTTTACTGAAATCATGAATGAATGTTTTCTGAAGATCATCAATCATTACTAGACACTGGATTTAGTTACTTGAAGAGAATCTATTTGATCAGAACCGGATTTAAAACACTGTAAAACTATCAAATGAATGAACTCAGTAGGGGGGGGGGGATTATATAAACTCACTTCTTCCTGCTCCTTTTCAAGCAATAAATCAAACTCTACTTATACTTCAGTTAATGATCACTGTATTTAATTAAGCAAATGTGATTTACGTGACGTTTTTTTTTATTTTCTGTCTTTTTAATCTATGCATTTCATCATTTCTGTAATGAGTTTGATAAATATGTGTAATTTTCTTCATTGCTTTGACTACAATGTTTGAAATAAATCAATAAATCAAAAGCAGAAGATGGTTTGATTAGAGTGTAAAATCAGGATTTCTATCATGGAGGTCAATGGGGGTTGGCTCCTTTCAGAAGCCTGCCTCGGCCTTTGATGGAAGTATAGAAGTTGGTACTTTCTGGTTTCTGCCTCATTTAGAACAGGAAGTGGGAGCTTGACTGAAATCGGTTCTAATAGAATCTAGTCATTATTTCAAGACGTTTTTGTCGGTTTCACCATAACATTTCAAAGTGGTTCAAACTGGCCCTGAAAATGTCCTCTGAGGAGAACTTTGAGCTCTGGCAAAGACACACTGGTCTGTCACACCAAACGGAAGCCCTAGAGCAGCGGGTTCTGGTCCTCAGCCTGGTCTTACTCACCCCTCATGCCACTGCCCTCCTCGTGAAAGGAGTTCCGGTGCAGAACCGAACCACCTCCCAAACCGGCATCTTCCAGATGTTCGCTGCCTCCGCTGCCTGAGGAGGCGATGCTGCTCTGCGGGGAGAGCGGTGCGTGATCTGGAGCTGGTCCTCTAGCGGTGCGGAGGTCTTCCTGGGACAACCAAACATGGCCCAGCAGCTGGCTGTTGGGGCCGCTCATGGGGGGCGTTAGGGACACTGAGCGCTTCAGCGGACTGTGCTGCTGACTGCCGCCACCACTGGTGGAGACTGCAAAACAAGAAGGCAAATGCCAACTCCACTTGGCTTCAACTCGTCTTGTTAAAGAATCATTTAGGAGGTCAACATAAAGCAAACTCCTTTCCTAAATGTGGGCAGTGTCACATCAAGAACGGGGACAGACTTGGCTGCTCCACCAGCCCCAGGACGTGAAAGTGTCCCACTCTGGTCAGAGAAAGGCCCTAAAAGGCTCTGAAATGTCATTCCAGCAGGACAGAGGACTGCTCCATGCCCCGCTCACCTCCTGGAGGAGATTTTCCACTCTAGCTGCCAGACGGTGTGAGGAGCAGAAGAAACCTGTAAAACTATTTCAAGGATCTGACTTGGTGTGAATGTGCATGAATGTCCCGGTGATGGTCAGGCGGTGGTAGGCGCGAAGCCACGCCCCCATCATTCTGCCCCGGGGCAGCTGTGGTCCATCAGGAGTTACCCTCACCAAGTATGAATGAATGATGGACACACTGGAAAAACTTTGAGCGTCTGGAAAACCAGATAATCTAATCCATTATTATTATTATTATGAGTTTTACTTACTACTCAATACGTTGGTCTTTTCTAACTGTACATTAATATTTTAGATTTTGTTCCTATGTATAAAACTGTTATTTCTTTATTTATTCATTGATGATATTCTTTCATGTATTTACTCATATTTTACTTCTGCAGTGTTTCCATATGTCATCCATTTTCCACCATGTGGATCAGGCACTTCTTTATGTTCTTTATGTGCTGCTTATCTTTATTTTGATCAATCTATAGAAGCGTTTTTGAACCATTGTATTTGTTCACGGGGGAGGTGGTTTCACAGACAATAAAAGCTCTTGTAAGCAGCGTTTCCATGACCAAAAGTAACCAAATGAAGGTCTGATCAGGATCAAAGGCGTCATGGAAACACTCCTCAACATTCTGGCCCCAGCTCATTCAGCAGCATTTGTTTCTGCTCTGCTGATGTGATTGATGGTGGCAGAAAGTGAGCTCTGCTGGACTCAGACTTCTCTGGTGAACCGGTCTCTCTGGTAGAGCGGTCTGCTGTAAGCCGTCTCTGGTAGGACCGGTCTCTGAGGACCGGTGCTGGACCGGGTCTGGTGAACGGTCTCTGGTAGAAGGGGTCTCTGGATAGAACGGGTCTCTCTGGGTAGAGCGGCCTCTGGGTAGAAGCGGGTCTCTGGGTAGAACGTCCTGGGTAGAAGCGGGTCCTGGGTCGGTCTTGGTAGAAGGGGTCTGGGTAGAAGCGGGTCTCTGGGTAGAAGCGGGTCTCTGGGTAGAAGTGGGTCTCTGGGTAGGACCGGGTCTCTCTGGGTAGTACCGGGTCTCTGGGTAGAACCGGGTCTCTCTGGGTAGTACCGGGTCTCTGGGTAGAAGCGGGTCTCTGGGTAGAAGCGGGTCTCTGGGTAGAACCGGGTCTCTGGGTAGAAGCGGGTCTCTGGGTAGAACCGGGTCTCTCTGGGTAGAAGCGGGTCTCTGGGTAGAAGCGGGTCTCTGTGTAGGACCGGGTCTCTGGGTAGAAGCGGGTCTCTGGGTAGAAGCGGGTCTCTGGGTAGAAGCGGGTCTCTGGGTAGGACCGGGTCTCTGGGTAGAAGCGGGTCTCTCTGGGTAGAAGCGGGTCTCTGGGTAGGACCGGGTCTCTAAGTAGAACCGGGTCTCTGGGTAGAAGCGGGTCTCTGGGTAGAAGTGGGTCTCTGGGTAGAAGCGGGTCTCTGGGTAGAACCGGGTCTCTCTGGGTAGAACCGGGTCTCTGGGTAGAACCGGGTCTCTCTGGGTAGGACCGGGTCTCTGGGTAGAACCGGGTCTCTCTGGGTAGAACCGGGTCTCTGGGTAGAACCGGGTCTCTCTGGGTAGAAGCGGGTCTCTGGGTAGAACCGGGTCTCTCTGGGTAGAACCGGGTCTCTGGGTAGAACCGGGTCTCTCTGGGTAGGACCGGGTCTCTGGGTAGAACCGGGTCTCTCTGGGTAGAACCGGGTCTCTGGGTAGAACCGGGTCTCTCTGGGTAGAACCGGGTCTCTGGGTAGAACCGGGTCTCTCTGGGTAGGACCGGGTCTCTGGGTAGAACCGGGTCTCTCTGGGTAGAACCGGGTCTCTGGGTAGAACCGGGTCTCTCTGGGTAGAAGCGGGTCTCTGGGTAAAAGCGGGTCTCTGGGTAGAGGCGGGTCTCTGGGTAGAAGCGGGTCTCTGGGTAGAACCGGGTCTCTGGGTAGAACCGGGTCTCTCTGGGTAGGACCGGGTCTCTGGGTAGAACCGGGTCTCTCTGGGTAGAACCGGGTCTCTGGGTAGAACCGGGTCTCTCTGGGTAGAACCGGGTCTCTGGGTAGAACCGGGTCTCTCTGGGTAGGACCGGGTCTCTGGGTAGGACCGGGTCTCTGGGTAGGACCGGGTCTCTGGGTAGAACCGGGTCTCTCTGGGTAGAAGCGGGTCTCTGGGTAGAACCGGGTCTCTGGGTAGAAGCGGGTCTCTGGGTAGAAGCGGGTCTCTGGGTAGAACCGGGTCTCTGGGTAGAAGCGGGTCTCTGGGTAGGACCGGGTCTCTGGGTAGGACCGGGTCTCTGGGTAGGACCGGGTCTCTGGGTAGGACCGGGTCTCCGAGCAGAGGAGCGGCTCTGGGACGGTGTGTGAGCTAACTTTGAATGCAGAAATGCTGCTCAGTCCTGAGAAACCGTGGAAACAATCCCATGGATTCATGTTTCCAGTCGTGTCCAGACAGAATGAAGGCTGATGTTCTTCCCACATGTTTCCTCATTGCAGCTTTGACCACATGGATCTGAACTGCATCCACGGCTAAATGTTGCTGTTAGCGTGTTAGCCTAACCCTAACCCTTCTTCCAGCACTTCATCATAATCCTAACAGTCATAAAATCATCTCTAGAAGATCATCTGCTCTCTGCTGCAGCTCCTTCACAACAGAACTCAGGATTTCTTCTCCTCCAGTGGTTTCTGGTATTCTAGAGAGTTCTGTTCACGTCACAATGATTCATTCTGACTGAAAGTGTGGCCAATGGAAACGTTTGTTAGAATCTGGAACCATGTACACAGTTCAGTTCTAATGCGATCTTTGATCCGAGCATAGACATTTTGCACATAGAACCGCGGCTAGTAAAGTGTTCTGCTTGGATCAAAGATTTCCCTCACAGATTCTTTCAATCAAGTTGTGACTTTAAAAATGCTCTCTGGGTTTTCCATGCTGACATCCCAACACAGTAATATGTTCATGTAAACAACATCATGAAAATGTTTTCAACAGTTCAACTTTTGGACATAAATGAAAACGTGTCTGAGGCTTGAGAGCAGATTTCCAGACTGAATCTGAGGGAGACTCACCTCACTCAGCTCACCTGCTGCTCTACAACCTAAAACCCTACAGAGCACTTTTCCCCTTAAATGTTTAGCCTTCACAGAGAAAAATCTCCTTTGTTTTTGATGAGCAATGAGCTGAAGAGGCTGAAGAAAAACATGATGCTTAAGCAGGAGATGCAGTTTAGAAAGCACCAATTATTCACATTTTTGAGATACTTCTTTAAATCTACATTAGCTTTACAAAGTTCACATTGCTGTAAAAAACTTAATAATGTGCAGTTCTATTTTAAATTGTTCTTCAAATGCCTCACGTTCAAGATTTCATTGTCTTTTTAATTTAATGGTGAAAAAAACTAAATAAAGTGACAGAGAACTACAAAATATGTTGAATGGCTGAAAAAAAGCCTTTGAAATATTCTCTAAATGAACAGTCGTTTTCTTCTCAGTATTATTGAGGTGGTTTTTAACCATCAACCTCTATTTACCTAACCTGTTTGCATGTTGGTACTTTTACCAACATGGAGCCATGATTGTGCCCCCCCCCCGGTTGAATGCAGCTCCAGGGCATCACGGAGACAGAGGCTCAGGACCTCAGATGCTGCTGCTGCAGAAGGTAAACAGGCTATAAAAGAGCAGCGCCAAAGAGCTTTTTGTGTCGCCTCACTGACGCTGGAAGCTGCCACCAACACTCCGCTCTCTCCCCTCCGAGGCCTATAAGCAGCCCACTTACTGTTGGCGCTATGTATAGGAGTTCCTGAGGCCCGTTTAAAATAGGTGCCCAGCTAACATTTCAAGTTCCAGTCCCTAAATATTAACCATTTTCCCTAAATACAGTCTCCCACAAAGGCTGCCTTACAAGGCAAAGGATGGTTGCTGAGAGCTGCTGTGCTTTCAGCTCCACCTGTGGTAAGCTGGGAGGGGTGGGGGGGTCGCATGGCTGCAGGTTGATGAGTCTGGACGGTTTGCCTCGTCTCCATGACGACCAGCCCCAACCAAACTAATCATGAGAACCAAAGTGACTATTAAAAAAGACAGAGCTCTGAAAAACGGACATTTCTGACCTTTTCCACAGGAAAGCACTCCCCCGGGATTCATACAAGCATCTAAGAAACCGTGCACAGTCCTCACGTGTCCTGTGCTAATGGCTAAGCAGCGCCTAGCAAATGCTAAGACGTTCTGCGGGAATACAAAAATACAAGTGGCTCTTTCTTGGAGCAGAGAGCAGGGCTTTGAAATGTGGCTTTATTTATACCCCCTCAGCTGTTTCTTTCATCTCTCTGAAAGAAAAAAGTACACACACACACACAAACACACAACGCCCTTCAGCGGTGTCTGGAAATATCCCGTTCTGGCCACAGTTCACTTCTATTTGAATGGGCCTGCCCTCCATCGGGTGGTTCTGGAGCTCTGTGGGCCCGTCAGCGTGGAACCGGCCCGTTCCAGCAGCTGCTCGCTATTGGCCGGGACTTAGAGGGTGTTTGACAAATCAAAGGGGCTCCTGATGAAAACCTCCTTATTTAAATGATTTAACATTAATAAACATCAAAATGTCCCCTCTCCATCCCATCCAAAAAGAATCCTGTTCGACTCATATCCATGTTTATAACTGTATCTATGGGTTTAAAAAACAGTTTTACTAATTCATATAAATCTTCTTTGCCAGGATGTTACATGAAGGTTTCAGTTTTAGTGTGGAGCTATCTCCAGTTTTTCTTAAACAGGATGTGTGGACAGAGTGATGGCTGAAGGTGTGTCTACACGTGACTGCAACGTTTTCCTTACCAGTATTGCTTCCTCCGCCGGTTCCAACTGTGTTGATGGTTGCCGGCACAGAGGATGATGGGTAGAGGAGGAGGTGTCCGTTTTCACAGCCCTGCTGCTGCCACCCTCCAACCACGCCCGACTCCCGGGAGCTCTGCCACCCATTGAGGCGATCGTCTGAGCCGTAGCGCTGGTGGTGGTGCGAGCAGAAGGGATGGCCGGATGAGGAGTTGTTCGTGGAAGAGGAGGATGACAGGAGCGTGGATGGAGGGGTAGACTGGTGGTGGTGGTGGTGGTGGTGGTGGTGGTGCGGTCCAGCAGGAGGCGGTCTTTCCAGCGAGTCTCCTCTGGCAGCAGCCCTCTCCTCCAGATGGTTAAGCCACAGTGCCAGAGCGGCACGATCTTCCAGGGAGGTAGCGGGGTGGATGAGGGCGTAGGACAGCAGCTGACGAGACTCCTCCAGGTGATGGCCGTGCTCGATGGTGTGAGCCAAGATGCGCGGCAGCAGACGCATGTATTCTCCTTTGGCTTCGGTGTTTCCGGGTTTCAGGAGAGGAAGATGTGCCAGAACCAGAGAGATGACACGCTCCTTGGGCTCTCCCTGCCACTGACTGATTGTAGCTGAGGAGGAAAGTAAAAGCAAACGTTTTAGAGGGCGGAACAACATTCCAAGAAAGGTGGCGCTCTCAGGAGCCAAATAAAGACTGAAGTGGACCAAACTGCTACGAAATGCTAAACACCCCACCACCATCCCAGCATCCATCTCCAAAGGTGGAGTTCACTGTCACAATCTATTGAGAATCCCAAACCGTGGTCCCACCATAACCCAACTTTAGGACCACAAATGCAATTACTAGAGAGTCAGACGAATCTCAACCGATAAATCGTAAATGGCGTGTATTTATATAACGCTTTCCTACCTTCTTGGAAGGCCCACAGCGCTTTACAGTCACAACCCCATTCACACACGCGGCGGCTCTGCTGCAGAACACTGGCGCCAGCCTGTAACCACCAGGAGCGATGTGGGGTTGCCCAACGACACTTTGACACCAGCTAGCATGGCGGGAACCGTTGCTTCAATCTCCTGATCAGAGGTTGACCGCTCTACCTCTGCACCATGGCTACCCCACTTAAATCAAACCTTTATTCATAAAACTTCCTTTTACATGAACCTACTGCCAAACGCTTAGAAAGTAACAAAAAATAAAGAAAAGCATTCCCTTTCTCCTTCATCCACCCAAACCGCTCAAGTCTTCAGACAAAAAAAGAATTAAAAACAGTAACAACAGAACCGATTTAATAGCATTAATAACTAAAATAATGCCAGATCTTATCATTCTACTTCCCTTAGCAAAAAGTAGTATACTGGATTTTTTTATTAAGTATACTTGAGTACAAGTATAGCAAGTACACTATAGACCAGGTACAAGTAGCGTAGAAAGTATATTAACTGAATCCATCTATCAATCCAGTATCTAAACCCGCTATGACCCTTTCGGGGTCATGGAGTCTGGCCTGCCTACTGCTGGACTTTCTGAATACTACTTCAGACTAAATTGGAACATTTTAAATTTACAATAAATAAAATAAACTTCAAGTATACTACCTCACTTTTAGGATACACTGAAACAGATCACTTTTTCTTAAGGGATACCATACAGACGTACTGCCTCACATATGCTGAACAATCAGAGACGTTGATGCAACTGAATAGAACTGTTCCTGCAGGATTGCTACAATAAGCTGAAGCTGCAGAGAACATGGTAAATGGCGTATACTTATAAAGCGCTTTCTACCTTCTTATGAAGGCCCAAAGTGCTTTACAGTCACAGACCCATTCACCCAGTCACACACACATTCACACACTGGCGGCGGCTCCGCTGCTGAACACTGGCGCCAACCTCCCACCAGAGGCAAGGTGGGGTTCAGTGTCTTGCCCAAGGACACTTCGACACATGGGTGTGTAGGCGGGAATCGAACCTGCAATCTTACGATCATGAGTCGACCGCCCTACCGCTGCACCACGGCCGCCAAAACATGCTGTTTGGTCTGCAGGGAGCTAAGGCTCCTCCCCTCACACCCTTTTCTTAATGAGCAGTGTGGGAAACGTAGATGACGTTTTTTAAACAGTCATAAAAAGGACTTTTCTCCACACTGTGAAACCTCCTCTGTGTAGGCCTGAGCGTCGTCCTCATCAACCGTTTGGTGATGCAAGTCGTAGCTGACTGAACCTCGTGGTCATTGGTCATTGAGGTAAACAGCAATGCACCAGGATCAAGAAAGGCTCAGTTCTCCCATAAAATTCAGTTGGATTTATTGGCAGGTCCTTAATCCTGTCAAGCCCCGTATTTCTGGTTAACACAGCTGGGAATTTATCCTCAGATGTTGGCCAACAGGTAAGGGACACCTAAGCCTCAGCACGTCTGTACCAGGGCCTCAGATCAGTGACGTGCTCCATCCAGTTACCGACCACGATAACCAAAACTCAGTCCCTTGTCCTCAAGAGCCGCCTGTTTTCCAGTCCTCACAAACCAGCTTGCGGCTGATTAGCTAACTCAAGTGATTCCACATCCTGATTGGCTGAACACACCTGATTTAGGTAGTCAGCATCACACAGCCCTGGCTTTCAGGAAGCACATAGTCCATGAATACTGTTGACAAGTCTGATTCCCAGTAGCAGAACCTTAAAGTCGCTTTATACTCAGAAAGACAAGTCCTGCAGCTTGTATAGACATGAGCACTACGTTGGCCAACCATCTTCTTTGGGATGTTTTAGATGTCCTCTGACATGGAGCTGCTGCTGCATAAATCACATGATCTATGAGAATCAAAAGTCAGAATATAAAAAGTATGTTTTCCTGAGCAGACAATTGATGAATTTCTCTCAACAGTAATATAAATATTGCAATTTTCATTGTAGTTTATAAGATAAAATTTCAGATTTTAAACCAAAAATTAACAAATGGAAAATTACAAGAAACACAAAATTGATTTAGCTCATTACATTTGCAAAACCTTCACCAGATTTCTACATAAAATTTAGAGAAACCTCCGGTCATTAATGTTTCACTTCTCATTCAGTCATGTCTAATGATGCAGATCATCTGAAAGCAAAGGCATAATGCAAACTGTCTCCAGTGTAAAGAAGATAGCAATACTTCAACATCATTAACAATTTCTCAAATTCAAATGCTAGCTAGAAAGACGGTTAGGGTGTCCAGACCAAGTCTGCTTAATTTGGTCTGGATCGAGTCCTGCAGCTTGCTTTGGTCTGCATTCAGACTGCAGTCAAGTGGTCTTTCCTGTTATGAACCAAAGCGTGCAAACAAAACCATGTGACTAAGGAGCTCTTCAATCAATGGAATTACAAGCTTGGGGCAAAGCAACTAGAGGCAAAAATTATGGAAATCCTGCGCTTTGCAATCCTTGTCAGGCTAGTTCACTTATTAGATTTTGCAGACCAATTCTGACCGTCTGTTTCAATGTCAAATACAACACTTTTTACTTGCAATTTTAGTACAACGCCAGCACGCTGCAAGGCAGTTACGGAGGAGACGACGGCTACGAAAGTACGCTGCTAAACGTTTAAGACGCCTGTCTGAGGCTTGGGGTGCCCCCCTGGGGTGGGGCCCCCCTGGGCGCGGTGGGGAGCCTGCTCTACGGATTGGGGTGGGGCTTGTGCCCCCCTGCTCTCTGGCATTGGGGGCTGCTGTAAGAACAT
Organism: Oryzias curvinotus; assembly: GCA_023969325.1. Lineage (NCBI taxonomy): Eukaryota > Metazoa > Chordata > Actinopteri > Beloniformes > Adrianichthyidae > Oryzias > Oryzias curvinotus. The sequence continues at coordinate 34,483,790 of CM043708.1, forward strand.
GTAAGAACATAGACACTCACTCCAGCACAGGTTCTGTCTCACCTTTGCACAAACAGTTTGTGATTCTGAATGCATGAGTGTGCGTGTGTGAATGTTAGTGGTAGTGTGTCCATGTAGACTTGTGTGTGTGTGTGAACACTTTTGGAGCCAACAGGTGTGTTTGTAACGTTTGAGTGTGTGTGCGTGGACAGGCCCCGCCCATTTGAGATTTTTCAGGCATCTTAACCTGTCAGTTGTGATTCTGAAGCTCCAGCAACTTGTTGCTTTCTGAAGCTTCATGATCTCACCCTCACTACTATAATTACCCCCCCCCCCCCTTATCTGTCATCCCTCTCTCTTCTTTCCTCCTTTTCGTTTCTGTTCGGTCCAACAAAAAAACATTTACAAATATAATTAACACGAATAAAGTTTAGCTGAAATTACAAAAGGGGTTTATTTAAATATACATCTGGTGTATCATAAGACTCATAACCCCTGTTGTAAAAGTAAAATATGTCCAACACTAAAGGCCCTCAGCTCTCATCTGTCTGCTTAGCTGTTGGACAGGACAAGTTAAAAAAAAAAAAAAGTTTATGACATACATATTGTCAGGAAAACAGTGTGAGCAGGTATTTGTATCACATTAGTTATTTCATGAACCTGCATTCTATGGACCAAATCTTAATGAGTTGTAGTGTCCTGTTTAGGGCTGCACAATATATCACAAGTTTATCGTTATCGCGATATTAAACTGTGCAGTATGCATATCGCAAAAGACGGTGACAGTTGTAATAAATGGTTACCCTAAATGTGCTAAAACAATCTTATGGTAGCTTGAAGTATTTAACTGAATCAACTAAATCCATTTATGCATTTGACCAATCAGATGCACTTCCTTCACGTTGTTGACCAATCGGATGGAGCCTTTTATGTTGTTGGCCTCCCATGTACATGATGGTCATTTGGATTACAATTTTTAACAGTTTCAGTGAAATGGAAATGATGTTTTTGGTTGTTTAGCTTTTTGTTAATTTATCGCAAGTTATATCGTCATGGCAATATTGATCACTAATGTCAAAGATATTAGTGAATTAGAATTCCTCATATCATGCAGCCCTAGTCCTATTGTTGCTTGTTCCTCCGCCGCTCTCTGTTTACATCGCATAATGCCGTTTTGGTCCAGTTGTTCCATTCCGAGCACGGACCTATTCAGACTGCTTTGCAATTTCTGTGTCAAAAGAATCATGACATCATGTATAAAATAAATATGAATAAATTCTAGTCCTCCGACAAGCTCACTAGAGAAAAGCTGTAACAGATCAAATGCACTAATCTTGGGTGTAGGGCAATAGGATTCCGTCAGGCCTATTATTAATGATAACACTTTATGTAAAAAAATGTAATGTACTTTAGTTCTAAATAACCCTGAACACAAATTTGGCTTGATTTCTTCTACAGTACAAAGATTATATTTAAATATAATTGATAAAATAAGTAAATGCAAGCCTGAAGGTAATCACAAAAAGCTAACATATCAAAATTTGCAGAATGATGGCCACACAATTTAATGTTTTATTACAAGAAAATATTTTTCAAAGGTTACATTTCACGATTTCCCATTTCTCAAAAGGCATAAAACAATGTTTCCTGTCCCAAAGTTGTAAGTCATCACTAATAGAATGATATCTGGACCTTTCTGGATATGTGAAAAAGACTACAGGCACTTTGACACATGGTCTGTTTACAGTTCATTTCCTAAATTTGCAACAGCCTGTTTCTGAATTCCTGTTTGTACTTTTCTACTTTCTTATCACTGTTGAGTTATTTCTGATTAATTCTAATGATATTATGATCAATATGAGCAATGAAATAGTATTTTCCCTCTTCCTGTGTTGCAGCGCGCCAAAACACCATGTGTCACCAACACATCCTCCTGAACTTCTTCTCATGTGAGCAGGCCATTCCTATCAGTCTTGTTTCAAACTGTCCAACTATTTCACACAATCAAGTCACTGAAAATATTCATGACATCATTTTAATGATTTTAATTAAACAATCATTTCTTTGGTCCAATTATAATTTCAAATACTCTTGAGCTCCACCCATTTTTGTGAAACATGGTCACTCACTCATGCTCAAAGCCATGGCTCATTATCAGAGGGGTTTGGCTCTCACGAGGTGGAACGTGATACAACTTTGACAGGAAGTTGAGACTCATCTATAACTTGAACTAAGTGGAAGTCCCCTATCCTCTTTGCTGTGCTGGAGCAATAATAGCTCGAAGCCCCACATTCCACTATCACTGAAGCCCATCTGAAACAGGGAATCGATACAGGTTTCACGTTGAGATTTGAGTTGCATTTTCTGTCAACAATAGATCCAGGATCCAGAGCTGGAAAGAAAAATGCTAAAAGTTTGATCCGTAATTCAATGATTGATTGAAAACACTAATGAACGCAAGAAATAGATATTTTTCTTTGTCTTCTGACTAAAGTTCATGTGAGTCAAATTCTTAACAGAAGAAACATGTAATATTTTCTACACCCTTGATGCCAAAAAGGCTGGAAGAGGGCTTAATGGTGAAGCAGTGTCTGTAGAAAGTTTCTTTCAGATTTACATCGATCACGAGGGACACTGTCAGAACAACGAGCTGGTTCCTGTCATTTGTTACACCCTGGTCAAAGAAAAAGTCTGTAAAACAGATTCACACACTTGTGGAGACACATGATTCTGCCTACTCTATAAATAGATCAGTGAACAGCTTGAAAAGCCACAGCAATCACAACGGATAAGACCACACAACAGACAATAGTACACTGTGTCTGACTCGATTTTTGTGTGTGAGTTTTTAGGACGGGGAGGGTAGTTTGATGCAGATGACATTTTTTTGTTTAAAAAATGGATTCTTTAGGCCACTGAGGCCAGTTTGAGGCCAACATGTGATGACGGGTTATGTTCAGGACAACGACAGACAGGTTTTTATGGTGGAGATGCTCAGCCTGGTCCTCAGGATCTACCCCCCCCCCCCCCCCGCCTGTTTTCCAGCTCTTCCTGCACGTCTTGCTGCCGATTACCTGGATAAGGTGTGTTCAGTCAATCGGAATGAGGAGACGCCCGAATCAGCTAATCAGCAGAATGCTGTGAGATGGATAACAGGCAGGGCGGTAGATCTAGAGGTACGACCAGAGTTGGGCGGCCCTGTTTTATGTCACATAACACTTTGATTTATATTGGGTTGGTTTAAATCCAGTTATTAAGCTACAGGACCAGCATATTTTAGTCAGAGATAAAGTGTGGCTTCCCAAAAATGTGAAAATGAGTGTGATGAACAAGCCTGACAATAGTCAAGAGATGCCAAATAATGCTAATATTACAATTACTTGATGGTCAATCAAAAGACCACAAGTTAAAATCTCATTGATATGAGCGTTTTGTGACAATTATTGAGTCCACTGTCTTCTGAAGAAAAACAATGTTAATGGTTTATTAAAAAAAAACATTTAAATAAATTTTTTTGGTAATAATTGCTCCGACACAATGCATTGTGGTCCATATTCGCCAATCTAGTATGCATGGATGCACACTGGTTTTTCACAGAGACTTTTGGGAAGTTTCTAGGGGACTCGATTTTGAAATTGTAGATTCATGCGGCACCTCAAAATGGCGAAGGCACTATGTAAAGTGAGTAGGGAAGGAATTCAGACACAACCTACGTCACAATGTGAGTACCCGCTCATTTTCGTGGTTAGGGAGGGGCTGGTGCTCAGAGAGCAGGTTTTTAGAGGAAAACTCAGAAATGTGTGAATGGAGGTTGTTATAGTGAGGAATGAACAACTGACTTAGCATGATATTCTTCCCTTTAAAGCGTTGTCTGTGAGAATAACAGTAGAGGGGATGTAAAAGCTTGCAGTGTGTAATGTGTGGGTACATTTGTGCGGAGAAGAATCCAAACTAGTTTGTAAAAAGGTCTGGCGGCATATTTTGTTGGTCCAAGATTCCCACCTACTGATTTTCACAATCCTAAAAAAAATGCTACTATCTCACAGCATGATTAGAAATCTTCATTCGCAATTTAAAAAAAATGTGTGACTGTCAGTGACTCGAGTTTGTGTTAACAAAACAGACAGTGGATCGCTTGCTGTGCCTCCCTCCTGGAGACATGCTATGGCTTCTGTTGGGTCAACACTACATCTGACACGGCGTGTTCCCTGAACCAACCACACGACAACCCAGAGAGCAGCAGCAATGACAAACAGAGACCAGGCTTGGTTCTGGAAAACGCCAACCGAGGAGCTTCAGGTCACACATGACACACGCATACAGGTAAACAGCACAGTGGCAAAAAGTGAGAAAGGTGTTAGCCGTGAAGGTAGGGCTGGGCAATAAACGATTTTAATTCCATTTGAAATGGTTTATTTCCAGCAGTCAAATAAGAATAATACACAAAAAACTTTACATTACTTCCTAGGACATGAATAAAAACTGTATTTTATAATAACAGAATTGAACGGACTGTGTTTTAGTAGCGTCTCTGTGGCGTTCCACCAAAAACTGTCACCTGTCAGATCCTCCTGCCCCCCTCCCTCATGAGATCTGAAGCTTTAATGTTAAGAATATATAATAATAATCAAAAACATTATACTGTTTTCAGGCTGTTTCTTGATTATTTAATATACAATGTGATCACCTGGAGGCAGAATTAACTCTGTCCTTTTTTTCTGTGCATATTTGAATTTGAGTTTACAGTTAGATGACAATAAAATCCTGTTTATACCATTTACAAATTACTTACCTGCAAATTCCTTTTCTTAAAACATCCTGACAGTAGAAGGTATTTATGTGTAAGATAGTGACCGGTAGATTTTTTTTAATCTACCAGTCAACTTGGCCGGTGACTCAGAAATAACATTTCAACCCCTGTGCGGAGGTTTTTTCTACGGACCCCGTGACCTGACACGTGGGTAACATAATAAATATCTTGTTCCCACAAATTAATATCTCGTTCCCACGCATTAATTAATCATACGTCATAAGTCATTCATAAACACAGCAGATACCTTCACGTTTCTGTCTGTGTGTGTTTCATTACATTGCACAGAAGACACAGAGGATGTTTAGAGATGCCCAGACCTCCCTCGCCCCAGCCACTTCCTCCAGCTCCTCTGGGGGCGTTCCCAGGCCAGTCGACCCAGTGACCCAACCCCAGCGTGTCCTGGGTCTTCCCCAGGGCCTCCGTCCAGTGGGACACACCCAGATAACCTCCCCAGGGAGGCGTCCAGGAGGCATCGGACTAGATGCCCGAGCCAGCTCAACTGGCTCCTCTGGATGTGGAGGAGCAGGGGTTCTACTCCGAGCTCGTGGATGACCTGGGGGAGTATCCCTCCTTCATGTGGACACCCCTGGCGTTTCTTCTTTTTTCCTGGAATCAGTCTTTTCTTCTTTTAGGGGTGTTTCCCTACAGCGAAGGAGGGTCTAAGGGCAGGGATGCCCAGTTTAGTTTAGTCTGTTTAGTTTAGCCATTACCTATTCAATTCTATGACTCTATGTTCTTTATGTTTATTACCAGTTACCGGTATGAAGCCCACGGAGACGACTATTGTTGTAAATATTGAGCTATAGAAATAATATTGGATTGAATTAAACCTGCACAGCAGCCACAGTCTGAACCACCAGAAGATGATTTGCTCGTAATACATCCTGTTATTGTCTGAAATATAAAAAAACTATACTGTGATATAACAAATTCTATGCAGCCCAGCCCTACATGAAGGTTATACAGATTTGATATCAAACATACATGTACTATATGTGGTTGGTATAACAGAAAGAATATTTAGAAAGGACTGTGTACAGAACAGGTCTGGAAGGGGTTATTACTTCAGGAGAGCAATGCTAGGAAAGCAGAGTAGTGAATAGGAGGAGTGAGATGTGGGAGGCAGTAGTAAGGAAAAGTTCCTGCTCTGCTTTCCAAGCGGATTCTCCAGCTCAGCAGTGGGGAATGTGCTGGCATACCGCACCGTCTGATGTGGAGGAATGGAGCAATTCTGCCTCCTCTGACTCACACAAATGCAGAGCAAAGCCACAGGCCTTTCTCCACATCCAGTTAACAAAACTAAGTCCATTCCAGTTCTCAAAATGTCAAATGTGCTCACACTAAAACAAATAGGCAATTAGCAGACATGTTGTAGGAACGTCTCCAAGTAAATCCTGGATGGCAGAAGGCAATAGCAGACTCAGTCTGATGAGAGCCATCATTTTAATGAGGAGCTTGGGTCTAAATGGTACCCACAGGTTTTCAAAGGCTGACTCAAAAACAAACTAAAAATCTGAGGTACAGTACATGTTCTATAACATGACAATTTCTATCCCGTTTGCTCTTTCCTTGTTAAACTGAATGTGGTTTCAAAAGAACAATGACAAATAATCTTTTATAATCAAAATCAAACATTTGAGATGTTGTAGTTAAAAAGTCTGTAAAGAACCAGAACTGATGGCTGGGGGTGCGGTAAAAAGCCAACGCTGAGTAGTTGTGCTGCTTTTGTAACTGCAACCTTTTTTTGAGTGAGTTAGCAGATGAGAGCTGAAGGCCTCGTGTGTCGGACAGGTTTCACTGTTACAATGAGGGTTATGGATCTTCTGACACACTGGGAGCATATTTGTATAAACCCTTGTTGTATTTGAGGCTAAGCTTTATTCATGATATTTAACTGCATTCCTTGTTGGACCGAACAGAAGAAAAGAAGAGAGAGAGAGTGGGATGTTAGAGATGGGGGTATGGGGTTAAGTTGGGGGAGATGAGGGGGGGGGGGCAGTAGATGATACAGAGTCATAACATAAGAGGGTCATAAGTAAATTGCATGAATTATTTCACACACCAACAGATAGTCTGCACACAACTATTAAGAGGTTTAAAGTATATTCATACATTAATAATGGAAGATTTATCTCACAAGACTTAAGCACACAGACAGCTACACACAAGATCTGGATAACCAATCTTCTGGAAGACGGGTGTAAAATCAATACCCATGCCCATTTTTTGCAAAAGTGAAAAGCAAGCAGGTGGGTTGAATAAATTTGTATCTTCATCACACTGACTGTAACTCCCACCTTAAAAGCAGCAGAGGTGACGCGACTCGTGGTAACAAAACTTTAAAAATTAGACTTTGACAGGCACAGCAGGGCGAGTCCGCCATGACTATAAAGACTTTTTTTAAAATGGTGAAACTGTATGGCTGGATGGATGGGTGGATGGACTGATACATTGGATGGGTGTATGGCTGGATGGATGGGTGGATGGACTGATGGATGGATGGATGGATGGGTGAATGGATGGGTGGATGACTGATGAATGGATGGATGGGTGGATAGAAGGATGGAATGGATGGATGGGTGGATAGAAGGATGGATGGATGGGTGGGGGAATGGATGGATAACTGATGAATGGATGGATGGGTGGGTGGGTGGATGGATGGATGGGTGGATAGATGGATGAATGGATGGACTGATGGGTGGGTGGGTGGATGGATGAATCTTTTTGTTTGACTGGAGCTTGGTTTTTTGACTATCTTTTTGGCATACACTTTATTATGCATCACAGCCATTATGTTTCACCCACCCACCCATCAGTCATCCACCCATCCATCCATTCATCAGTCCACCCACCCACCCACCCACCCACCCATCCATCCATCCATCCATCCATCATCAGAACCCGCTGAACCCCTTTCAGGAGCCAACCCAGGAACTTACCAAAGAAAACCCACACATGCACAAGGAGAACATGCAAACTCCACAGCAAGAAACCAGCCGGGATTTGAACCAGTGCCTTCTCAGTGCGCCTTCTGAGTGCTAACCACTACACCATCATGCAGCAGCCACACACAAAAGAAAAGCCAAAAACTGCAGAAAATGCAGATAAGTAATATAATAGGACCATAGATGAGTTATTTAAAAAAATGCAACCCAAACCTATTTAAGTAAGAAAGTAAAGCAAGTAAATTCTACATACGGTCCCATGCCCAAATACAAACAGTTTCAGTTAAAATGCTTTGCAGAAATAAAATCTGCTCTGTAGATCAGAAAACAGGGGAATGAGGCAGAAAACAGCAACTATAAAAACAAAAACACCAACAAAAACTACTGTGTTCCCTGCTGCTGAAGGCCCTCTACGGTCAAAGATAGGAACAAGTTAAGTTGTATTTCTGGGATGCAAAAAAAACAAAACCTCTGCGTATCAACATTTCATCCTATAAATATAAAAAAAAGGTTGAAAGTGGGGATACACGATTGATCAATGCTATGCTTTGATCAATGCTTTAGCACAGATTTGATATTGGAACGTACCAGTGGGACGTTCCAGTGGGACGTACCAGTGGGAACATTGTTCCAATAATCTTGAGCATTTCTAGTTAAAGTTCGTCTTCTGCTTAAACATTTGGAAGCACCTTGGTAATCATTTGAAGAATAAAGGGTTGTCTCCCCCCACAACTTTCCTTAGATGTCTTCACTTCAACTACTGTAAGGAGAGCATGCGTGTGTCCCACAACAATTCACATGATTAATCTGCTCCTTATGGTTCTCCTGCTTTGTTCGGTCAAAGGGGACGGGATGAAACCAGAAACTGATGCTTTCAGAATACTAAAAGTAGTTCAAAGGTTAGTAAACAATCAAAGCAGTCATTGGCTGCTGCCCTACAGTGGAAAGAGGCCAGTTTTTTCTCATTTAAATTTCCTTCTGTCCAATTCCCACCCATGACCTCCAACCCTCCGGCCTCCACCTCTGGCCCCTCCAGGACACGTTGGGGGCAGGTCGTAGGGAAACGGGGGCTGGAAGCTGTAACCTGACTTCAGTCTGCAGAGCTGTGTGCAGTGCTAGTGTTTGGGAGGCCCTGAATGTGGCAGTCACAACTATTCTGGGAATGTGAGCCTATGCTCTGCCAGGACTAGACCGGAGAAACCCACAACTCTATTTAAGGAAATGGCAGCTAAAGGCCCCTCAGCTGTCCTCTTTCCATCTTTATTTCAAGTGTTTTCTTTATTCAAAGCCTTGGTGCCACTTTAACTCAACACAGAGTTCTGCTGTTGGGGGGAAGAAACAGTTTAACAGCAAAAACGCTGGAATAGAAAAACAAACGTCAGAAAAAGTACAAGGTTTACGTCCATCCAGACTTACAGCTAAGATTTCCAACTTTAGACTGACGAGACCATCTTCATACCTGTACTGTTATCAACCTATGCAATAGTAAAAAAAGAATCACACACATCTGTTTGTGTGACTTGAAGGAGGAAAAAATGGATTCCTAATTTCTGCCGTGTTCAGATGTGTGAACGTAAGGATGAATGTTGTCATTTTTCCATAACTACAACACACACCAACACATGTACACTCACACAGACGCATTAATTCACTCACACTGTAACGCTTACATACACACACACGTGCACACATGGCATGATGTGTGCCTCCAAACAACATCATGCTTCCATAGTTAGATAAAAAGTGAACAATCATAAATATTTCCGCATGAGTTCTGCTTTGGCTTGGCAGCCATGGTGTCCGTGAAGGCATCACCTCCTATGTGTGTAGCATGAACAAACACCTTTCAGTGTTTTCACACACACACAACCTTACAGCTCACCAAAACAAACAGGGCTGGGCGTTTCCAAACCCCTTAAAAGGGATTTCCTTGTTAAATTCCATCTTTCTTAAACTGGGTTGAACGCTTGATAACGGCTCATGTTTTGCTGAGAGTAGAGCCGGTTTTTGATGAATCCTGAGTGTCGAGTAGTTTTGACTTGCTGTTAAATCGACACTACATGAAACAAAGGTGGTTTTCTTGGCAGCAGAGTGCTTTTCTTTTTGTTCAGGGCTGATTGTGGCAAAGGAAAATAATTTCATTAAGTGAACAGTTAATTTATGATCAATCTTGGAAGGAATTTCTCGTGTGAACCAGGCAGGTTTGGACAGATGTCTCCTTTCCCAGTCAAATCCCAAAATCTAGATCTCACATTTTCGATCAAAGACTTTCCAGGTGAATTTGGATTCTTAAAAAATCTTTTCTGAAGTTCAACTTCAATCCTCTTTTGCAGTTTCCAAATGGTTGCCAGTGGTCTTTTGACTATGATGATGCCATTTTTATCCAAAATCAAAAACCTGAGTGGTTTTCTAGGACATAGTTTCTGCAGAGCGGCAGGAGTTCATTAGAAATTCATCTCTGCTGGTGGAAGAAATAACTGACAAGATGTTGTTTCTATTTCTTCCTGCCTTGGATGATTAATATAGAATTACAGTTTTTAAAATTTTTGTTTTACTAAATACGCTAAACCATTTGGTTATAGTTTTTACAGACGGTTATCTCCGTGTTATCTATGTGTGATTTATTGTCCAGGATGAGAAAAATCCACAGTTTTGTTTAGCAACAAACTTTCCCCACACATTACAAGTGAAAACCCTGAGCTGATCTTTGTTACCTGAGCGCTTTTGGCACAAAGCAAAAACGGCCATATGCAAACATCAGGGTGGACGTAAGCGGATGACACCGACTCACATTACCGTGACGCCGTAGATGATATACACATAAAGCTGAGTGTAAACTGTCCAGGGAAAGCAGGAAACTAACCCTGCAGTCCCTGGAATCCCTGCCTGCCTGCAGCTCGTCTGCTTCTCCTCTGTTCACCATGTAGATGACATGGAAGCTTACAGCAGCACCCAAATCTAGTTATTAGTCTACTACTGCCGAGAAAATCCTTCCCATGTAATGACTGTTAATGTAAAGAAATAATAAAGCCTGATGGATATCAAAGTTTATTTTATTCCCCCTCCGACCAATTGGCAGGTTGTCTGTCCCCATTCTGCACAGAACACACAGTCGACTTCCAGAAATAAACTGTTTGCTCATGCGTGGACGCCATCACATACTTTGGCTCCAAGTCCAAAGACAAGAGCTCTCTGAGCTTCCTGAACTTCAGCAAACCGATAAGAACGAATCAAGATCATTTGACATTAGGGCTGCACGATATGAGCAAAACTTGCGATATGCGATATGAGTGATCAATGTTGCGATAAAGATATAATTTGCGGTATATACACAAACTAAAACCACCAAAAACATATTACCATTTCACTGCAACAATTTAAAAATTATACTCCAAATGACCCTCGTTGACGTAGGAGGCAAACATCTAACATAAAAGAGCTCCATCTGATTGGTCAACAACGTGAAAGGGTCCATCCAATTGGTCAAATGCAAGGTAAAGGTAACCATTTATTGTGATTTTTGCTGACTTTTGCGATATGGATATTGCACTGCTTGATATTGCGATAACGATAAATTTGCGGTATATTGTGCAGGCCTTTTTGACATAATTCATCTCTTTCTTACACACACCCACCCACCCACCCACCCACACACCCACACCCACACCCCCACACCCACACCCACACCCACACCCACACCCACACCCACACCCACACACACACACATTCCTCAGACTTTGGTCCGTGTTGTCATGACAGCATCGTTGCTGCAGGTTTGTCTGCTGAACATCCATGATGCTGGTCTCCTGTTCCACCACATCCCAAAGGTTCTCTACTGGCTTCTGGTGACTGTGGAGGCCGTTTGAGTCCAGAGAACTCATTGTCATGTTCTAGAAACCAGTCTGAGATGATTCCAGCTTGATGACATGGAGCCTCATCCTGCTGGAAGCAGCATCAGAAGATGGAACACTGTAGGGCAGCACGATATGAGGAATACTTGCGATATGCGATATTAGTGATCAATATTGCCATGACGATATAACTTGCGGTAAATTAACAAAAACCAAAACAACCAAAAACATCATTTCCATTTCACTGAAACAGTTTAAAAATTATAATCCAAATGACCATCATGTACATGGGAGGCCAACATCCAACAACATAAAAGGCTCCATCCGATTGGTCCAATGCATAAATGGATTTATTTGATTCGTTAAATACTTCAAGCTGTCATAGGATTGTTTTAGCACATTTAAGGTAACCATTTATTGCAATTATCACCGTCTATTGCGATATGCATATAGCACAGGTTGATATCGCGATAACGATAATCTTGCTATATATTGTGCAGGCCTAAACAAGACACTGTGCTACTGTGAGTTTTTGTCAGATGTAACTTTTCTTTTCTGATTTTTGCATTGTTCCTTAATGCTCTGTTTCAAACTGAACCGTATGTTAGGGTTGGGCGATGTCCCTTAAATTGGCAGTTGACGATGTTTGCAGTCAACCATCGGGATGGACGATGATCGTCGGGGGGGGGGGGGGGGGGTGTGTGTAATTTTTCGTTATTATATAATTATTTTTCGTTATTTTACTTTATTACTTTATTTATTTTATCTCCCAAATAATGTCTCATCCGCGATGATCCAGTATAAACTGAGGGGAGTGACTTTAAAAAAAGTAAAACAAACAGAACAGAACAGAATAGAAGTGGTCCGCTCCTCCTGCACTTGATTAGTCAGGTGGACCAGTGGAGCAGCGTCCGTGTCTCTAGCAGAGCAGACGGACTTACAGCTGTGAGGGGAAGGGCGGGGGTGTGCTTCGTTACGTGTGGGAGAGTTAGGACTGTGATCCGTCCCGCCGCTCTACGTGAGCGAGCTACCGATCTCAGGAGAACTGGGTCTCCCGGTAAAAGTGTGTGTCGGGGCTCGGAGCGCCAGCACACACACAGCGGCTGAGGAGCGCTGTTAGCTTCAAAGCAGAAATGTCGCTCAGTCCTTAAAAAAACGTTCAAACAATCACGTGGATTTGTGCCCAGTCATGTCTCGACAAAATAAAGGCTGATGGTATTCCCACATATTAAGACGCAGATTGCAGCGTTTCCAGCATGGATACATTTTATGTTCATGCTAATGTTGTTAGCCTGTGTTGTTAGCATACTGCTAATACGGGCTTCTCTCCAGCTCCGTTCAACAGAAAAAGCACTGACTACACGGATTACAATTAAAATGAGCGAACAGGCGCTTCATAATAACCGTAACATTAATAAAAGCATGTTTAGAAGATCATCTAGTATATTACCGAGCTGCCATATCTATCTATGTAGCCGCTCGGCGGAACTAATCTTCTCTTCCGGTTTGAAAACACTACTGCGCATGTGCGAATGATTTATTCCGACCTTAAGTGTCACCCATGGGAACGTTTTTTATATTCTGAAGAAGGTTTTCTGGGCCCATGTACACGGTTGGATTCTAATCCGACCAATGATCCAATCAAGATATTTTGTTCATGTAACCGCGGCTTATGGTGTCGACTCGCAGCGTGGCGGGGGCGTGGCATCACGATGGTGTCTCTCCATCGTGATGCCAGTCATCCATCACGATGGACGATGATATCGTCCATCGGCACAACCCTACCGTATGTTACACCACTGAACTGAATTGTGGGGAAGGGACTCCATGCATTCCTACTGCATACCAGTAGGTTTACATTGAAAGTGTGTTGTGTAACACAAGACTCGGTATAAGGCAACTAATAGGCTTTTATCAATGTTGCTTGCTTATTAGCAAATCAAAAAAAGGATTTTCCTGAGTTGTTTTTGTTGTTGTTATAAGATAAGATAAGATAAGATAAGATAAGATAAGATAAGATAAGATAAGATAAGATAAGATAAGATAAGATAAGATAAGATAAGATAAGATAAGATAAGATAAGATAAGATAAGATAAGATAAGATAAGATAAGATAAGATGTTCCTTTATTCGTCCCACGATGGGGAAATGTCCTTTTTTTTTTTGTAATACATAAATTAATACATAAATGTATTGTAATACATACATTTTTTGTAATACATAAATCATACATTGAACTGAAACTAAACTGTGACCCTTAAGTCGATGCTTGAACCGAATGGTGGGGAAAGTGAGTTTTTGCCTCCCTATCAAAAATCGAAACGTTTGCAATGGAATCATTTTCTAAGAGAACTGTTGCATTTTCTAACAGGACTGCTATGTTTGGCCTTGACTGTAGGTTTCATAGCTCATGTCCTGTTTCTGCTGATGTGTTTTCATGAACATGAGCGTAAATACAGCAGCAGTAACTACTGAATGTCATCTCAGTGTCAGGTTTAGTGCTACAACACAGTCACATGCAGTAATGAAACCTGCTGCCCTGCCTACAGGCTGCCTCAGCACACACACGTCGTTCAGAGCATGAGGTCCAGGACGGTTCACACCTCCACTCCATACGCTGCTGCCAGACGCCGTCATGCTGTGGTGCAAATCTCCACCAAGAACGTTCCACCTGAGACTGACCGGAAGGGAGTGCGGTTGATTTTTTAAAATACGGGCGGGGCCTGATACTTTGCTACTGCTCGTCCCAGAGGAGCAGAAGAAAATGAATGTTTGGACTGTACGCTCATGACCAAAATCTGCCAAACTGAGCCGTTGTTTGGAAGGAAGTGTTTAAACCAGAAACCTCTCGTTGACATTGTTCAGTTTCTGTGGAAAACTTTGGGAATGTGAATCTATTTTAATCTGTCCTGCATTAAAAAACCCAAACAAAGACTACACAATCATTCATTTATGCAAGACTCTCATCACAGCTCCAAAATATCTGTAAAAAATTAAAGAAGAGGACAAGTAATCAACCGATTTGAACAGGTGTTTCTCTGAGACAGAGGTGTCCTCAGACCCGCTGAAGGAGAAATGCGCATTTCTTGCTGGATTCCAAAACAAGGACGCCTCTGAAGGTGCAGAGAGAACTGGGTCACTGAGGGTTTCATTCATTCAAACTCCTCCTCAAACAGTCGGGGCTTTTCCGCTCCACCCAGGACTTAAACAGACTCCACTGCTGACTAATAACTACAACACTGATCAAGTAATAAACTGGAGCCTGTGCCTGACGCCTTTGCAAACCATTAAAACTCTTTCAAAACAGCCATTCAATGTCTTTGTGCCGCATCAAGCTCCTTTCATCAACCAGTTCAAACTGAACTATTTGTCTCAAACCTAGTCAGACCTCGATTCTTAAAGAAGAACAGGCGTCTGGAGGAGAAGGGCATCCCCACCCTTACAGAGGGTTTTCCACAACAGCTAAACAAACGTCTAAAGTAGAAATGTTTTTACACAAACACCATTTTTACAGTAACATGGCTATTAAAACGGATATCAACCTTTTTATTTTAAACTGACTCTCCAAGAAGCTGTTAATTCTCAGCAACTTGGCCAAATCAGCAGAAAGCTGAGAATCCTAAAGTCTCTAGGAGTCCAGCCGCAGAGAAAAACCGCACCAGGATGGCACCATGACCCCACTGTCACGGAGAGAGGCCACCCAAACAGAGGACACGCCACACCCAAGATCCTCACCGCCAACCAGAGACCAGCCAGCCAGCCTATCTGCTTTGCCTAATAAAGTCAGTGGTGGTAAACACACGGGCATGGTACGCCCGCTTAGCCTTTAATATGATGAGATGTTGAGATATGGGTCGAATGCCAATTCCTCCACTACCCCAAAGGCTTCTCCCTACCCCTACATTTACCCCACCAAATGGAGAGTTATGGAAAATAGTGTCTACTAATTCGGACGTTACTCCCACTCGATGACGTCATCAATTGTCGTTGGTCAGTTAGCGCAGAGCTGCTAGCTCTAGAAACACATAACAACATTGGTTTTATACCTTTAAAAAGGTCATGCTGAAACAAAAAGTCATAACTTACATTTACATGTAAACTTCTGTGCATCAGAGCACATCCACGTGAAAAAAGTGCTTCTCCTCCGCAGGACAGCACGACGCGGAACACCCTTGCTAGTGTTAGCCCATCAAAAACTATTTTGAACAACTCTACCCCTCCAAATGCCCCGTAAATTGGAGGGGTAGAGCAGCCTCACTACTAAGATCAGTGTTTTTCAACGTTTTTGAGCCACGGCACACTTTCTTCTTGACAAAAATCCTGTGACACACCAGCATCCAGAAATTAAAAAGTAGAAACTCAGTCTGTACTGATCTCCAGTCCCTCCATGATCTCACAGACAGTTTTGTGATCATTGTGGCAGAAAAAGCTGGAAGCTGCAGCTGTTTTTTCTAAAAGATGGAATAAAAGTTCAGTTAGTTTTCAGTAATAATTTTCAACTAAATTATTTGACATTTTATCCTGGTAGTTGTTTTTCCCTCCAGTTTATTAACATAAAATGTTATGTAACCTCACAAAAAATAAATCTATTCTTTCTAAATAGTGATTTATTTCTTTAATGTTGGTGCAAAGGCAACTGTAATTTTTGAACAATATGATCACAATATGTTTGATACATTTTACACAAAAAGACTAACATTATATTTATGTTTTCTGCACAAAAAGTGAAGATGTTGAAGTTTTATTAGTTTTTCTTTCGTCTTAATCAAAGATGAAGTCTGTGAAAACTTTAACAAAAATGTTTTATTTCTTTTTAGACGATTAAATTGTTTCAGTTTAGTTTCATTGTGTCTGTTGGCCACTTCACCTTCATCCTGTTTTTAAATGTTTTTATTAATTCTTCATAAGTTTAACATCTAAAATAATCCAGACGTTGTTAGAAAAGTGTTTCAGTCAGAAGGATGACTTGGACCAAACTCTGGGATGTTTGGCTGTTAAGAAACACAAACCTGGAAGGAGAATAAACTGTTGACCTTTGACCTCATCAAGAAGATTGAAAAAACGGTTTGATGTGAGTTTGTTGTTGTTTAAGACGTTTAACAGGAAAGACTCATTTTACACTGAGATGCTGTCACTTTACCCCAATGCATCATGGGAGATGTAGTGATGCAGACAGACTCTCTTCTCTGAGCTTCATGGTTTTGTTCTCTTGTTCCACGGTCTGACACCGGATTCTGTGGAAAGCTACACCGCTAAAGACGAGCTTTAGCTGGTATTTATGGTGGAACTGAGAGACTTTATGAGCAGAATCACAACAAGGAAGTGAAGACTTTAACCACTTCTGATTGGTCAGACTGATGACATGTGATTAAGCCTCCAAGAATGATTGGTGGAGACAGTTAAAGGGGCGGGACTTTTCAGAAAACAGAGCTGAAGCTGCAGCTAAATCGCGGTACCGTCATTCTTATCAAAGTGTCTTTAACAGAATCTACGGAGCCCGTGTCATGACATTAAAAAATTAAAATATATCTCGTTCCCACAGATTAATAACTCGTTCGCACGAAATACTATTCCTTTCAAACAAGATACTATTCCGTTCCCTCGAAATGATTAACTCCTGCGAACGCAATAATTAATCCGTTCGAATGCAATAAGTATTCACGTCATAAGTCATTCACACAGATATGCTCTTACCTGACTTAGCTTTTAGCTCCTAGCATTACAAACAAGGCTGTTTGCATCACGCATACCCAGCATGCATTTCGGCCAATCACCATGTCCCTGTAACTGAAGTGTAACAACAAGACCAATGATTGGCTGATCAAAATGCACGTGGGTAAACGTGGTGCATCATGGGGTATTGTTTGCAGCCATGTTTGTGATGCTATGAGCTAAGTCTCGGAGGTGAAACAGTCAGCCTAATCATATGATATTTTTCTGTTTTTTATCGTGACAATAATAGATCGACCATTCTTGCTTTTATTTTTACGCCCATTGAATGCTCACAGAGACACGGAAGTAGCGGCAGAAAGCGGCTTTTGCAGCGAGATGACGGAGAGCGTACCAGAGGATGATCATGAATGAACGTGAAAACCGATGGATGCTTTTGTGCTTTTTAAAATAAATAAATCTGATCTCTAAACATCCTCCATGTCTTCAATGCAATGTAATGACACACACAGACAGAAATGTGAAGGTATCTGCTGTAAATCTATGACGTAGATAACAGGATAAACGATCGGCTAGTTAGTTAGCATGTAGCCTAATAGCCTTCGAATGTGAAGCGACTGACTGCTAAAGAATATGTTAATAAAAGACAAGTCTTGAATATTATTATTCCTATTCGACTCTAAATCTACAATATCAGCTGGCTGGCTGTCTACCGACCAGCCGACCATGACAAGCAAGGAGCTCCGCGGGGAGCTAAGCTAGTAGTAGTAGCCTAGCAGAAGCTATCGTATGGCAAAGCAGCGTAGGTATCATAAATCTTACGATATTTGTCTTATATTCATTGAGACAGTAATAAATTGATCCTTCTTGTTTTTCTTTTTCCTTTCTTGAACGAATGTGGGTCACAGAGACACGGAGGTTACCGCTGAAAGAGGCTTTTGCGGCCGGACGGACTGAGAGCATATCCGTGTGAATGACTTATGACGTTAATAATTATTGCGTTCCAACGGATTAATTATTGCGTTCGCACGAGTTAATCATTTCGAGGGAACGCAATAGTATCTTATGGGAACGGAATAGTATTTCGTGCGAACGAATTATTAATCTGTGGGAACGAGATATATTTTAATTTTTTAAGGTCATGACACGGGCTCCGTAAGATTCAAATAAACACAAAGAAAAAAGTATTTAATGATCTTTCATCTTCCTAACTACTCAGTGTTTTATCAGGGCCTGTTTGGATGAACACAGAGCTGAAATCCTGGAGATGGAAAATGTTTCTAGATCAGTTCATGGGTCATTTTCCAAGCCACACCTGACAGTCTCCCACCCCACACTAGTGTGCCGCGCCACACCGGTTGAAAAACACTGACTTAGTGCACTATACTATTCAGGGTGTCAGAATTAGGGAAAAACCAGTGTGCATCGATGCTCACTAGATCAGTGAATATAAACCACAATGCACTGCGTTTGAATGGCCTGTTCTTTAAAAATAAAAAGTAAATGTTCTTTTTATAAGTCATCCGTGTTTTTATCACCAGAACACAATGGATTCATCGAGGCATGGGAGGGCAAGGCGGGAACCGAACCCGAACCTTCCAATCAGAGGTCGACCGCCCCACCTCTGCGCCACGGATGCCTCAGAAGGCACAACCTCTGACAGCAGCTTTTTTCTAAAAGACTAGGTGGAAAGAGGATGAACTTTCAAACGCAGGAATTCTTCTGGGAACCCAGCAGGATTTAAAACCTGGTTTTCTGAGACCTCCACTGTTCAGGATTACCTGCAGCAGAATGTGAGGAGTAGATGTATAGAAGGAGGCTACCTTAATAATAATAATCCCACATTCATTCATAATCCTTAGAAAAATGTCAGGACCCCCCCCCCAGGCTGTTAATCTGCTCAGATGTCTGAGGAGATGAAAATCCTTTACCAGGATCACAGACCGGTGAAATGACAACCCGTGGTTCTGGCTGACAGGGTTCAGTATCCAGCAGCAGGCAGTAGCCTGGACTCTCCATCGCAGTATCTTTCATGAGCGCCGTTTGTTGCCAGGGTTATAGTTACCATGGTAACACTGCAGCGTGATGCAACAAACCCAGGCAGAAGCTCCTCTGGGGTGACCGGGCATGAGCAGGGAGGGCTGGCCAACATCTCCATTGCACCGTACCTTGATTGACACCTCCTCCTGAACTGCTGGAGGCGGGCTTTAGCTGGGCGTGTCGTTACAATCCGAGCAGCAACAACTCTGTGTGTGACCTGGACTGTTCTGCCGTTTTCCTGTGGCTTTGTTTCAGGCTCAGGGAGAATCAGACCTGCCAGGACCCAAAGCCTTTAATGCCACTTAGATTAACTGCTAGGTATCAGATAAATGAAGAGACTTTACTTATGAATTCTGAATCAACTCATATTAGCAATTATTTCATTTACTACAGAGTATAGAAAATGTTTATAGTTTTACACTTTTATCCCCTAAAACATCACCTTTCAAATGTAATGATGAAGAAAACGGCCTCAGTATCTACCTGCGTATCCAGGTAGATACTGTACTTTAGGCACCAACAGAATTGCCTCAATTGAGCAATTTATTTTCAATCAATACTAAACAGAAGAGAATTAATCTGTCAATATCAGTTTAACTGCAGAGAGCCTCACCTTCAAATCTAAATGATCATTTAAATGTTTAGCATATCTTTTGGACCACAAGGCACTCCTGGTAATAAGGAGCATAAACCAAACCAAGAAACAGATATTGGGACTTGACTACACTACCCAGAATGCTTAGAGGGGCCAAGAGACAAAAGGCAATTGGTCAATTTGAGGTTAAACCAGTTCCACTTTGACTAATCAGGGACTGAGATTTGGTAGCGAGGCATAGGTAGAGTCCTTTCTAATACACAGACATGCCAACCGTTTGAAATTGATCATGAAAATTAATATTTGCAGTTTGAGCAAAGACCATAAACGCAGAGTCTTTCATATAAATAGAGCCATGAAAGAGAGAGCCTGGAGCAAGACTTGCACCGCTTCAGCACTTCCACCAAGCCTCCTCCAGCTGAGTGCAAACGCTCGTATCCAGTGGTGACAGTCCAGAGTGAACACCATGTGCTAACCAGCTCAGTGGCCCTGTGGGAGAGTGTCCGCCCTGTGACTGGAAAGTCATGAGTTCAAATCCAGGCCGAGTCATACCAAAGACACCCAGCATTAAGGGATTGGATTGGGGGGGCTAAACTCACCACATCCCCCAAGGAATGGATGCAGAAAACAAATTTAAACAGATAGCGAGACTTTAACTTTAAAAGCGCATTCAAGAACGCCTGTTTAGCGTGTTCTTCTTAAGGCGTACTGGTTTATGAGGCACCCTGTCAATTTTTAAAAAATGAAATGATTTTAATTTCAAAATACAGTAGATCTGCACAAAGATCATCAAGAGTTATATGTTAACATTATGTTCCTTTTTTTCTGTGTATTGATCATGAGCTCGTGAAAAACAACAATAAATGATACGGTGATGTGGTGCGTCAGCTCTTCATGGTACAAAAACAGTAGCGTTCACGAACTGGAACTGAATTCAGGGTATTGGCGGCGTTAAACGGCCCGGCTTCAGGAACCAAAAGGCGGCTGAAAAGGCAATCATTTGTGAACAAATGCTGAGCCGACAGAACATCAAGGAACTATCTGAATCTACTTCTATCTGGTCTGTGAAAGGATCGACAAGAAAAGTGACGTTCTAGACGCAGGCTCTCCAATCTGAGAAATGGTGGGTTCAAAGATTGTGGAATATTTACAAACAATATTTCATAAGGTTAAAAACCTCATCTTCTGCAGAGAGACTCAGGGAATCTCTGTGTGTCAGGGACACGCCCCAACATCTTTATTCCATCTCCATGACCCCACGATGGTTTTCTGCTGCCATGATTGGGTGGCAACTACAACAAACGATCCAAGGACACTACAGAGGAGCCAGACCTTCTCAGCGCTCGCATCAAACCAGCATCTCTGGCGGTATGGGGGCGGGGCAGGACACACCATATGGACCGCTTTGGGTTTGAGGACAGAATGAAGGTTTCGGCAGAAGCATGCAGAACCGCGGCCTATAGCTTCAGAGCAGCGAGGCTTCATCCCGGACGGACCTGCCTCCGTCCGACCTTTCCCTCATGGAGAACGTCTGGAGGTCCGTTACCGGAAAAACGTGTTCAAGACAACCCCCCAACCCTGCAGCGGCTGGAAACCATCGAGATCAAAGTTTGACCAAACTCCAGAAACGCAGAACCTCCATATTCAGATGTCGTCAAACTGCTGAGAAAGGAAGAAGAGATGCTGCACCACGGTAACCACGGTAACCACACTGGTGTCCACGCATTCTGAAACCCGCGGCAGCATCAACTTTGAGCATAGTGGAAAAAGATGTCATCCTGTTATCATTTTAAACATTTAGTGCTGATTTTACCCCCCCCACCCCCACCCTTCTACTACCCCCCCCTAACATCTCTCTTTCTTCTTCCCTCCTTTTCTTTTACCGTCTGGTCCAACAAAAACTGTTCCAAAAATAATGAATGTGAATAAAGTTTAGCTGGAATGACAAAAGGGGTTTATTCCAGTAAACCCCTGGTGTGTTTGTAGATTCAGAACGCCTGTTGCTACAGTCAAATGTGTCCAATAGAGGCTTTCAGCTCTCACCTGGCTGCTCAGCTGGCAGACGAGTTCAGAAAATAACCAAAAAATAAACACTTAGTGCTCTGTAGTCCATGAATGACGCCTCAGGTGATGTGAACGTTTCTCTGTTGTTAATCTTTCCGTGTTCAAACATTGACCAACTACTTTACTGCATATGAATCCAAAAAAGGAAACAAAGGGAGAAAGTCGTATGTCTGAGTAAGTCTGAGCAGCACCAGGAGTCAGTCTGCCATGTAACACAGGTGGAGGTGAAGAGCTGCACCCGTCTGATGAGCAACGCCCCCACCGTCTAAGGACGTGACCGCTCTGCACCACTGAAGACGGAGCGCCGCCGGTCCTACCTGGGTCGTTGGCCTCCCCCTCCAGGACCTGCAGCTCGGTGCACTCGGCCAGGGAGTGCTCCAGGCAGAGCTGCAGGAAGCGGGCCTGGGTCCGGCTGACCCTCTTCAGCAGGGACAGCAGGGCCACGGTCTGCTCACACTCGTTCCAGCCCTTGAACCAGCTGGCCAGCACCCCCACCTGATCACGAAACATCATGGCCTGCCAGGCGGGCTCGGACCCCAACCGGTGGGACGTGGGGAGGCCACTCCCCCTGGAAGCTCCCGGATTCGGACTTCAGTGAGCTTGGGGGGGGTCAGATCAGCTGAAGCAGCGCGGGGCTGTCCCTGACTGGGCCATCATTAACCAGAACCAGAGCAAGCTGCTGTCGGATCCCGCCCACCGCCTCCTCTTGGCCGACTCTCTGGTGGCGCTGAAGGGGGCGAGGGGCTCCTCTAGCTGGGCATTGGGCCCCTGGGGGGGGTTTGATGAGTCAGCGCAGGTCCGGTTCAAGCTGGGTCACATCATCTCCAGCCTCAATGGCACGATTCTTCAGGGAGTCCCGGTACGCCTGCGGGAGGGGGGCAAACGTTCAAAATCACCAGTCACAGAACCGGACCCAACTGGTGGTTCTGACCCAGCAGCAGCCTGAAATACAGCGGCAGCAGGCAGCCTGCGGTCTCAGTCAGGACAGAAATAAAAGAGGTTCGGGGATCCACCCATTCCTAAAAATACTGCTGCCTCGCTGGCGCTGCAGCCCGGAATGTTCCGCCTGTGGCGGCAGGACGCTGCGCCTCGGCGGCAGGCAGGCTGAGCCCGCGCGGCGTTCCCGCTGCTGCAGGAGGCGGCGGCGGGAGGCGCGCGGAGGGATCCCGGAGCGTTAGCTTCAGTCCGAGACTGTCACGGAGAGCAGACGCGCGTCCCCTCAGAAAATAGTCCCGGTGACTTTAACGGAGCGACCGTTAGACACACAGTACAGGCTGCCCCGTTAACCGGGTTCACGCGGAGAGTTTCGCTGAAAGACACGCGGAACTTTCTCTGAACCGGTGAGGAAAGACGGGCGGCTGGCGGTAAACTTCAGACCGGACCGTCGGTTCCTACCTGCTGGGTGGGTCGGGCTGCATCGTCGGGTTCTGTCAGGACGGACTTCTTTTTTTTTTTTCTTTTTTTTGTCCTTTTTTGGGGGTGCGGGGAGCGCCGCCCCGTCACTCCAGCTCCGCGGGATTTGCCATCTTGCCCAACTTTTCCTCAGTGTCCCTCCAGCAGACGGGCTGTGCGCTAAAACGCCGCGGTCAAGCTAGACGGCGAAGGGAAGCGACTTCCGGTTGAGCTTTTCAAAATAAGGCCTGAGCTTGGGAGCAGTAGCTTTCTCCCACAGTCCACAACAGTCCTCAGGTTGCTCGGTAACTGTAACATTGTCCATTGAGTGTGAGTGGTTGTGTCTCTGTGGGGCCTTAGAATGGACTGGCACACCTCCCAAGGTGAACCTCACCTTTGACCAAAGGCAGCTGGGATTTGCTGCAATGACCCCACCAGGGTTTTGGGGTCATATCCCAGTTGCACGTTTAGAAGAGGAATAGATTAGTGATGCACCGCTGTCCTGACCATGAACCGCTTTTGAGAACTGGACTGGGTGGCCCCTCCCCCCCAAGAAGCCAAAATCCCATAAACTGTGTCAGAACTTCCGCCCTAACCCGTAACCACTAAAAAACTATGTAGTGCCCTGGATTTTAAAAGCAATTCAGACGCCACGCTCCTTTTTTGTGTTTTTTTAAACGGTGGATATGACGTCATCGGATTCACTAAGTTAAAATCTAATTAATATGAGCGTTTTGTGATGATTATTTATGAGTCCACTGTCTTGTGAAGATAAAAATGTTGATAATCTCTTTTAA
The DNA here is from genome assembly GCA_023969325.1 of Oryzias curvinotus. Lineage (NCBI taxonomy): Eukaryota > Metazoa > Chordata > Actinopteri > Beloniformes > Adrianichthyidae > Oryzias > Oryzias curvinotus. The sequence goes on from CM043708.1 coordinate 34,507,936, forward strand.
AAAATAGTTTTTTTTTTGTAAAAATTGTTCCAAAGCAATGCATTGTGGTCTATATCCACCGATCTAGTGAGCATCGATGCACACTGGTTTTTCGCAGAGACTTCTGGGAAATTTCCAGGGCTCTGGATTTTGGAGTTGCAGATTCAGAGAGCACTAGAACATGGAGACCCCACTATAGAGAGCACTATGTAGTGAGCAGTGAAGGACTTCAGACACAACCACAGACTTCCACAGAGAAACTAACAGCTGCTACTCTGATACATTTTTGTACATGTTCTTGATGATCCTAAATTTGTCATTATAGTTTTTTCTGCAGGTCAAGTTTTTAGGTTTTAGGTTATAAAATGACCAATCAGATATCTCAATAAAAGTAGACGGTCTAACGCCAAACGCTCGAAATATTTGATTGACAGATTTTTTGTAGCCTCCTTTCAAGTGGTAGGAATGGGGAATTCCCACAAGCTCACTCCTGATTGGTGAGAGGTGTTGCCATAGAAACGTTGACTCAGACCAATCACTACTGACTGGTCACTGACTGATCCCTGCCATTGATCCACTTATTAGTGAAATAACTGACCAGTCTTTTGTGAAGTGTGGGGCCGCTCAAGTGCATGCCCCCACTTTGGTTTTAAGCTAACTAACAGAAAAGCTAAGCGAGTATACATGGCAGTGTCTGTCATCCATTGGTGGTTATGTGATATTATTAAATCACATGATTTATTTTTGCTGCATTGTAATGTTCATCCAGATACTAAATAAAAAGATTAATTCTTCGTACAATAAGCATAAAAATGAGATGCAAAAATGTGAACAAATTAAATCACAAGTATAAGTCATGCACATCAATCTTCTTCTTACTGCATCTTGATGCTTAGGGCAGCATGTTTCTGTAAGCATCTGAGTTTTGTAGGACTGAGTGGTTGGCCCTGTGCCAAACCCCCAACCTGGAGGGCCAGTGGACTGCTCTCAGTGTGGCCTCCCTACCAGGAGCACACAGCTCCAGCCAGCATGGCCCCCCAACCACGACAAGGTGGCAGTCCATGGGCACCCATTACAGGTGGTCTCATAGAGACGCGATGTACATCAATGACTCTAGAATATGGGACTACTTTTTCTAACTTGTCCTGTCCAACAGCTGGGCAGACAGAGGAGAGCTGAAGGCCTCTTGTGTTGGACATATTTTACTTTAACAACAGGGGTTATTAATCTACAGACAAACCAGAGGAATGTCTGAGTAAACCCCTTTTTTTCTCATTTAGACAAAACTTTATTTAATGTAATATTTATGCCACCATTTGAAAACAAACGTTTTTGAAGGTCATTCATTCATTCATTCATTTTCTTAACCGTTTTTCCCTTTCGGGGTCACAGGGCTGCTGGAGCCTATCCCAGCCACTTGTGGGCAAAAGCAGGGGACGCCTTGGACAGGTCGCCAGTCTGTAGCAGGGTAGAGTGTCCACAATCACACACCCATTCACTCTCACAGTCACACCTAGGGACAACTTAGAGTTGCCAATTGACCTATGAAGCATGTTTTTGGATGGTGGGAGGAAGCTGGAGACCCCGGAGAGAACCCACGCATACACGGGGAGAACATGCAAACTCCACAGAAAGGCCCCCAATTGATGTTGTTTTTCAGGTCCCCCAGCCGGGACTTGAACCGGGGGCCTTCTTGCTGTGAGGCAAGAGCGCTAACCACTGCTCCACCATCAAGCCATTTTTGAAGGTTAAAAAATAAAAATTCTGAAAGCAAAAAAATTTGCAAAAAAATATTAAATATTTTCATTTGCAGCCTAGAAAGTTTTGTGTGCAACGTGGTGGCATAAACATTATTCCAGAACAAAGCAGTAGTGAGAATTTGGCCAAAACTAAGCCCTCTATTCGACCCAAGCCTGAGTTACAAAAGTCAGACAATCATTTCTGATGGTCCAGTCCACACTGTGATTCCACTGAGAAGAGACATTCAGGGGCAAACCGGCATTTCATGCATGTTAGTTGTATGATTGCACAATTACAAATCCGAATCCTGCAACTAAACAATCATCACGAAGACCAGTTTCCTTTGATGAGGACAAGTACATCTCTGAATCTAATCGAAATGCAAAGCTTTTATTTTGAAGGGGCGGCTCGTCATTTTCCGGCTTCATTCGGACCAGGGCTCGTGCCGCCGCTTTCCACATGCTAATTATTAACAGCGGCGCATTACGTCAGGGGTTTGGCGGGGTGAGGAAACACCAAAATAGAGTGTGCGGGGGGGCCGAGCGGCTACGACACCGCGAGAAAATGTGGGGGAAAAGAAACCACTTTCAGAGCTGATAATGCCGAAGAGGCCGAGAGAATGAGGGGAAAGTCTTTAGGATAGCGAAGGGAACTGATTAAGAGATTAACTGATAAATGGTTTAAAAACAAAGACTTTTTATCAATAGGTCCAGTTTGTCAAAGTCCCGTTCTGATCCTCTTCTGATCTATTTTCAAAGTGGATCCTTTAACTATGAAGATGCTGTTTTTAGAAACCAAAAAAAAAAAAAAACAGATGTCTTCTAGACCAGTGTTTTTCAACCTTTTTTGAGCCGTGACACACCAGCATCCAGAAATTAAAAAGCAGAAACTCAGTCTGTACTGATCTCCAGTCCCTCCATGATCTCACAGACAGTTTTGTGATAATTGTGGCAGAAAAAGCTGGAAGCTGCAGCTGTTTTCTCTAAAAGATGGAATAAAAGTTCAGTTAGTTTTCAGTAATAATTTTCAACTAAATTATTTGACATTTTACCCTGGTAGTTGTTTTTCCCTCCAGTTTATTATCAAGCAATTTTATGTAACCTCACAAAAAATAAATCTATTCTTTCTAAATAGTGATTTATTTCTTTAATGTTGGTGCAAAGGCAACTGTAATTTTTGAACAATATGATCACAATATGTTTGATAAATTTTACACAAAAAGACTAACATTATATTTATGTTTTCTGCACAAAAAGTGAAGATGTTGAAGTTTTATTAGTTTTTCTTTTGTCTTAATCAAAGATGAAGTCTTTGAAAACTTTAACAAAAATGTTTTATTTCTTTCTAGATTATTAAATTGTTTCAGTTTAGTTTCATTGTGTCTGTTGGCCACTTCACCTTCATCCTGTTTTTAAATGTTGTTATTAATTCTTCATAAGTTTAACATCTAAAATAATCCAGACGTTGTTAGAAAAGTGTTTCAGTCAGAAAGACGACTTGGACCAAACTCCGGGATGTTTGGATGTTAAGAAACACAAACCTGGAAGGAGAATAAACTGTTGACCTCTGACCTCATCCAGAAGATGGAAAAACGGTTGGATGTGAGTTTGTTGTGGTTTCAAGACATTAAGAGGAGAGACTCATTTTACGCTGAGATGCTGTCACTTTAACCCAATGCATCATGGGAGATGTAGTGATGCAGACAGACTCTCTTCTCTGAGCTTCATGGTTTTGTTCTCTTGTTCCACGGTCTGACACCGGATTCTGTGGAAAGCTACACCACTAAAGACGAGCTTTAGCTGGTATTTATGGTGGAACTGAGAGACTTTATGAGCAGAATCTGAACAAGGAAGTGAAGACTTTAACCACTTCTGATTGGTCAGACTGATGACACGTGATTAAGCCTCCAAGAATGATTGGTGGAGACAGTTAAAGGGGCGGGACTTTTCCAGAAAACAGCTTAAGCTACAACTAAATCGCGGTACCGTCATTCTTATCAAAATGTCTTTAATAGAATCAAATAAACACAAAAAAAGTATTTAATGATCTTTTATATTCCTAACTACTCGGTGTTTTATTAGTTTGAATGAACACAGAGCTGAAATCCTGGAGATGGAAAATGTTTTTACATCAGTGAAAATGGGTCATCTCTCACGGCACACCTGACCATCTCCTACGGTGCCGCGACACACCGGTTAAAAAAACACTGTTCTAGGACATAGTTTCTGCAGAACAGCAGAAGTTGATACCAAATTCACTTCTGAATTGTGGGCGGGACTGTTGGCACAGGGTAAGCTTGCTCTCTTTTCCCATCATCCCTTTGTTTACACTCTCTCTCTCTAGCCGTCAGCCCCTCACAGCCCCAAGCTAACATTAGCAGCAAAAATGGCGAGCAGGTTTGAGGAAAACAAAGACGCTCATGGATCCATCTGTAGGCAGGTGATGGCCCGCCCAGCAAATTGTCTCTTTCATGTTTTCATCTGCTGCCGATTTACCAAGATTTGAATAAAGACATACTCAGAAACACAGTTTTGATCCTAATTTTCTTCACATGTCCTCCAACATAAGAAAAATATCACAACATGTTAAAAACATCATAAACACAATTTTCTTTAAAAGGGATTCTTAAAGGGCCGACACCATGCAAAGACAACTTTTTGGAGCTTTTATGTTCATTCCTAATTAAAGAAAAGAAAAGAAACCCCAAAGTGGTATTCCTCTAAAAACCTGCAGGACTTGCCCCTCCCAATCCATGAAAATGAGCGGGTTCTCTCATTGTGACATCACAAAGTGAAGAACAGCCCCTTTCAAGAAGAGTCTGCTGCCAGCTCCGCCCCCAGGCTAACAGACACACCCACTTTCTCAGTGGGGCTTATGGTGTTCGGCTAAACGCTTTTATTTAAATTAAACATTTTGAGCTTTGAATTGCATTATAATGTTAACTCCCTACTATAAACAACCACAAAGCCCTCTAAACAAAAACAGGAAGTAGACAGGTGCACCTGAGGAAATCACTGCTTTATCCACATTTATCTAAATGAGTAAAAGGTAAAAGGACAAATTTCACCAAATAGTACTTAAAGGATCTAAATCAGGGGTCAGCAACCTGGGGCAAACATACCCACTGTGGCACGCGGGGGTGTCCTCTGATGGTCGTTTTCGGATTTGGAAAAGAAAATCGTCTTAGAGGACGATCTCTTCTGTCACTGAGCTTTTTCCCCCGATGGCGTCATGAGGAAATGGTGCATTCATGCAGCGCTGTTACTGTGACCCCGCCCACCTTTGTAAATGCTGACCCTTTTCCACATCAACCTTCATGCACGGGCGATGTAAATGAAAGCGCGTCCTAGACCAGCTCAGTGGAGAGTGTCCGCCCTGAGACTGGAAGGTCGTGGGTTCAAACCCAGGCCGAGTCATACCAAAGACTTCAAAAGTGGGACCCAATGGCTCCCTTCTGGACCCTCAGCATTAAGTGTTTGGGTTGGGGGGTTAAATGCACCAAATGGTTCCCGAGCGCAGCTGTGTCTGCAGCTCACCGCTCCCCCAGGGGAGGGGTCGAATGCGGAGAACAAATTTCACACACCTAGGTGTGTGACAGATAGTGTGATTTTAATTTAATTTAGAAGAAAAAAATAGCTACGTTTGCTACGGTGAAACGAAAACGTAATAATCAGTGGGTGACCTGGGCGCTCACCCAGGGCGGAATTTTCCTCGGGGCGGCATAGATGAGGGGAAAAGATCACTCAGTATTTCCTGTCTGTAATATGAACAGCGGAGCCCGTCCATTCTCGTTATCTGAAGGTTGCATTTTATATGTCAAATGGCGCCCTCTGCTGCACATCCCCGAAACTTGCGCCCTTATCTCTGCGGTTCTCTAACAAGTGAAAAAGTGCAGAGGGGGTGTAAGCTGATGCGATGCTAAGCGTTAGTTGGTTGGTGTCAGAAGATGCTAACTTGTTTATTTTCATGAGCACAATAATTCAGAATTCAATTCAATTTAGAGAAAAAGCAGGAGCTGAAAAGGACAAACTTTATTTAACATGCGCAATAACATGTGAAGAGTTAGGCCAATGCTATAGTTAGACTATAGTTTAAACATTTAGTCAATCCAAACTCAATTTGTGCAGTAAATTTTTAATGAATTCCTTCACTCGACATGTTGACCTGCTGTCACGTTATTTAGATGTTTAATGACATATATTCAGTCCCTGGTCTTTTATCCTGCCTCTGGCTTGTCTGGCGCCCCCAGCCGTCCCCCCAGCTCCCTCTGGATGAAGCTCATCTGCTGGACTAGTTAAACATGTAATTAAAGCAAAAGGTGGCTACTATGAAGAACCTACAATATGACAGATTTTCAGTTGTTTCACACTTTTATGTTATGGATATAATTCCACGTGTGTTAATTCACAGTTTTGAAGCCTTCAGTGTGACTCTACAATATTCATAGTCATGGAAATAAAGAAAAGTCTTTGAATGAGAAGGTGTGTCCAGACTGTTGTTCTGTACTGTATATGAGATACAGCTGCAGTGCTTAACATTGTGATCATTAAATAAACGAAATGTGACAATTTTATTGCAATGAAAGACGTATTGAAATTCAAATAGAGTTTTTCTTAAGTCATATTGCTAAAAAAAATAGAGAAAAAATGTGTTCTGGGACAATATTGGGATATGAATCGTATCGCCAGACTCTTGTCACTACACCCCCCTAGGAGCACAGCCCTGATTGCTCAACACCTGGATCCTTCTGGACCCCTAGGTTCCTCCGCTCATGCTAATGATGTCATTATCTATTAACTATTGCAGACATTTTGATGACGTGTCTTTATTTTCCATAGAAAATGTATTTATGACGTCTGCCAGCTGTTTAGTTGGTGTCAGTATTTGACATGCAGGAAAACAGCTGCACTTTATGACACTAAATGAACTACAGATCATTTGTTCATGAATGGATGGAGGTTTATGGAGGATTTCTACTGTTGGTGTTGCACAAAATGAGAAAAATGTCAAATATGTTTGGAGTAATCAGTGATGAGTTCTGTGATTTAGTTTGTGATGTTTTACAGACCTAAAGATGATTTTCACAATAACAGGTTTTCTCTGATCCGTTTCACAAAGACACACTCAGGACGTCCCACACCAAGACATGAACTGATTGATGAAAGGATGCAGGAGTCCACATCTAACAATGATAAACAGAATGAGATGATTTGTTATTTATTATTATTAATATTTACAGACTTTGTTTTGTTCTGCAGCTTCTTCATATTTGTATGATTTTGACAGAATATATTTTTATGGAGAGAAAATATTAAAGGTTATTTAAGGTTTAACTTGATTTATTCTGGATTCATGTTCCTGTTTTTATTCATATTTAGGTTCAAATAGTTCAGGTTTAAAGGTTTGTCTTTAGTGAGTTCAGTAAATGACCAATCATCAGCCGGAGCGTCACTGCGCAGCTGCGGACATCCTGTCACGTACGACACGTTGCGGTCGGGAAATGAGGAAACACCAGGAAGCAAGCGCGTGACGTCACCGCCCCCCCGTGGCGGACGCTTCATTGAAACGAACAGCAGCAGATCCGGCGGCTATGGCAAACACCGAGGTCCTGATGAAGGTGGTGGTCTTCCTCCTGCTCCTCCTCCTCCAGGTGTCGGAGCCTGTGCGGGCCAGGTGTTTCTGCCAGGTGAGCCCCTCCCTCCGCGCTCACAGCTGTTGGTGTGTTTGTGGGGAGGGGGGTCATTTTCTATTTCATTTTATGATCAACTACAAAAAGTGAGAAAGTCAAGTTTATTCTGCTTAAAAATAGAATCCAGAGTATTGAAGATGAAATTAAACACAAACATGATAAAACTGTAGGACTGGTCTGAAGGTTCTCCATGAAACTTGTGTATTTATGTATATATTTATTATATATTTATATATAGATTATTTATATAGTATTATTATGTTTACATCTAAATAATTCAATAGTTTCTTTGTGATGAGCTGCTGGATAAACGCTAAAGGAAGTGGGGACTTCATTCATTGGATTCATAGAAGAAGCTGCTTCAAGTGTTTGAGTTTGTTTTGTAAAACCCAGCAGGCGTGACGGCTGAACCCTAACCTGAGCATGAAAACCCTAAACCCGGTCAGAACCAGACCCGACTCCGATGTTCTCTGACTTCATTTCATCTCCATGTTTAGGTTTTCCGGTGCTCAACCCGGAGCTCCGCCCCTTTCTGCTCTCCATTTTTGTTACAGCAGTATTGTTAGCTTGGGGGGGCTGTAAGCTAGCGGGTCGAACATGTAAACAGAGAGCTTTCAGCAATGGGGAGGGGAAGGGGGGGTACAAAACCCTTGTTTCGAGCAGAGGTGCATGTTTGATAAACTCCTGCCACTCTGCAGACACTAAGTCCCAGAAAAAGACAGGTTTTTGGATTTTGGCTAACAATGACATCATCAGCATTAAACAAAGATCAAAGAGAACCAGAGTGGGACTTCTGGTTCTGTTCTGCCACAGTCAGACATTTGAGCCGCCCTGCTCCTCCAGACTAACAGCCCCGCCTCTTTTCCAGTCCTCCCTGACCAGCTTGCTGCTGATTGGCTGACTCTAAATTCCACATCCTGATTGACGGAACACACCTGATGTAGGTAGTCAGCATCAAGCAGTGCAGGAGCTGGAAACCAGACAGGGACCAGGGCGAGCAGCGGGGGCCAGCGGGGGCCAGCCCTGCTCTGGGCCTCATGTTGTAACCTGCTAACGGGCTGATTACTCATTATTACTCATAGAGCAGGGAAACAGAAGGGAGGGCTGGGGCTCTGCTGGAGACGAGCTGTTTTTTAGGAACCAGACAAGGTAGCCACGCCCTGTTCACCTGTTCACTTTCAAAGGTCAAAGGTCACCTGGATGACTGCGCTTGTGATGTAGAGACAATCGACGACTTCAACAACAACCAGCTTTTCCCCAAACTTCAAACTCTCTTGGAGTCGGACTACTTCAGGTTCTACAAGGTGACCTGGACACACACACACACACACACACACACACACACACACACACACACACACACACACACACACACAAAGACACACACACACACACACACACACACATACACACACAAAGACAGACATACACACATATACACACACAAAGACACACATACACACACACACACACACACAAAAAGACACACATACACACACACAAAGACAGACACACACATACACACACACACACACACACAAAGACACACATACACACACACCTACACACACACACACACACACACACACAAAGACACACATACACACACACACCTACACACACACACACACACACACACACACAGACGGCCGTCTTGGACGTGTTTGTCTCTCCAACAGGTCAACCTCCAGAAGCCGTGTCCTTTCTGGACGTCCATCAGTCACTGCGGTCTCAGGGACTGTGCGGTGAAGCCCTGCTCCCCGGTGAGTCCCCCCCCCCGTCATCTCCTGCTTTGACCCACACCTGAGCCGCTGGACGCCATGAAGTGTTGTTCATCTGAGCTGTCTGTGTTCTCAGAGTGATGTGCCTGAGGGAATACGCTCCTCCTCCCACAACAAGGTGAGTCAGCTCCTGAAAGCCTGAAAAGGGGAAAAAGATCCCTAAGGGACTAGCACACCGCCCCCTTCCAGGGTGCCCCCTCCCCTCCTATATAATAAATAAATAAATTGGGGAGAAAAGAAAGGAAGGATTGAATAAACAGATAAGTAAATGAATAACCTAAGCCCGAGCCCCCAGAAACCCAGTAAATGAGTGAGAAGAAAAAAAAACCCCAAGGGAACCCCTTAACCCCTGCTGTGGGTGCATCGCCGACCCCTGGGGGGCCAGGCCAAGCAACTGGCCACGGGCGAAACACCGGCCGCGGGCCCCCGAACCCCAAGCCCCCTCCCACAGCCCCCGCCACAGTGACCAGCCACCCAGCACGGCACCCGGCCGCTGGTCCCGGTCGGCCGCCACCGCCTACCCTGCACCCAGAAAACATCCGGACCTGGACCCCCCCCACAAAGCTGACTTTGGAATGGTCGGATCACGAGATAGTTTCAGGTGGAGGTGCAGCGACACCTGCTGGCAACCACGGTTCCTCCGCCCTGATCTGATTCTTTGTCCTGAATGTCTTTCAAATGTTTCGATTACATTTCTATTCAAACACAGACCAACATGAACGGACTGCAGGCAGAAAATATGGCAAGATCTGGTTTACTAGGTACATCCTACAATTGTTTTTTGGTTATAATCTCTAAAAGTGAATGTCCCGTTAGCCGTCACACACCTTGGTTTGACCCCTCCCCTGGGGGAGCAGTGAGCTGCAGACACAACCCCCCCCCCAACATCAAGCATTAGGGGCATTGGGTCCCATTTTTAGATTCTTTGGTATGACTCGGCCTGGATTTAAACTCACGACCTTCCAGTCACAGGGCGGACACTCTACCACGAGGCCACTGAGCTGGTTAAATGATGACACTTCACACTCACAGTCCCATTCACACACTGGTGGCAGCTCCACCGCCCAACACTGGCACCAACCTACCACCAGAGGCAGGGTGGTTCAGTGTCTGGCCCAAGGACACTTTCGTTTGAACAGACCGGGACTAAAACGTCTGCAAAGACGTCGAGTCTCTGAGTGTCTTAGAAACTGTCATCATTCTAGTGCCGACGTCTTCCACGACTTCTTAACTTGACCTTTAAGGACTGTCAACAGATTGCATTGAAGAATTGTGTGTGTAGCCCCTCCCTGAGTGAGCACACACTTGGGTAACTTTGGAGAGGAGCCCTCCCAGTAACCCTTCAGCAGCATGGGTGGGCATGGCGAGGGTCAGAGAGGATGAGGAGGGGTTTCAGGCCAGGACCGTCCCTGTCACTGTTTGTCCTTTAGAAGAGCAGCTTCCACTGTTGGAAACACCAATGTTTGCTGACAGAAGCGGTTTGGTCTGGAAACTAACGCTTCCTGCTCTGTCTCTGCCTCAGTACGTGACAGAACCCACCCAGCAGCTGGATGAATGCGAGCGGGCCGAGCATCTGGGAGCCGTGGACGTCTCTCTGAGGCGAGTTACTGGTGGGGGGTGCAGTCTGCGGCAGCCGACACGAGTTTCAGGAGAGTTACAAACTGAGATCAGTCATCTAAAAGATGAAATCCAGATTGGAAATGCAGGGACCCCTCCCTGCCTACACGGGGGTTCACTTTTCACGGTCCTGCTGTCCTGCAGATGTTCTTCAGTGCCTTTAGTTTTAAACAGCAGATTGTGTTCTGCGTCCTGATTGGCTGTAGACCTTGTCAATCAGTCTCCTCCACGCTGTGTCTCCTTTACAGAATGTCTTCAGTTTGGCCACATTGACATACATTTTTGATCCCCATGTTTGATCGTCTGGCTCCAACACGGCGACGTCCGTGTTGTGGAAACATGGCAACTGGATTGACTTCCTTTGGTTGGAGCCAGAAGGAGGAGGTTTTCTCTGGATGACATCATACTCGCTCAGTGCAGTCTATGATGTGACATCACTTTTGGTTTGGCAGGAATCCACAGGAATAAACATCCAACCATCATGGAGAAAAATGGATTCTTTCATTTCTGGTCTAGAAAGCGGGATAATTGATAAAAACCATCCCGTGTTCTGGGGTTCAGCTGCAGGAGTCCAGCTCTGAGAAAAGCGTCTCTCTTTCTGTTTCAGTGAAAAGACCCGGGAGGCTCTGCAGGACTGGAGCCGACACGACGACGAGGCGGAGCGGTTCTGCGTGGTTGATGGTCAGTCCATGATGAGGAGAGCATGTGATGACGTGAAACCCTGCAGAAACGACAGGCTGAGGAAGATCCGTCCTGGTCTTCAGCTGCATCATTGGTGGCTGGTTTGAGTCTCCACGGCTGACAGCGGTGTTTGCCTCCTAGATGAGGAGTCGCCGGACTCGCAGCACGTGGACCTGCTGCTGAACCCGGAGCGCTTCACGGGCTACAGCGGACCTGAGGCCTGGCAGATCTGGAACAGCATCTATGAGGAGAACTGCTTCAAGTAACGTGGGCCCCCTGCTCCCCTGCTCAAAGTGGGACGGTCGCTGTCCCCCACCTGTGGTCAAAATGAGCAAAGCCAGAAGCTTTTGAATTCCAGAGGGTGGGGGGATTCCAAAACTCCGTTTTGGTCCGAGCAAAGCAGTGACCAGTCTCAGAAATGTTTTTCCATCAGGAAGACGGGGGCGTGTTCCAAATTTCAAGACGGTTTCCTGCTAAACGGCGTGCTCTTATACAGCGCTTTACTACCGTCCTTAAAGGGCTCCACGGTCACCCACTGCACTCACATTACTGGTGCCAACCTTCAACCACCAGGAGCGATGTGGGGTTCGGTGTCTTGCCCAAGGGCACCTCAACAACACATGGGTGGGCAGGGCAGGGGTCGATCAGCGGTCAACCGCTGACCAACGATTCTGCTACTGCCCTGTCTCCATAGCAACCAGTGGCATCCTGCTCTGGAGCGAGCCCGGGCTCCTCCAGCGTTAAAACGGTTGATGGAGCTGTGCTGTCACGGTTTTGGTCTCTCATCACGGTCATCTCGAGCCCCAAGCTTTTGTCTGGAGTGAACCTGATGCTGGGAGATGTGTGTTCCCTTCACCAGGAGGAGTCAAACCCGACATCCTCCAGCAGCTCCAGCATTCTGTAGGTGCAGGTTTCCTGTCAGCCTATCAACTCCTCTGATTCCCCTACAGGCCACTGACCATCAAGCGCCCGCTGCTGCCCGACGCCTTTCTGAGCAGCTCAGGAACTGAAGGTGAGAACTCGTCACCCGCAGGCGGTCAGGTGACTCGTTTCTCTAGCCTTCTGACCGCTCTGGTTCTCCTCACAGCCAGGACCTTCTACCGCTGGCTGAAAGGTGAGCTCCCAGCTCAGCAGCAGCGGCAGCAGCAGCAGCAGCAGCAACAGCGGCGGCAGCAACGGCGGCAGCAGCCGCCATGCTTGTTGCTCCCGTGCCGACTCTGTCTCTGTCTCAGGTCAGTGTGTGGAGAAGAGGGCTTTCTACCGGCTCATCTCTGGCCTCCATGCCAGCATCAACATCCACCTGAGTGCCAGATACCTTCTGGATGGTGAGATTCGCCAAAAGCTGACAGAATACCGTAACAAACCAAAGCAGCCGTAGCTGTAAGAAACGGACCAACGGACCTAACGGGGGGATGCGGACTGTCTGCCGACGAAAAATGGTCAAACGCTGGCGACCCGCGTGACAGATCAGGGTCGTAGGCCAGTCCGTGAACCCGTAGAGAGAAAATGTTCATGTACGACAGTTTTACCAAAGGTGAGGGTGAGTATGACCGGGGTGAGACGGGGGCATCGCTGTACAGTTTATTCTACGTGTTTAAGCTGCAGACTGTGCATCATCCCGCCAGTGCAGCTCACATGACTGTGGCTTCAGCCTGACCGTCTCCTCATTTCTAACCGTCAGTGCAGTTTGTTTGGACGTCCTACGGGTACTTGTGCATCACGTGCACACCCGTGCGTGCAGCCCCTTACCAATGACTAGGGTGTGGTGCAGGGACACCGTACCCCCCCCACACACACACACACACACCCGGACAACCCAAACACCTGCAGGCCCGGACGGGTCAACACCCCGGTGGGTGTCCCTGAGTCAAAAGATGGTCAGATGCGTAGGAAGTTCTTGTTTCTGTTTGGAAGTTGGACCTTTTTACATCTTGGTGGAGAGCCCCCTTGTGGCTACCTGGAGAACCGACGTGGTTCCTGGAACTTCAGCGTTGTTAACAGAACATCACCTTTCTCTCCTCCAGACTCCTGGTATCAGAAGAAGTGGGGTCACAACGCGTCAGAGTTCAGGCGGCGCTTTGACTCTGAGCTCACAGCGGGTGAAGGGCCCAGAAGACTCCTCAACCTCTACTTCCTGTACCTGATAGAGCTGCGAGCGCTCGCCAAGGTGCTGCCCTTCTTCCAGCAGCCCTCCTTCCAGCTGTACACGGGCCGGGCAGAAGAGGATCAGAAACACAAGGAGCTCCTGCTGCAGATCCTGCAGGCCGCCAGGTATGACACTCGGTTCCTCGCCACGGTTCTGTAACATTGTGGTGTGTTCAGAGACCTCAAGGAAAAGGCTTGACTGTAGACTTGAAGTGTTTTACTAAGACATTTATTTAATGCTTGAACAGACATTGTTCAGTTTTCATGAGGACACCTGAGGTGTTCTTCAGAAAGTTACAACACACAGCCCTGGTGTTCTTTGACCAGCCCCGGCCCTCCAGAGCCTCAAACCCGCCGGATTCCCAGCTCTCCTTGACCATCTTTCTGCTGACTGAAGGGATGTCACCCCCTGACTGGCTGAACACGCCTGCTTCAGGTTTTCAGAGCTGGGATGCCGGCAGGATTGTGGCAGATCCTTGTGCCATCCCTGTGTTAGGAGGTGAAGCCCTCGGCCCTGTTCTGGTGAAGTCTGACCAAGCTCAGAGTGTGCAGCCGGCCGGCAGCAGCTTGACTGACTCTGTGGCCTTACACACTCTGTGTGGATCTGTAGCGGTCATTGTCGTACACTTCCTGTGTTGTGACTGTTTTCTCATTCCCAGATCTTTCCCTTTGCACTTTGATGAGACGACTCTGTTTGCTGGTGATGAGAAGGAAGCGGCTAAACTGAAGGTCAGACGCCGGTGAAACTGGCTTTGTTTGGATTCCACCAGCATTTACCCAACAGTCGCCGTCCTACCAAAACCACCATGAAGGAATGGGAGGAGGCTCCCAGTGAACCATGGAACCATGGCATGCTTTAGATCTCTCTAGATCTAAATATTTTTAATTAAAACAGTCTGTCTTGCTTTAGATGTTCTTAAAGAACCTAAATGTTGTGGCTTCACACTGAGGCTTTCCTCACAGCAGAGACCAAGAGTCAAAGCAGAAATCTTTTAACAGCAGAAAGGTTCATCTCAGCTGGGACAATATTGATGGTTTTTATGAAATTATCTGCTAATGTTGAGATCATAGAGAAGATTCCCAGATGAGTTTGCCTCAAAGCTCCACACTGACGGCCAGAAAGGTCAGAAAGGTCAAATCCTGTCGAGTCAAAGGTCTAAATCCTGTTTTTCTGAAGCCTTTCAGAATAAACTACATCCAATCATATGATCGCATGTTACCTTTGGCACACTAAAAAACTGTTTCTTATTAAATAGGAGCTATTTTCACAGCTCATTTTCCAACCTTGAGGGAGAGGCTCCGCCTTTCTCTCCTTGTGGGTCCCGCCCATTTCATGACATCATCTTAGAGCCGGCTTCAGCAGCGTGTTTGTGATTCTCCCACCAATACAAACGACTGAACTTCCCCAAAGACGGATGTTTATTGATTTCAATTAGGACAGTGCATATTAGTCAATGTTTCAGCAGCTGCTTCAACATAAATATTCCAGAGTTATTAGCACAGGAGCAACATTTCATCTGTTGTCCTAAGGCAGGATAAAATGTTCAACAGTTACATGTTCTATAGTTCATAGAAAAGGAAAGCGCTTAGCCGATCACCGCTAGCTCCACGGAGAAAGTGGGCGTGTCTGTTAGCCTGGGGGCGGAGCTGGCAGCTTTGACTCTTCCTGGAAGGGGCGGTTCCTCACTTTGTGATGTCACAATGTGAGGATCCACTTGTTTTCATGGGTTGGGAGGGGCTGCTGCTCACAGAGCAGGTTTTTTAGAGAAATACTCAGAGATGCATGAACGGATCAAAATACCACTTTGAGGTTGTTTTTCACGAGTATTTAATGTTGTAAAACACTTAAAAGCTCAATCATATATCATATGGAGCCTTTAAGCCACATGTGTCAAACACGAGGCCCGCGGGCCAAATGTGGCCCCCGATGTCATTTTATGTGGCCCGCCAGAGCATAAAAGTTTTTTATTTCGTAAAATAAAAATAAAACTTGTTGTGTATTTATTCTTATCTAGGGGGAATCAGACTTGAAATATCAGATGGGACAACTAAACATTAGGACTTAAACACTGTCAATATAACCTAACCTGCCAGAATCTAGTTTAAGAGGATTTATGCTAGAGTAACAAGCAAACATAGGTTTTCTATGCAACTGTAATTGTCACTTTAAGCAGTTATCGTAAATAAATAATGAGTAATTTCAAATTAAGGAGTAGTTGCATTTATTTTTCATTACATTTAGTTACATGTATAAGTTACATCTGGCCCTTTGAGGACAGCCGCTATGCTGATGTGGCCCTTAGGGAAAATGAGTTTGACCCCCCTGCTTTAAGCCCGGTTGGTTTAGCTGAGGTCATTACAGTAAGGCCAAAGCCCGTCTGTATTATGGCATCAGATCCAACATGCTTTTTCAGCCCTGCTGGGCTTCCTGGCTGCTGAATCTTCTAACTTCTGTCTGTTCTTCCTTCTTTCTCTCCTGTAAATGTCAGGAGGACATCAGGCTGGCCTTTCTCAACATCTCCAGGATCATGGACTGTGTTGGCTGCTTTAAGTGTCGCCTGTGGGGAAAGCTGCAGGTATTCTTTCTAAATGAAGAGCAGTTCTCTAAAGCCCTCTTCCAGGGGATCCCAGTGGATTTTTCAGTATGATGATGCAGTTTTAGGCTAAATCCAAACCCGTTTTCTAGGACCCAGTTAATGCAGAGCAGCAGGAGTTCATTAGAAATTCACCTCTGAGTTGTGGGCGGGACTGTTGGCATAGAGTGAGCTATCCCTCACTTCCCGTCATCACTGTGTTTACACTCTCTCCCACTAGCTTACAGCTCCTCACAAACCCACAAGCTAACATTAAAGCGCAACAAAAATGACGAGCAGTATCAGATCCACCCATCCGGTTCTGATCCAGATTCCAGCTCAGACCAGGAACACTGAGACCTTCATGGACCTGTTGGTCTGCAGGTGGATGATCTCAGTCACGTGGATTCATGTTTCCAGCCGTGTCCAGACAAAATAAAGGCTGATGTTATTTCAACATATTTGCACATTGCAGCATTGACTGTTAGCGTGTTAGCCTACTCCTAACCCTTCTACCGGCTCCGTTCCACCAAGAATAAAGCACTGGCTGCACGGCTTTAGAAAATGTTGAGCCAACAGCCACCTAAAAATAATCCTAACAGTCATAAAATCATCTCTAGAAGATCATCTGCTCTCTGCTGCAGCTCCTTCACAACAGAACTCAGGATTTCTTCTCCTCCAGTGGTTTCTGGTATTCTAGAGAGTTCTGTTCACGTCACAATGATTCATTCTGACTGAAAGTGTGGCGAATGGAAACGTTTGTTAGAATCTGGAACCATGTACACAGTTCAGTTCTAATGCGATCTTTGATCTAGGAGGAGCAAAAGTGATGTTCCCGCCCTGGTTTCCCGGCTCAGAACCCTGTGGGTGGAGTCAGAGAGGATCCGCCCGGTCTGTCTATGTCTCTGACGTTGACTTGGGTCTTGTGTTTTCTGCAGACTCAGGGGTTAGGCACGGCCCTGAAGATTCTGTTTTCAGGACGGCAGATTGAAGCTCTGCCCAAATCCAGTCTGGACACGCCCAGATTCCAGCTCAGCCGGCAGGAAGTCGTCTCACTCCTCAACGCGTTTGGAAGGTGCAGTTCGGCTTCAGCTACTTTCACTCTGCACATTTTGAGATGATTGATATTAAACAGACACATTTTCAGCTGTTGTCCTGTAGCTTTGCAGGGATTGAATGCAGTAGAAAGCATCTTTGGTTGTTTGTGGGTCAGAGTGGACATTTCTAAATACCAAATAAGCTTCCTGTCTGACCCGGGACCACACCAGAACTGAGCAGAACCACACGCAGCAGCCTGTCAGAGTTGTGAGGTTATATTTCACGTTTCTTCTGACATTTTCTCTTCAGGATTTCCACCAGTGTCAGAGAGCTGCAGAACTTCCGGTCTTTGCTGTCAGAGAACCGATGACACCACGTCCTACCTTCAGACGTGGACTCGGGAGACCCTCAGCCCCCAGTGGCTGAAATGTCGCCGTACCTGCTTTAGATTTAGCTTTTGTGGTTCTTTTGGACTTAAAAGGAAACTTTGAGTCCTTTGATTTTTTTCACATTCCCACCAACGTTCAGATCTTTTTTCTTGGACTTTCCTGATCACGGAAGGAGAACTGAAGGGATGCACCAGTGCAAGGAGAGGAAATCTATGTGGTGCTTTTCTTCAAATCAATGATGTCATGAATGGAGGGAAGATTTCTGGTCCTCCTGCCCTGTTCCTGTAATCCAGCTGTTGTCCAGAGGATGGCGCCGCTTGTAAAGAAACTGATCCAAACTGTCAATCAGGGGACGATTCCTGTTTCAAAGTCATTTCACCCATGATTAAAGGGGAGCTTTTTAATATGCACTTTTGCATTTGACTTTATATATGTTTTTTAAAATATCTTCAAGAACACGTCAATGAGTTGACCTTCCGTGATCTGATGTAAACACGGAGCGGTGAACACGCAGAGGGAAACCGTAGAGTTTGAACATAAACTTCATCTGTGCTCAGCTGTAGGAAGGATTTAAACTAAAGCTAAAACAGTTTCTGCTCCACTGTCGTTGAAATAAAGTTTGATTCTGTTTGAATGAAGTCGTCTGCTGCTGCTGGAGGATGGAAACAAGAACGTCCACGCAGAGCAGCTCAGTGGCCGAGTGAACGAGCTGGATCCACAGAAAAAAATAAATAAGAACTGGATCCACAGTGGATCACAGCATTAGTGAACGCAATCAGACTTTTTTTGACTACAATAAGTTTTAAACCAAATAGGCGACCAACTTGATTCCAGTGCATTCTGGAGTGGAGAAAAACGGCGGAAGCTTCTTCCTCCACAGGTCATCTTTGCAGAGAACAGCGGTTTTTCCCGCAGTCCCTGAAAGCAGCGCGCAGCCAGTGCAGGGTTTTCCGGCAGTTCCTGAAGGCAGCGTGGACAGTAGCATTTTTCCCGCGGTCCCTGAAGGCAGAGCGTGGACATTCATTCATCTTCTTCCATTTTGTTCCTTATGGGAACATGAGGCTGCTGGAGCCTATCCTGGCCACTTAAGGGTGAAAGCGGGGGACATCCTGGAGAGGTCGCCAGTCTGTCGGAGGGTCACAATCACACAGCCATTCACTCTCACACTCACACCTATGGACAATTTGGAGAGACCAGTTACCCTATGAATCATGTTTTAGGACGGTGGGAGAAAGCAGGAGACCCCAGAGAGAACCCACGCATACACGGGGAGAACATGCAAACTCCACACAAAGGTCCCTGGCCAGGACTTGAACCGGGGGCCTTCTTGCTGTGAGGGAAGAACGCAGATAGTGAAGCGTTTTTTCCCGCAGTCCCTAAAGGCAGCGGGGACAGCGACGCGTTTTTCCCGCAGTCCCTGAAGGCACCACGGACAGTGAAGCGTTTTTGCCGCAGTCCCTGAAGGCAGCGCAGAGAGTGAAGTGTTTTTCCCGTAGTCCCTGAAGGCAGAGCAGACAGGCAGCGGGGACAGCGACGCGTTTTCCCCCCAGTCCCTGAAGGCACCACGGACAGTGAAGCGTTTTTTCCCGCAGTCCCTGAAGGCAGCATGGACAGCAAAATGTTTTTCCTGCAGTCCCTGAAGGCAACGTGGACATTGAAGCGCTTTTCCTACAGTCCCTAAAGGCAGCTCGGACAGTGATGCGCTTTTCCCGCAGTCCCTAAAGGCAGCGCGGACAGCAAAATGTTTTTCCCGCAGTCCCTGAAGGCAGCACGGACAGTAAAATGTTTTTCCCGCCGTCCCTGAAGGCATCGCGCACAGTGAAGCATTTTTCCCGCGGTCCCTGAAGGCAGCGCGCACAGTGAAGCATTTTTCCCGCGGTACTGAAGGCAGCGCGGACAGTGAATAGTTTTTCTCACAGTCCCTGAAGGCAACGCGCGCGGACAGTGAAGGGTTAACCCGTGTAATCGGATGAATGGAGATTGCGGTGAGCAGCATCTGATTACAGACACGCCAGCAGCTTCCACGGGGCAGAGACACGCGTGCCCGCGCGGAGGAGAAACGCGGCTTCTTTGCTCACGGAGGAAAAGTCCAGCGCGAGCAGAGAGAGACGTCCCGACCTGCCGCGAGTTTCCCGCCGAAGACGGAATTGTGAAGCCCGGCTGTTCTGGTCGCGTGAGCGGCGAGTGCGTGGAGGAAACCCGCGGGATGTGGACGGAGCAGTGAAGACCACGTCCCGACAGCAGCTCCGGGGGCAATCTGCCGCAGGTCTGCGTCTCCGAGCCGGGGCAAAACAGGTAAGATCTCCCCTGGCCGACTGCGCATGTCCGCTACAGCTGGGGGTTGTGGGACGGAGGAACAAATGCCGCTAACGAGCTTAAGCAAAGTCTCTGACCGCCACCGCGGAGCCGCACATGCCGCGTCACAGCGCTCAGCCTGAACCTCTGTCTGCTACCAGCAGGGGGCAGAAAACCCCCCCACGCTTCTCACTTCTAACAACTTTTTACCGGACCTGACCTCTCTGATTGGAGCGCCCCCGCATGGAGGACGACTAACGTTGACCACGCCCACTCCTACGTCTAAGTCAAAATGGCTTCGCTTTTTCAAAATTGGCAGTTATGTTATGGGATTAATATGCAGACTTGAGGTGGAATTTAGGAAATGATAATAATCCAGAAGTTAAAGGATGAACATTTCTGAAATTCATTCATCTTCTATTCCGTTTTTGTCCCTTTCGGGGTCACGGGGCTGCTGGAGCCTATCCCGGTCCCTCACGGGTGAAGGCGGGGGACGTCCTGGACGGGTCACCAGTCTGTCACAGGGCCACATTCACACCTAGGGACAGTGTAGAGGAACCTATGGAGCATGTTTCTGGATGGTGGGACTTGAACCGGGGACCTTCTTTCTGTGAGATTAAATATGCTTTATTCCAAAAACATTTAAACTATAAACAAATGTTAGCATAAGTAAAGCATACAAGCTAAGTCAGAATTTCCGCCCTAACTACTAAAACTATGTAGGACCCTGGATTTTAAAAGCAGCTTGGACGCCATGATGACTATGATGTCACCGATTTCACGCAGTGAAAACCTAATTATTACGATCATTTTCATTCAAGACTTTGTTATGAATTTATTGTCTTCAGATAATTAAAAACCTGGATGGATTATAAAAATATGTATAAATATATATAGAGGGTTAAAGTTTTTTCTCACCATTATTGTTCCGATGCAATGCATTGTGGTCTATAATCGCCAGTCTAGTGAGCATCGATGCACACTGGTTTTTCGCAAAGACTTTTGGGAAATTTCCAGGGCACTGGATTTGGGAAATGTAGATTCGGAGAGCACTACAAAATGACAAACGCACCATGTAGTGCACTATCATCTCTATCTATCTATCTATCTATCTATCTATATATGCTATATATATATATATATATATATATAGCATATATACATATAGCATAACCACCATAGCTAGTCTGATGCTAGGCTGGAACATGTGCAGAGCTGCAACATCCAAGCGGCTGGCACGCTTGAGACAGATAGGCAGAAGGAACGTTTTTAGGACTATTTTTAATAAGAAGTTGAGATAAATGTTAGCTTTGTGACATGTGGCCTGTAAATGTCTGCCTTCCTGGACATGCTCCAACATCTACAGGTGGGCCACTACCACCTTTTGCCTGTTGTTTTCAAGGTCAGGGCTTGATACCCCTTTAAGACAGTGACAGCCACCAAAATGACTAGGCTGAGCCGAAATACACCAGCAACCAGACAGTCACATGATCACAGGGGGCGTTCTACTTTTCTAGTCTTGGATCACCTGAATGTCTGCACAGCAGTGCTGCAGTTTGTGTCTTTTTGTGTAGATCTTTTCCACAGGATTCCTCTGTCGTTGTCCTTCAGTTGTCGATGTTCTGCTGTGCTGAGGATCGTTGTCCTGATGAGTGACCCAGTTTGGGCAGAGATTTAGCTCTGGGACAGATGGCCTTTCTTGTGTTGAACTCAATGACCAACAATGCCCAAAAACGGGGGCCCTTACAGAAGACCACATGATCATGGCTCCACCGCCATGCTTGGCACGCGTAGACTGAAAAGCAGCTAGTTATCTTTCTGATTTCCACGGAAGCATTTAAGGCGTATAATGTTGACCATTGACCCGTTTGGTTTAGCTCTCGTTGAAGAAGGGACCAAACACCTCTTGCAACAACCGGACCCATGCGGACATAGTCAGGCCAGTGGAAGGTCAACGATGCAATGACGATTTAAGAAAAACTGGCTAACTTTATCAACACTTTTTCCCTCCGATAGCTATGCTATATAAGAAACGTGCATCCCACTCACTCATTATTATAGTCTGTGTAGCATAATTGATGCGTCATGGAAATCTCCAGCGTCGTTATCGCTGCTACTGCTGGAATGTGCCCTGATTACTGCTGTTCATTAGCATGAACCCTCAATAACTCTCTTCGTTGTGGTTAGCCTCCCAGACCTCAGTGTCATGGTGAGGTGAGGTGAGGCTCAGTGTCATGGGCTTGGTGATGTCATGCTGGCGTTTTCTGGGCGGTCTCAGGTGAGCGCTTCAGGTAGCTGTTACTTCCATGGAAGCTGAGCTCTGGAGGAACTCGTTTGGAGAGACTGGATTATTTATTCAGGATCTGGGAACGGGTTGCATAACGCCCACATTTTTGCTTCCTCGTGTCTTTGTTCTGTCGTTCTGTGCAGGAAAGTCCTGTTTTCATGCAGCTCAGAATCACAGGTGTGTTCGAAAAGCGGTCCAGTCTACTGCGCCTGACAGTTGTACAAACAGAAGATACAATGTTACACACAAGAGTTTTATGGGAGAAGTGTTGTTTCTCTCAGCTTTGGCAGAACACCACTGGACGATGTACAGATGCTGTACTTTTATACTCCATAACTCTCTAATATAGAATTCTCTTTACATCATGGAGAAGTGTTCATAATGAGTTTAGGAAAATAGTTACTGGGGGGCGCTCACACCACCACACGTTTGTTCGTAAAGCACTTTTTTTTTTTCTTGGTAGAACATCAGGCTATGTCCAAATTCCCACCCTAACCCCTATGTAGTGCGTTTGTCATTTTCTAGTGCTGTTTGAATCTACACTCCAAAATCTAGTAGAAATTTCCCAGAAGTCTCTGTGAAAAACCGGTGTGCATCTATGCTCACTAGATCTGCAAATATAGACCACAATGCATTGCGTCGGATCAAGTTTTACCAAAAAAATGTATATTTTAAAGTAAATTATCAACATTTGTATCTTCAGAAGACAGTGGACTCATAATTAATCGTCCCAAAACGCTCATATTAATTAGATTTTAACTTGGTGAAATCAATGATGTCGTATGATCGAAAGAACAAACCAACGGTGAGCATGGTGTCTGAATTGCTTTTAAAATCCAGGGCACTACGTCGTCCCGCACTGTCTAGATTTGAGTGGTTAGCGGTTAGGGAGGGGATTCAGACACAGCCATCATCTCTGACATCACCCAAAGGATTCTGGTCCGGTGAGACCTGAAAGGAACATTGGACCAGAGGTAGCTCGGTCCAACGTTTAGAGCGGGATCAGGTGAAGCTAGCTTTGATCAGTCGATCCATGTGACCACCCACCTGCCAATCAAAACGATCATTACCAGGCGGTGTTTACGTCAGTGTAACTTTGAAAACATTTGCATTGTGAGAAATTGGTCACTTTATGCCTTCAGTGGTCATTGAAGGAACTGCAACATTTGATACATTTGGGTTTTTGTCAAAGTTTTGGCAAAAAGTTTTGGTTCAACAGTCTGACATTCCAGGTCTGTAATCTGCCAGAGTCCACTAGAATATTTAAGTTTGCTTGGAGTCTATCATTTAAAGAAAGCCAACAGTGCCTTAAAAATCTGGCGAAGTGGGAGGGGGGTTACCGATGTTTATTTTGAACTTAAATCTGCTCTTTCCAATCTCAGGATGTTCTCTGAGGATCCTGGTTTCAGGCTGTCCGATGTGACCAGCAGGAATACGGTTCTGCTTTAATCTCTGCAGCTTTTGGGTGCTGGTGTGTAGGCGGTGCTGGTCCAACCGTGGCCTCAGTGATGTGGTTCTGGCTCAGTGACGTGGTTCTGGCTCAGTGACGTGGTTCTGGCTCAGTGACGTGGTTCTGGCTCAGTGATGTGGTTCTGGCCTGTGATGAGCTTGAACAGATGTGTTTGGGAGCAGGATTTTTCTTGGACACGGCAGTCTTCTCTACACTCCTCCTTGTTTCTCCGCCCAACAGGAAAACCGTTGCAGGCTGGGGGAGAACGGAGTCGTCCCACCGTACTGACCTGGTCTAACTAAAACGATCAGAGATGCTTCATCTGTACTTGGAGGAGTTTCATGAAAGGAGGCTGTGCAGTATTTGAACACCCTGTGATCTTGCTTGTTCTCCCACTTAGGTCAGACATTTTCATCTAAGGTGCGTGTCCACTGTGAGAGACCTCATCTAAAAAGACAATCTGTAGAGACAGTGGCCTTTAGTTGGGGTGAAACCGGGTTTCCTGTAGTTTTTCACCAGGTTTGCAGACACTGCAGGAGGGATTTTGGTCCACTCCTCCTCCCAGATCTCCTCTAGATCAGTCAGGTTTCTAGGCTGCGGCTCAGAAACAGAGTTTGAGCTCCCTCCAAAGAGTTTCTATTGGGTTGAGGTCTGGAGACGGGCTAGGCTGCTCCAGAACCTGGATCTGCTTCTTATGGAGCCCCTCCTTGGTTCTCCTGGCTGTGGGCTTTGGGTCGTTGTCATGTTGGCAGACCAGGCCACGCCCCATCTACAATGCTCTGAGGGAACGAGGTTGTTCCCCCCCACAGCATGATGCTACCACCCCCATGCTTCACAGTAGGGATGGTGTTCTTGGGATGGGACTCATCATTCTTCGTCCTCCAAACATGGCGAGTGGAACTAAGACCAAAAGGTTCTACTTCAGTCTCATCTGACCACATGACTTCCTCTAAATGTGTGTCTGTTGTGGAGCCACAGGGGTGTGTTTATCTTTGATCCTCGGTTGGCTGGTGGGACTCCAGGTTTTTATTGGTTGCTCCACTGAGGGATGAAGTCACATGTGGCTGTAGAGCTGTGGGGAAGCAGGTGAAGCAGACGGTACATGTTGTCTTTGATTCTTTCTTTTTATTTATTACCTTTCATCTGTATAGAAATGTAAAGATGTATGATAGAAATGTAATAGAAGTGAAGCTGCATCATCATCATCATCATCAGGGGTCCGGAAGTCTAAATGGGGGCTCAGCAGAGATGAGTGGAGGCGGGTGCTTCCAGCTCGCCGCTCACACGGGTCGCCGCAGAGCTCCGGAGCGGCTGAGCTCCGGCTGCTTGTGCCGCGTTTCACCATGACTCCCAGAATGTGCTGCCTCCGCCCAGCTCCCAGCCTTGCTAACCGCTCTGCCGCCTGACTAACCTCTCCCTGTTTTCTCTGCTGCTGCTCCTGGGGGATCCTCTCGCTCCTGCTCTGCCCCTTTACCTTTCCAGCCCAGGAGGCGAAGGCCGTCTTCTGGTTGGACGTCTGTCCATTTCTATTTCGTCTCTGATAAGGTGAGTCCTGCTGCCTCTCTGTTTGTTTGGTAGAAGAAGAATTGCTCTTTTATGCTGCTGGTTCTGCTGTGTTTTATTGAACACATCTATGATTTACTCGACGTCTGAAACAGAAACTATTGAACAGAACCCAAGTCTGAGACCTTTTGGACTTACCAATCCTCTGGACTTTGTGCTGCCTTCAAGAGCATGAAGGGCTTCTGTTGAGACCGGAAACCTCAGATCCTGCCTCTGGAGTCCTGTCGGTTCGGCTCTTGCAGTGGATGGAAATGTGAAGGTTGATACTTTTATTTTGACGCCGACCTTTAACAAATGCAGTGGTTCTGTGCTGCTAAAAGGTCGCAGTAATGATTGGCTTTCTACTCCTCCTTCAGTCCTGAGCGTCTTCACAGCCCACAGACGTTGGGTCCGGACCGTTTGACACAATTTGAACTGGTCCACAGACACCCGGACTGACGCACTGCAAAAACGGGATCTTAAAGTGAAAAGACGTTGTTTGCTTGTGACCCTCATTAGATCCCGTGAGCTGGTGCCGTCATCCCTGCCTTTCTACCCCCCCACCTCTCATCCTGTCCGAGCTGGCTAAAACTCAACAGAGTTCACATCAGTTCATCTGAACTCAGCTGATGGTAGAAGCAGAACACGTCCATCACAGGAGGCACACAGCCTCTCATCACAATGATCTCATCATGAAGGTTTTCCAACAGGAAGATAATCTTAGAGTGTTAATGATGTCTGAGCCCAGAGAACCTTTTTCCTGAGATAAGAATTCTTGGTAATACCATATTTCTTTTTACTAATTGAAAGAAAATCTGCTGTGAGGGTAGAATCTATGACTTATTATTTTAGGGGCCTGTTTTTGCAGTGCAGCCCGCCTTTCTTGAAGTTCTTTAGTTCTCTGCTCGCCGCGTGACCAAAAACGTGTTCCGTTCAGCTTGCTGCCGCGGCCGCGTGTGGGAGGAGCTACCAGCTAACGTTTTTATCCTGATGGCTGCGTGGAGCGGCGTCTGTGTTCATCTCATTTCCAACGCATGGCAGACGCAGGTGGTGCGGTGTCTGGGGCTTTAGGGTTGCTTGGTTTGAAGGATTCCCTCGCTGGCTGGTTCTGCGCTGGCCTCTGCGGAGTTCAGGTCCATCCGTGAGCACAGCAGTCATCCTCTCCATTCCTGCTGCCAGCATGTTCTATGCATGACAGCAGCTGACGTCTCCATCCGTCCATTATTAGCCAGTGCATGTCAGTGGTTTTGGTTGATCCAAAGGGATGGTTTTACCACACTCCTCTAGTCTGTAGGTTCACCATACTTGATGACGTTTAGTTTGGGGTTGAATCTGTTGTTTCTGTGCCAACAACAGGACTACCATGGATGATTACGGCTCCAGTGGGAATCCGGACTTCTCTGCGCTCGTGTGTGTTTTCAGGCATTGTTGACTTTGGGGGTGGGGACAAAGTCCAAATGGGACTAAAGTCGAAGGTGGAGCTTTTGCTCTGATTAGGGTCTCCAAACAAAACCTCGTTCTCGTGGTTTTTGACTGATCGGTTGAAAATCGTCTCGTTCTGTTGGATTTCCCACAAAGAATAAAGAAAAGTAAAGAGAGGGATTCCTTTACTTTAGGACTTATGGAGCTTCTGATCTTTGAAATGGCTTTTCAGTACAAATTGGGCTGCTACACTGATGAGAAGTGCTACTATTCATCAAAAACTGCTGACTGATTGTCCAGCGCTTAATGATAGTGGAACCTTCTCTGCCGGCTCCATAAAAACATAGAAACGATGAGATCCACCATGGTAAACAGGTTTTCCATCCACATCCAATCGACTGAAGACAGTGGGATGAATTCTGTGGTCTTGGTCCAGGTCAGAGGCTCTTCTGCCCGGGTAATTTCCTCTAGATCAGGGGCATTGACAGATGACAGTTCTGCTGACCTCCACCTTCTACCTTTGTGTCACTGAGAAGGTCACAGCTTCCTGTCGGCTGCAGGAAGAATGAGATCTGGTCCTGCTCTCACATTTGAAGTGGGTGGGAGCTCTGGCCTCCCACGTTTGCCCACAGCGATCATCCTCACACCCTAATACCCGACTGGACCGCAGAAGAGCTTCCTCTGGCACTTCCTGGCACTGCAGAGTCTGGCGCCTGCAGCTGCAGGGAATCTGTTGCTTTAGAGTAATCAGATTATTGGGCGGGAGTTTTCCAGTGGAGCTTACACGGTCTGGACTCGTCACTCCGTCCTCATCCCCTCCTCCTCTTCATCACTGGCTTGACCCACTTCTTGATAAACCAACAGTCAGAATCCTCCTCCTGTCCTCTTAGGCAGATCTGCAGCAGTATTTACTCCTCTGGTTGTGCTTTTGTGTCTCTTTTGTTGTCTCAGCAGCACAGGCCGACAACAGCCTCTGTGCTGTGGAGGACCCGTCTTTGAGTTTCAGAATCCAAAAACTCTTGGACACCAAAGCTTTACAACAAAGAAGATCAAAAGACCAAAATAAAATGACTAACTCTGGTTACATGATGCCTGCAGGTGTCCTGATCTTACCAGCCCCAAATAACAAACTCCAGTCTGATTGGCTTAGCCAGGATGAGGTCACATGCACAACACGCCATGCTCCAGATAAGGAAATGCCCGTTCTCCTAAAATGTTTTTTAGGTAACACATTTTCCAAAAATATTTTTGGGTGGCTTTAATGACACATTGGGTAAAGTTAGGTTCAAAAGTTTTGTCTGAATCAATCTTAACTTCCATGATCCAGCACTGAAATCCAAATTAGGACATAAAAACATCTCATCAGTCAGCTGTTAACAACAGGGGTGGGCAACTCCCGGCCTTAAGGGCCGCTGTGTCTGCATGTTTTCCAGATACCCCTGCTGTCCTCACAGCTGATTACCTGGATCAGGTGTGTCCCACCAATCAGAACATGCCAGATCAGGGTATGTGGCCGTCAGCGCCTCTTCGTGCTCTGCGACCACCCACAGCAGTGTGCGGTGTGTGTCTGGGCCTTCATGGATTTCACCGCTGTCCCTCCTTTGTTTGTAAAGCTTTTGTCAAAGAAAGGAACTCTTGCAGTACACTGCTATACTATGGCCCGCTTTCAACAACCCCCCCGAAACGCCTTCTTATGCCTCTGCACACCTCTGGACCAACTCCTATCCTCCTGTAATGCCTCCACATGTCTCTGTATGACCAGCAAACCTCACTCTATGCACCTGCACCCCCTCCAAACCCCCATAAGGCCTCTGTAATGCCACTCTAATGCTTCTGTATGCCTATATACTGCCTCCATACCACCTCTAATCCCCCTTGTAGCACCTCATTTTACATCTGTTCCCCTTGGAGCACCTCTGTATGCTTCTGTACCACTTCCAAACCTCCCTGTAACCCGTCCTTAGGATTCTTTACCTCCTTTAACACCCCTTGGAACACCTCTGTATACTGCTAAACGGTCTCTAGACACCCCATAATACCTTCCTTATCCTGTCTACCACCTCCAAACCCCCCAGTCATCTGTATACCTTTTTAATGTCCCATGATGCCTCTGTACACCTCTATACTACCTCTCACTCCTCCATAGGAAGGAGCAGAGTGCTCACATATAGTCTTGTTGAGTTGACCTGAAACAATCCTATAAGGTGACGGTCTGAGGAAGCTGTTTACAAAAGGGAGGCAAAAGGTCTGAGAAAAGTCTGGATTAGGTGAGTCAAACTGCAGAACAAAACGGTGATAAACAGTATATTTACAAATGAGTTTTAATCACACAGATGTTTTCTGTGAATTTGAGTGGCGTCTTAGAGCAAACCCTCTTTCCTGTCTGAGCGTAGCAGACCTCCTGGGAGCTGCGGTGCAGATCGTCTGGTTGGATCCGTCTGCAGCCACAGATGTAGCTCGCTGTTATCAACAGCAACAACAAATGGCCAAAATACAGAACAGAGCTTTTTCTCTGCAGACAACATTTGGCCAGTTTATCTCCATGAATTCTTGAGTCCTTATCCATCCCTCTAGTCGTTTAAAGAGGTGTTGTTCATGGCTCCTCGCCACTACGACCAGCTGGTATCAGCTGTTGTCTTGAAGACAGGCCGTGCAAAAAAACGGGACCCTCAAGGAGACTTGAGAAGTTTTCAGATGATCTTGTTGCTCCCAGTAATGTTTCTGCTCTAGAAACAGTAATTACCGTCCCAGGGCAAAGTCAGTTTTTGGTCTACAGGTTCAGACACGTCAGTGGCAGATTCCTCGCCTGCTTGCAGCATACTTTCTCCTCTCCTGTGACACAAACACACCGTTCTGTAATTTCCAACACTTCTGTGAGGGTTACACCGTCCGTCCATAAGAGGTGTTGCCCAATCCTGAGCGTACCTCAGGAACTAGACTGTGTCAGACCCCTCTGCCATTTATGCTATGTAATGCCTTTAAGATGTGTGCTTGGGATTCGTGTGAGTGCTCGCCCTGACTTCTGCTGCTAGCGGGACCACGTTGTTCCCTGCAGACCTCGCCAAGGTTACAGCTGAACCGATGTTAGCGCCGCGCTGCTCCCAGTGCTGAGAGGCTGAGAGCAAAGCCTGTTATCACACTGAGGGAAGCAGCTGATCCGTGTGGGGCGGTTTCCTACAGAGTATATTCAGGCTGGAAATGGGTCCACTTGGCTTTTGCAAAACACACCAGTTGATGAAATTATATGAAGATATCAAACAAAATGTGCACAAGATATTTGCATCGTAACTGAAAACAGTTTGTAAAGGAGAGTCATGTGACATTGCATTATAAATGTAACACCCACTGGAAAACAAAAATAAAAACCAATCCAGACATAACTCCTAGTCTTAGTTTTATGATGACCCCAACAGGAATGTGCACAAAGGCCACCGTGTTGTGCGTCTCTGAGGCTGTATGCAGAAATGTATGCTAAAAGTGAAGCAGACTTCTTTTCCCCCGATAATCCAGAACACATTTTCTGTCTGGACACACCAAATCGGAGCCAAGCAGACCCTGGTCCGAAACCCGGAATAGGAAAGAAGCAACAGTGAGACACGGCAACTCACTGAAATGTGGCTGGATGGATGCAGGCTCACTCAAACTACTTTTAACGTGACGCACACAGCTTGACGCACTGTTTTCCCAACAATCTATATGTCATAAACACCTGTCCGTGAACCTTCTCAGCCGCCATCTTGTCAGTAACCGCCCTGCAGCCTGTCTGCACCAAACCAAAGCAGCAGTAAAAAGGGTTGAACCTGACGTTGAGACAGACGTTCAGAACTGGTCTGCGAAATCTAAAGTTTGAATAAGTGAACTATTCCAACAAGGATTGCAAAGCGCAGGACTTCTGTCATTTCCGCCTCTCGTTGCTTTGCCCCGCCCTCATAATTTCTGACCAATGAGGGAAGAGGTCTTTAGTCACATGGTTTTGTTTATAAACAGGAACAGGAAAGTCCTGCGACGGCAGTCTGAATATAGACCAAGCACGAGCTTCAGGACTTGACCAATGAAGTGGACTGGGTCCAGACCACCAGACTCTGAATTCAGCCTGAAATCCATTTTCCTGACGCGTTGAAGCCCTGGGCCGAGCCAGGCTGGGTCTGTGCTTTGATCTCTGCAGAGGTCTGCTCTGGGAGATGTTCTCATGAATCCATCCATCCATCCATCCATCCATCCGTCCATCCGTCCATCCATCCATCCATCCATTATCCATCCATCCATCCATCCATCCATCCATCCATTATCTATCCATCCATCCATCCATCATCCATCCATCCATGCATCCATGCATCCATCCATCCATGCATCCATCCATCCATCCACCCATCCATCCATTATCTATCCATCCATCCATCCATCCATCCATTATCCATCCATGCATCCATCCTTCCATCCATGCATCCATCCATCCATGCATCCATCCATCCATCCATCCATGCATCCATGCATCCATCCATCCATGCATCCATCCATCCATCCATCCATCCATCCATTATCTATCCATCCATCCATCCATGCATCCATCCATCCATCATCCATCCATCCATCCATCCATGCAACCATCCATCCATCCCTCCATGCAACCATCCATCCATCCATCCATCCATTATCCATCCATCCATCCATCCATCCATCCATCCATCCATTCCATCCCATCCATCCATCCATCCATCCATCCATCCATCCATCCATCCATCCATCCATCCATCCATCCATCCATCCATCCATCCATCCATCCATCCATCCATCCATTCATTCATTCATCCATCCATCCATGCATCCATCCATCATGCATCCATCCTTCCATCCATGCATCCATCCATCCATCCATCCATCCATCCATCCATCCACATCCATCCATATCCATCCATCCATATCCATCCACCCATCATCCATCATCCATCCAGCCATCATATCCATCCATCCATCACATCCATCCATCATCCATCCCATTATCCATCCATCCATTATCCATCCATCCATATCATCCATCATCCATCCATGCATCCACATCCATCCATCCATCCATCATCATCCATCCATCCATCATGCATCCATCCATCCATCCATCCATCATCCATCCATCCATCATCCATCCATCCATTATCCATCCATCCATTATCCATCCATCCATTATCCATCCATCCATCATCCATCCATCATCCATCCATGCATCCATCCATCCATCCATCCATCCATCCATCATGCATCCATCCATCCATTATCCATCCATCCATTATCCATCCATCCATTATCCATCCATCCATCATCCATCCATCATCCATCCATGCATCCATCCATCCATCCATCCATCCATCATGCATCCATCCATCCATCATGCATCCATCCATCCATCCATCCATCATCCATCCATCCATCCATCCACCCAGCCTGACAGTTTTCTTCTGAACAGCTCTTGTCTTTGTGTATCAGTCCTTTGACTTTAAAATATGTCAATATTTCACTTTTTGGGTGGGCTTTTTTAATGGTTGATAAGCCTCTGTGATTTAAAAAGTGTTGAACTTTTTTGCATTCTGTTCCTAAAAGCAGGAGGTGCCTGATGGACTGAAAGCATTGAGCCGTTTCATCTCCTTTTCTTTCAACAGTCTCTCGTGCAGCCGCCATCATTCGGTGCTGCAAGGCCGACCCCAGCATGTCTTCAAACGGAGACCTGGGCTCGCTCGGGAGCTCGGACAGCTTCTGGGAGGTAAGCGTCCCCTGGGTCGCACTCTTCCCCTCCGGCAGGCTGCCCCCCATGGGGGTGTTCTCTGCTCTAAGGTCTGCTTCGGCTCATCAGAGGCGTCTGGCTGTTAGACCTGACCAGACAGCCCTCAGACTGCTGTTCATCATTCAGCCCAGTCAGAGTGATGGACGGCAGTGGGGAGTTGGGTGTCTTGGGAATTGAACCCCTGACCCACACATTTGGTTTTCATCAACAATCTTTCATTCGTCTCATTTAAGCGTCAAAAAGGACAGACTATAAGGTGTCAATGTGGAGACAGACGTTGGTTAAAGATTTCCTTTGCTGATTTGTGGGTTTTTCATTTTTAACAGCACATTGTGTTCTGCGTCCTGATTGGCTGTTGACCGTGTCAATCAGTTTCCTCGGTGCTGGGTTTCCTGTCTAGATATGTGCTGTTTGCCGGATCTACATCTTTTTCAGTCTTTAAAACTGGACGTATTTTCTACGAAGGTTTGAACTTTGAGAATTTAAACGAGAGAGAAAAGTGTGAAAATGTTTAGTGAGGCTTTTTACATCCTTAAAACATCCATAACCCTACTTCCCAGATTTCATCCATAGCGTGATATTTATGGAACGTCTCCTCCATCATTTAGGAGGGAAGAACTCTGTGATCATTTAGCATTCTAACTGAACATCCTCCTCCTACCGTTTCTAGGGAAGATTTTTTTTCACAAAGGTGGAAACTGAATGAACATGAACAGAAGGAACGTTCCAGACAGGAAGTTTATTAGTCATAATTCAAAGGAATAGAATTCAATATGAAAATGTACAATTCAATTTGACAATTAAAAACATAAAAATAAAAAAATCAATAGCATTATTATTGATTATATCGATTTATTGATCGATTAGGTTATTTTTGGGAAAATGGAGATGTGTTCCCAGCTCTGCGCTCTGTCGGTGGTAAAGTCAGTCCGCCGGTGTCTCACTGAGCACAGCAGCGAGCAAAAGGACCTCCTTCCAGCAGGCTTAGATGGCGATGTACACGATCAGGCATTCTCAGGAAATTCAGATGTAGCCCTTGTGCTATCCCAACGTTAACATTGGGAGTGGGGTCATCTAGACCAGGGGTGTCAAACTCATTTTCACTGAGGGCCACATCAGCATAGTGGCTGTCCTCAAAGGGCCAGATATAATTTATACATGAAATTAAATGTAATGAAAAATAAATGTAACTACTCCTTAATGTTAAATAACTCATTTATTTATTTATTAGAATGTTTTAAAGTGACAAATACAGTTGCATAGAAAACATATGTTTGCTTGTTACTTTAGCATAAATCCTTTTACATTTGATTCTGTCAGGTTAGGTTATATGGACAGTGTTTAAGTCCTGATGTATAGTTGCCCAATCCCATATTTCAAGTCCAATTCCCCCTAGATATGAATAAAACCAATTTTTATCTTTTATTTTAAGAAGTTAAAAACTTTTATGCTCTCGCGGGCCACATGAAATGACATGGAGGGCCACATTTGGCCCCCGGGCCTTGAGTTTGACACCTGTGATCTAGACCCACTAGACAGAGCTCTGAACCTTTGTTCTTCAATGGTTTGTGATCTTCACTGGTGTCCATGGATTACATGAAATCCTCTCCACCTTTATAGCAGTGTTCTTCAACCAGTGTGCCGTGGGAGATGACCCATTAACTGATCTAAAACCATTTCCATCTCCAGGATTTCAGCTCTGTGTTCATCCAAACAGGCCCTGATAAACACTGAGTAGTTAGGAATATGAAAGATCGTTAAATTCTTTTTTCTTTGTGTTTACATGATTCTATTAAAGACACTTTGATTAGAATGACGGTACCGGCGATTTAGCCGTAGCTTCAGCTCTGTTTGGACACAGCTTCCCATCCAAACCTTTGGTCTGTGCCGTAAAGGCCGTTATTCTTCTGCTTTTTGAAGACTTGAAGGTAATCGTTGTTTACAAAAAGTCTTTGCTGATTTCAGTTCTGTGATGGTGAGAAACCAGGGAGAGGACGGGTTTGTGACTCACAGATGCTAACTACAGTCAGACAGAGGCCGTGGTCGCCCGCCTCCCTGTTATACTGAGCTTGTGGGATTTGAGAGCAGATCTCCCTAATATCCGCTGGTTTGCCATTTTTCAGCCTGGGAACTACAAAAGGACGGTGAAGCGGATCGATGACGGTCACCGGCTCTGCGGCGAGCTCATCAGCTGCTTTCAGGAGCGAGCAAAGATCGAGAAGAGCTACTCGCTCCAGCTGAGTGACTGGGCCAAGAGGTGGAGGGGCATCGTGGAGAAAGGTCGCTTCAGCGTTTGACCTCTCATCACTCATGAGCAGGACTCCAATCAAACCAAGAAAAGCGGCTCCAATGTGACGCGTTTGTTCTCAGGGCCCCAGTACGGCACTCTGGAGAAGGCGTGGCACGCCTTCATGCAGGCGGCGGACAGCCTCAGCGAGCTGCACATGGAGCTGCGCCAGCGGCTGGCGGTGGAAGACAGCGAGAAGGTGCGCAGCTGGCAGAAAGACGCCTTCCACAAGCAGCTGATGGGCGGCCTCCGAGAAACCAAGGAGGCAGATGACGGCTTCCGCAAAGCTCAGAAACCCTGGGTCCGCAAGCTGAAGGAGGTGAGGCTCCGCCCACGTCCGCGGGGCGGGATTTCATGGAGGAGACGCGCACATGACGTAAAAAAGACTTTCAACTTATGAAATGTTGTGCGATAGATGTGTTGCAGTGCTCTGCTCGGTTACCATGGTTACCATGCTCGGCATCTTTGAAGCACTGTGAGCACTGAGGTTTTGAGTTTTCTCTTCCGTTGTGTGAAGCTCCAGATGTTCTCTGTGAGGGAGCGATGTGGACCGCTGCAGGTCAGCTCAGACTTCCGGGTTGAAGCTGCAGTCTGTGGTTCTGCGCCGTCCTGCTGAGGAGCAGACGCTGCACAGAAACCTTTATGGACCGTCTGCAGTCCTGGCTGCCCTAAACCTGCAGAGATGCTGCCTTTACCTAAAAGCTGGAAGGCCTCCTCCTCTAAATCATTCGGTTTCATCCACACGCTGCTGAGGGATGCTAGGCTCCACAGGCCTCTAATAAGCACGTTTGTCCTCGTCCCTGACGTACAGAGATTCCTTCAGTTTTTCAGAGTCATATGGTGAGGCTCTGCTCTGTAGATCTGACATTTGGAATAACTGTCTCCCAGGTCATCTGAGCCTCCATCCATCTCTGCAGGTCACAAAGCTGAACTCAACAGTTTGACCTGTTTAGGAGGTTCTCCAGCTTTAGTTCTGTCTAAGTCCTCTGAAGGCCGCAGTGGCTCCTCATTTTAAATCCAGTCATTCAGTGGATTAAAATATGAAAATTGCGTTTAACTGTTTCCTGTTTTAAAGAAGCTAGAAAAGTGAAAAATATGATTTCACATTTTTTTGTTGAATAAACTTCAAATCTACTTTCCAAAACGTTGTTTTTGACCCTTGAGGCTGACATGAGTTCTCTTCTCATCTTATTGTGTTGCTGAGGTGAATATTCTGGGATTTTGGGACAGCTGCAGCGCCCCCGTCCATCACTGCTCTGTCCTTCCAGGTGGAGTCCAGTAAGAAGAGCTACCATCAGGCCAAGAAGGAGGAGTGGACCGCCGCCAACAGGGAG
Organism: Oryzias curvinotus; assembly: GCA_023969325.1. Taxonomy (NCBI): domain Eukaryota; kingdom Metazoa; phylum Chordata; class Actinopteri; order Beloniformes; family Adrianichthyidae; genus Oryzias; species Oryzias curvinotus. The sequence continues at coordinate 34,543,958 of CM043708.1, forward strand.
ACGCACGCCAAGGCCGACCCGTCCAAGTCCCAGGAGGAAGTCCGCAAATTCACCAACCGCACAGAGCGCTGCAGCCAGGAGGCGGAGAAGGTACGTGCACACCCCGTGAAGCTTGTCCGGGCGTGTCAGTGGGGGGTTGGTCGACCCGTGTGTGTTTTTGCTTGTGAAGCATGACGGGACTCGTCTCCTCCTGCTCCCCGCCGTGGAGGAGGCGAGGAAAAATGGAGAAATGAGGAGGGATCAGCCAAAGCACGGACGGGTCAGGCAGCTCGAAGCTGAGCTGAAGAGTGGAAGATCCAGACTTGTGACTCGATGGTTGAAGACATACAGAACGCGTCTTTGCCTCTGGAAAGGCTTTTCAGTCCTGGCTTCTAGTTGATGGTGAACTTGCTGCTAAAGGAGCAACGTTAACTCTAAACTGAAAGCTAGCTTGATATTTGAAGTCCTGAGTTTGTCACAAATAGTTTTGAATGACAACCTGTGTGAAAGTCAACACTGGAGGACGTGTCGTATTTAGGGAACATTCTGCATCCTGAACGGGCTGCAAAGACAGACACGTCTGAAGGAGGACTGATGTGGACGTCTGTGGAGCTGCTTTTTACCCCTCTGGGTAGTGAAGCTGCCCCTGGCCTCAGTGGGATCTGTACTGGACCATAAAGCTCAACGTGTGATTGACACTTCACTCAAATAACAAAGTGGATATTTTATTGAAAGATGAAAGCATCAGGGAACCTAGAAGACAGAAGGGTTCTATGACAGAGCCATGGGGAACGCCACCAGAATAATTGGCATCCATAGAGTAGATCCTTAAGACCAAACATTAGAAACCATCAGTGACCAAATCCTTCAGGAGCCTGTCAGTCACCATGCAGGAGTTAAAGGAATCTAAAGGTCTAGAAGTGCTTAAATAGATCATTTTATTCTAGAACTAAGTTAATCATTGATGGACAGATGGACAGCAGACTGTGGACTGCTCTGGACCCAGACCAGACCCGACCCAGGAGAGCCGATCTCCCTCTGAAAGGCCCATCAGGCTGGATCTTCTGCTGGATCTTCTGGATCGTATCCCTTTAGATCATCGCTCAACCGTTTTAAAGTCAGATGTGACCAAATACTTTGATGTACCTTAAACGTTTTTTTTTTTCGGATTGTGCAGGTTTTTGGTATCCAGGGTCCCGAGTCAATAATTGATCCGTTCAGAACCAGCAGCTCCATGAAACACTTTCACAGAGGCCATTAGTAAAGAACAACTGTTCATGACAAAAGAAACATCAACAGCAAAACAAATGAACAGAAGCTGAACCTTACACGTGTTGTAGAGGTGCTTTGTCCATTTTCTGAACCCGCTTTGTCCCTTTCAGGATCACAGGACTGCCGAACTCACATTCACACCTAGACAGTTTAGAGTAACCGATTAACCCATGAAGCATGTTCTTGGATGGAGGGAGGAAGCTGGATCCACACATGCACGGGGAGAACACATAAACTCCACACTATTGGTGATTCAGTCTCAGGTCCACCAGCCGGGACTAGAACCAAGACCTTCGTCTCATTTACACACACTGGTTTAGAAAATAACAACCCACTGTTTGTCTGTAGGGGCGTTTGGTTTATAGGATGCTTGTTCCATAGGGCGTTGTGTTCGCGGATTGTTTGTTATGCAAGTAATTTCTTCCAAAAGGGATTTGTTGTGAGGATTTTTTATTCTGTAATGTGATGCATAGCAGATCGTTTGTTCCGTGTGGCGTTTGGTTTATGGATTGTTGGTTCTGTTTGCCATTGTGTTGTTGGTTCTGTTTGCCATTGTGTTGTTGGTTCTGTTTGCCATTGTGTTGTTGGTTCTGTTTGCCATTGTGTTTGTATTTGTTGGTTCTGTTTGCCATTGTGTTGTTGGTTCTGTTTGCCATTGTGTTTGTTGATTGTTGGTTCTGTAGGAAGGTTGCTATGGGGATTGTTTTTTTTTTTCCAAGTTGTGCCACTTTATTGCCTTTGAACAGCAAACTGGCGTCTCTTCAGCTGGAAGATGAAGCATCCCTCATTAGTGTGGAATGCCACAATCCACCCAGATCTATTTCTTTTGTCACAGCTGCTGAAAATGTGTTTTCGTTGGTTGTTTGTCAGGCAAAGGAGCGCTACCTGAAGACTCTGGAGGAGCTGAACCGCTGCAACCCTCGGTACATGGAGGACATGGAGCAGGTGTTTGACCTCACCCAGGAGGCCGAGCGAAAGAGGCTACGATTCTTCAAAGAAGCTCTACTGGACATCCACACACACCTTGACCTGTCCGCCAAGGAGAGGTACGCCAACGCCCCCGACAAACACCACCCTCACACTCCGTTAGGAACCGCGGTGCAGAGTTTTCACCGTTATCGGTTGACTATTTGTGTGCACATGAGTTAATAGAGAACTCCTGCTGTAATCCATTAACTGCTGACCCCCACATTTTATTTAAACAGCTCCCTTTCAAATGCAAACACGCTTAAAGTTGACCTTTGAAAAGCTTTTAGAAACGTCTTTTTACTGGAGTTTGTACCGGCACCTTCATTGATTTAACCTTTTGTTGCTGAGTTTTGAGGAAAAATCTCTGCAGTTGACATCGTGGTGGAAAATGAGGCTTTACCCGTCCCAGTAATGACAGAGCACCTGCTGCCCCTCAACAACCCCACCCTGAAAGCTAAGCAAAGACTCCCAAACTGGAGCTCGCAGAGCCTGTCATCGAGCTGGCTTTGATTACCCAAAACACAAAAGCCTCAATAAACACGTTTGGGGTAAAACGGAGAAGAAAACAGTGAGAAACATGAGATGCAGTTGAACCCAGTCCGGCTGCTGCTGCTGACACGCTATTTGGATAGAATCTGTTTGGATGACTGAGAATCTGCCCAACATGGTGGATGTTTAGTTCTTGAGCAGCAGCCCTCCGCTGGAAAGAGGAGGTGAAAACATGTGAAGGTTTGTTGCAGAAGAGATGCTAGAGGTTCTGTCTGTCCTCAGCTTCAAAGGCCTGTACCGGGACCTGGGTCAGACCATCCGAGCAGCCAACGACAGCGAAGACCTGCGCTGGTGGAGGAACACCCACGGACCCGGCATGAGCATGGGCTGGCCACAGTTTGAGGTGCGGAAAAACTGGATCTGTTCTCCCTGGAGCGGGATTTTCCTGGAAAGGCGTAAGGCAGAAGTGTGCGCTGAGGTCTTGGTGTGGAGGACGGACGGTCAGTCCTGATCCCATGAAACATTAACATCCACTTTAGGGAAGGGGCGGGGGTCACTACAGGCGTACAGACGGCTGTGAGCTTTACAGAGGCCGAGGAATTTTAAACAGGTTACAGTGAATGCCTCGTTTTGTTACCAAGAACACTGAGTGGGGCAGGAATGTCCCACAAACACACACAGAACTACACACACTCACACATATGTACCAGATCTTCCAAGACGTGCACTCACACACACACACATTCACATGCTTGTGTAAACCCGCACACGCTTCTACACACACCCACATGCATGCACATGCACACGTGTGTACATACACGCACTCAGGAGTGCACACACCAACAGACAGAGCTGCTCTGCATGCTTTTTTATTTGCAGAAGGAGGAGCACCTCACTGTTCTAGAAAGCGGGGGTCCGGTGAGGAGTAGCTGGCCCTCCTGTTCCATCCCGTCTCCTGTTGTCACCTCCATCCATGTAGTGTAGTTTTGTTGTTGTTTTTCGTTTCCGTTCTGTATTGGTGTTTTGGGGAGCAGTGAGCCGTAGCAGGTTGTGCTCGGGCCTCAGGGTCCGTGGACTCTGCTCTCTCGGTGATGTTGTCTTTGATGTGGGTTTGTTAGTACGCCAATGAAAACCTCAACTTTCTCAGCGTTATCCAAGGCTTTGGTTTTTAATCTCAGGGCCCCCATCAGTTTCTAACTCCACAACCAGTGGGTCACGAGTAGAGGAGGAATCCTGAGTTGGACATCATGAGCATCATGCAGACATGTTCTGGATGGATGGATGGATGGATGAATGGATGAATGAGGAGTGAATAAAGAATGGACACACTGTAAGCGCTTTGAGCACAGATGGATTGTTGATGTTCCACTCAATGGAACCAAAGCTGCTGTTCAGGTCAGCCCCAAGAAGGATTCTAAGGACCAGCTGGAAATTTACTGACCGAAAAGCCTCATGGGACCTGTGACTGATGTCCTGCAGTGAACTTCAGTGCTGGGGAGTCCAAACACCAACACCTGTGCACCATGAAGGACTGGAAAGCTCATCAGGGGGGGGTCCACAGACCAGGTTCTCACAGCATCTACCTGATGAGCTCCAGAGAAGGTCTCCATGTGTGCTGGAGACACATGGAGATGTGTGTGCGTTTGTGTAGTGTTGTAGTGAGTGACGTGTGTGCATTTGTGTAGTGTTGTAGTGAGTGACGTGTGTGTGTTAATAAGGTTTCCAGCTGGAGGGGAGGAGCTGTTCTGTAGAAGGTGTCGGGGTTCTGACCCGGTTTCAAATCTCCTGGCAGACTCTCAGGAAGAGAAAACATGAAGAGAGAGGAAAACCAACGCTGACTCAGCAGATCCTCTCTGCCAACAGGCAGAGCCTGAAACGGAGGGAAGAGGACGAGTGGAGAGGCTCCGCCCCCTGAGGGATCTCCCGCCGTTCCCACAGAGCTGCTCACAAGAACACAGAGAACCTTTGTCTACACACAGACACACAAACTCACAGAAAAAAAACACTAACACACACTGGGACACACACAAACACACACACAATCACACATAAACACAAATACACAGACACTTACATCGGGACACACACACACACACACACACACACACACACAGTTATCTAAGTAGCACTGAGGCTGCAGATGCAGGAACTGAATCCACTTTGAACAAACTCTGCTGTCATTTCTGCTGGCTGTTCTCTGAGGACAAAGATATGGGGGGGGGCACGGTGTGGGGGGGTCTGGTCAGGATGTTTAGTTTTTCTTCATACTAAGCAGTTTCTGCATGTGGAAGAGAAGCAAAGTTTGAGATGAAGTTAGTTTTCCAGTAAAGGTACAAATGTCATTTACTATGTTAGGATTTATGAAATGCATATATGTGTTCATGTGTGTTCATGTGTGTTGTGTTCATGTGTGTTGTGTTCATGTGTGTTCATGTGTGTTCATGTGTGTGTGTTCATGTGTGTTGTGTTCATGTGTGTTGTGTTCATGTGTGTTCATGTGTGTTCATGTGTGTTCATGTGTGTTGTGTTCATGTGTGTTGTGTTCATGTGTGTGTGTTTGTGTGTTTGCAGGAATGGACTCCTGAAGCCAGTCGCTCCATCAGCAGGAAGGAGCGAGGCAGACTCTCGGAGGACAACGTGGTCACTCTCACTAATATCGTCTCCTCAGGTGGAGTTGAGGCTCCGCCCAGCCCCATCACCGTGGATACTGGAAGGTAGGGGGAGGGGCCTGATGAACTTGTAGTCTTGGAGACGGTCAGATGGTGGGATGAGGTCTTATGTTTGTAGAAGGAGGTGATGACGTCACAGATCAGCTGACGGCGTCCTTTGAGTCACGGCTGTCACGGTTTCATTTCATGGAGGAGACATCTTCAAACATACAAACAACCAGATGTGAAGTTGAACTGATCCTGACTGCATAAAACCCACTTTAGTGCCATCCAGCCTGACAGCAGCTCAGACGTTTGAATCCTCTGAACATTTCAGAAAGCCTTTGATTTAAAGCTGAGCCGTTCTGGCCTGTTTGTCTGCAGACCGGTGCTTCTACACACATGTTCCATCCAACCGATGCATGTGTGGCAGCACTAACCCGCCATGCAGATCACACACCGTCAGACTGAAGAGATTCTGTCTCTTCTCCACGTCAGACTGATCGCTCTGGTCTTTTGGACATTTGAAACATTTTCGTTTGTCCAACCACCAACAGAACCTCTGCGGTGATCTGGGTCCACAGTGACCCTCCGGTACCGTTGACCACAGCGTTCTGGTGGAAACTGGACGCCTGTTGGTGGAAGGAGACGCAGAACCAGAGAGAGGAAAGGACAGACGGAGGTCTGAATGAGACTTTGACAGAGACCAGTGGACATGAAGGTGGAGCTCCTGTGTGTTCAGGAGACCAGATGGAAAAAGGTCCAGATCCATGTCTGACCGTGAGGGGACGGAAAGAGGAGCGGAGGAGGAGAAACCCTGGAGGAGGAGTTAGAACTGCTCCTGCTGTGGAAGTGCAGCGCTCCTCTTTCCAGACGGTCGCTGTGTCCAGACCACAAGACAAAGTCAAAGTGAGGACTGAAGGCCGGATGCAGTCATGGAAACCCCCCTCTCAGTCAGGAGGGTGGGACGTTCCAGTCCACCGTGAGGAGACGCGCCCCGTCCCAGGCTGGACGCTGGACGCCGTCCTCTGAAAGCTTTTCTGCTCCTTTTCAGGGTGAAGGACTATTCGTCCGAATGGTCGGATGATGAGAGTCCGAAGAAGGCGGTGGCTGTGAACGGCGTGGGGGAGTTGGACCCGGATGAGGGGCGGGCGGAGGGGGTGCCGGTCCGAGCCCTCTATGATTACGCGGGTCAGGAGGCCGACGAGCTCAGCTTCAAAGCAGGTATGGATACAAAGCCTTCATGAAGACGCTTCAGCTCAAACATCGTTTTACGTGACAATAATAAGAAGACATTTGATTTGTTAGACGACCTTCTAGGAACCCAAGGTCACCGCACAGAATAGTTGAGGTTAAAAGATGGATGTTATGGGGGGAAATATAGTTGGAAAAGGAGAGTTTTTAGTTTCTTGGTTACTGTGTGAGAGAGCCGATGTTTCTGAGGTCAGGGGCTAGAGAATTCCAGAGTGGGGGGGCAGAGTAGCTGAAAGCGAGCAGCGGGGACAAGGATCTGAGGGTACAGGTGGGTGTGGCTACATGAACTAGATCTGACAGGTATGATGGGACAACAGGTTGTGGATGGATTTAAAGTCAGATGACACCCAGACTCTTGGCCTGAGGGGAGGGGGGAATGGAGAAGTTCTGGATGCTGTTTATAACGGATTTAGTGCCGATCAGGAAACGTTCGGTTTGATCATTCATTAGTTTTAGGAAGGTTGCAGTAAACCAGGATTTAATTGCAGGACGGTAGTCTGTGAGGGACATGGGAGGAGGTGAGGAGTTTGGCTTGGGGGAAACGTAGAGGTGGGTGTCGTCTGCATAGCAATGGAAGTGAATCTTGTATTTACGGAGGATCTGACCAAAAGGGGAAGAAGGTAAATGACAAATAGCAGGGGTCCCAGGACGGAGCCCTGGGGCACACCTGTACTGACAGGAGCTGTGTGTTGGGAGGGAATGTTCTGAATAAATTGGGTGCGGTCTGAGAGTGGAACCAGTTGAGAGGTTACGTTTGTCACAGTCTGTCTAGGAGGACGGTGTGAGAGACGGTATGGAAGGCTGAGCTCAGAAGGAGTAAGAGGAGGAGGAAGAGTAGGCGGAGTCAGCGGCAAGGAGACGGAAGCCAGACTGTTTTGACTGAACACGCATGAACGGACGGACTGTTCCTGTAAATAATCCTGAGGGAGATGCGTTGTAGAACGGAATGACAGGAATGACGGGGAGTAGGCTTTCCTTTGGATCACAAACACACGTGTGCAGGTGAACATGGATGCACAGGGGACTGTTCAGGTCAATCCTCTGCCGTCACGCTTTGTGACCTTCCTGCATTCGTGGGGCAGATTGCTGAAACAATCTTTCACTTGGTGATGCAAGCACCAAATTTGGTACACAGGTGCTTCAGAACCTCCACGTTAGCCAACTTCAAAAATAAAATGGCCACCATTATTCAAGATGGCCGCCATTCGTACCAGTATGAAACAGTATTTGCACTGACAATACATCGACCTGTACATCGAAATACATGTTTTTTGACACGAGGAATCGAGTTCTGCAATCAAAATTTCAATATCATTAACCGTTTTAGTGATATGATGACAAATATTTGAACTAGCTCTGTCTCAGTGATGCTACCGATGTGGTATCTCAAATTGTCGTGACAGAAGCAGAAGTTTCTATGACAAACTTAACTGACTTGCTTGAATTTAGCCTGAATCATTAGTGTTACTCTTTGCATTTACAGCTACACAGTTGTGTGCACTTCAGGGTGTAGCGATAACATTGCATGGCCCCCCGCATTCACCCGTGCAACGACGTTTTGTCAGCTGCCGGCAGGGCTGAGCAATGGGTGGGAGGGTTGACCAGAGAAATTCCCAGGCTTCACCTTTTTTGCCAGACTCAGTTGCCAGGGCTTTCAGATTCCACGTCACATGACTCAACAGCGCCCTCTGCTGTCTGCTAGTGCAAGCTTTATGAAGTTCAGAAATGAGCACAGTAGTGGGTTTTCCCCCCACATACCTGACACGTTTGGCAGACGTCTGACGTCCGTCCAAACGTGTCAGGTATGTGGGAAAACCCACCACCGTGTCTGATAACAGAAGAACCTCAGAAGTCATACAGACACCACGACCAATCAGAGCTGTCCCAGACTTTTCTCCGGGGGGAAACTGACCGGGACGTCGGTGTTTCCTTCCAGGGGAGCAGCTGCTGAAGCTCGGGGAGGAAGACGAGCAGGGCTGGTGTAAAGGACAGCTGAGCAGCGGGCAGGTTGGCCTCTATCCTGCCAACTACGTCCAAGCCGTGTCGTCCTGATGACGGGCCGCCCTCCTTCCACGGACCGACCCCGCCCCGATCGGACGAGAGCGCTGTGAAACCGCTTGGACCGCTGCCTGCAGACCACAAACCGAGGTCAGACTGCGGCGAGGCGGGAGGCCCCAGAGGGAGGAGCCGACTCCACGCTGACCTGCGGTGTCACGTCTCAGAAACGTCCCGTGAGGCTGAGGCGCTCAGACGCACATTCGAGCCGTGCAGCTTCCTGAGGTTCCTGTCTCTTCTCTACATGTTTGTGGGACTGCAGCAGCCCCGGCTGGCTCCCTCACGGCTCCACCTTTGTGGTTCGGGGTTTCAAAATGTCAACTTTTTGTGGTTTCGTTTAGAAAATGGACTCTTCCAGCTGGTGCCGCCTTTTCGTTGGGAACGTTTCTTCTTTCATTTGCAGTCAGTTAAACTGAAGGTGTTGGGGGGGGGGGGGGGGGGGGTGTCATTTAAATGCAGGAATCATTTTTTTCTCTCATTTCTTGGGTTGTCGTCCCGCTTCAGGGACTTTCCTTCTCTTCCGCTGTGCTGATGTGAACGTCTAGACCAACCTGTACCCTCTGAATCTGAGGAAGAGGAGGATGTCACACTCTGGCCTGGACACCCTGTGAAGCTGGAATAAAGAGCTTTCTGCAGCTGGAATGCTGTCTGTCTTCCTGTCGGTGGAACTTCCTGTGTTTTGGGATTTTCACACACCTCATTTCCTCAGAAAATAATTGCCTGACTGCTTATTTGAAGTGTTTGACGTAAACGTGTGGGACTGAACACGCATGTGGGGCTTGGATCAGTCTGCTCCTCTTGGATTAATCCAAACTCCAGAACCAGATGATAATCCAGATCATTCCAGTGAGGCTGAACTGGTTTCTAATTACGACAAATCCTGTCCTTTTTGAGGCGTTAATGGTTGCTTTATAAATAAACTAAAATGGGGTTTAGGAATATTACAGCAGGGAAAATAAGTATTGAACACGTCAACATTGACATGAAATTTTCACCAGATGTCGGCATCAACCCAAGTAATGCACACATAGAAAGAAATCCAAACATTTATGTCCATAAATGAAGTTATGTGTAATAAAGTGGAAATGGCACAGGGAATAAGTATTGAACACATGAAGAAAAGGAGGGGTAAAAAGGTCTGGCAAGCCAAGAAAGCAGCTGGAGTTTGTCAGTATTCAGAAGGTAACCTGCCCCCTACTGGTGCAAAGTAATATCAGCTGGTATAGTCCTGATTGATGCCTTTTAAAAAGGTTTCTCACCAGCAAGGTGTTAGACAAGAAGCATTGCATGATGGGTAAAAGCAAAGAGCTGTCCAAAGACCTACGCAACATTATTGTTGCAAAACACACTGAAGGCATTGGTTACAGGCGCATTTCTAAACTTCTGAAAGTTCCAGTGAGTACCATTGGGGCCATCATCCGGAAGTGGAAAGAACACGGCATTACCATAAACCAGCCACAGCCAGGTGCTCCTCACAAGATTTCAGACAGAGGAGTCAGAACAATCATCAGAAGGGTTCTCCAACAGCCCAGGACCACTGGTGGAGAGCTTCAGAAAGACCTGGAATCAGCAGGTACCGTTGTTTCAAAGAAAACAATAAGTAATGCACTCAACCGCCATGGCCTCCATGCACGCACACCACGCAAGACTCCATTTTTGAAGAAGAAGCATGTTGAAGCTCGTTTGGAGTTTGTGACACAACATTTGGATAAACCCATGACATTCTGGGAGAAGATACTCTGGTCAGATGAGACCAAAATTGAACTCTTTGGATGTCATAAGACACAACATGTTTGGAGGAAAAATGGCACCGCACATCACCCCCAAAACACCATACCAACAGTCAGGTTTGGAGGTGGGAGCATCATGGCGTGGGGCTGTTTTTCAGCATGTGGTACTGGTAGACTTTATATCATTGAAGGAATAATGACTGGAAAAAGTACTGAGACATTCTTGATCAGAATCTGCTGTCATCTGTCAGGCTGCTGAAGATGAATAGAGGGTGGATCTTTCAGCAAGACAACCCTCCCAAGCACACAGCCAAGGTAACACTCAACTGGTTGAAGAAAAAGAAAAGAAAGCTGCTAGAATGGCCCAGTCAATCACCAGACTTGAATCCAATTGAAAATCTTTGGAAAGAACTGAAGATCCGGGTTCACAGAAGAGACCCCCGGAACCTTGAAGATTTGAAGGCAGTTTGTGTGGATGAATGGGCCAAAATCACACCTGAGCAATGGATTCCACTGGTTTCTCCATACAGGAGGAGTCTTGAGGCTGTAATCACCAACAAAGGTTTTTGCACTAAGTATTAAATACATTAGAGTAAGCGTGTTCAATACTTATTCCCTGTGCCATTTCACTTTATTACACATAACTTCATTTATGGACATAAATATTTGGATTTCTTTCTATGTGTGCATTACTTGGGTTGATGCCGACATCTGGTAAAGATTTCATGTCAATAGCTCGATTAGAAATATGTTTTTTGAGAGAAATGTTGATGTGTTCAATACTTATTTTCTCCGCTGTATGAACCAGGATCCTCATGAAAACAGACAGTTCTGTCAGCGGGACTGAAGGCCAAACTCTTCATGAAGTGAATCCGGACACGTCGGATCCAAAGACGCCTTTGTTTCATCTACAAAAGATGTGATGCTGGTCTGTAGCCCTTGTTCTATCCTAGGAACATTGGGAGTGGGGTCATCTAGACCCACTAGACAGAGCTCTTCAATGATTTGTGATCTTCACTGGTGTCCATGGATTACATGAAATCCTCTCCACCTTTATCCACCTTTGTCATGGTAGGAGAACACGTCAATGGAAGGGGGGGGGGGGGGGTCATAGGATAGAACAAGGGTTAAACTAAAACCGTCCATTTCCTCTAAAGTCACTGGAATTTGTTCTAGAGCGTCCAGTCGTGTCAACTTGCTGCTGTCATGAGACTATTTGGTGCTCTCTGTGTAGAACATGCTGGAGGAGCGAGGGGGGGGAAACTCTTGGCTGCAGAGGATGTGACCAGGGGCCTCATTCCTAAACGTTGCGTACGCACAAAAGAAGGCGTACGCCACTCTCTACGCAATAGTTGAGATTTATAAAAAGCAAACTTGAGGGGAAAATGTTTGGTCCTTCATCAAGCTCTGACCCAGGCGTACGCACAAAAACGGGTGAAATGAGAAACGGCGACACCGTCGGCAGATGGAAGAAACACGTGAAAGTGAAAATGACAATACTGCCTCATGAATAACATGAAGACTTCACAAAGCAAGTCTCACAATAACAGCTACATGAACACCTGATTGATCCATCAGCAGTGAAACAAACAAAAACAATCAAATGAAAATTACAACAGAAATTCAAATGAACACATATTTGCAAAAAGAAAAGTGAAATATGTTCTGCAATATTGGCATGTTGTGCAATTCATCCTCATAAATAATATAGTTAACAGAACGAAATAATGTACAAAACTGATATTCTCCTCAATGTGTCCGTCTGGAGGAGCAGATATAGGTGCAATTAGACAGACAGACAGACAGACAGACAGACAGACAGACAGGCAGGCAGGCAGGCAGGCAGGCAGACAGACAGACAGACAGACAGACAGACAGACAGACAGACAGACAGACAGACAGGCAGGCAGGCAGACAGACAGGCAGGCAGACAGACAGACGTATTAATTGTCCACTGGGGAAAGTTGTTTTCATAGTAAAACATTTCTTCATAAGCTACAGAATTATGGTATTCATGCATATGCCTTTAGTTTGTTTTATATTTGATAAAACAATGTATGGCGTATGTCTCAACCATTCAGAAAGCAACAAGAAATGACATTTGATGAACAATTTCCCATTTCCACGTGGATTATTACCCACATCTGTAGCTTGTCAGATGCAATTAAATGGATGGAAATAAAATGCCCCATCACAATGCGTAATGACCACAATGGCTGATCTTGGATCTTAGAAGATGTGGCAAATGGAAGAATTGGGAGTGAACGCATCTTTAGACAGCAAGAAGACTTGCTGGCAAACGAGGACCAGTGGCTGATGAGCCGGTTCCCACTTCCTCCAGCCGTCCTGGTGGAGCTTTTGGGGGGGGGTCACCCGGTGCATCTGGGGCGTCGTGCCCCCCCCAGTCACCACTCCACTTTATAGGGACTCCCCAATAATTGCCGCCAGTCTCTCATCAAGAGGGGTCAGCTCCGGTGTCCCCCCCACCCGTGTCCGTCTGTCACTGTTTGCCACTCACGTGTCTTTTTGGCATTAGTAATGCCCACACTGTGCCCTCCAAACAACATTTTTCTCCTCTTTTCCACCTCGCCAACGATAACTTCTACTTCACGTTGAGTGAAGTTCCGTTTTTTTTATTTCCTCTCTGTGTTTGCCATGGTTTCACTATCAATGAATATTCATTTGTGGGCGTTTCACGGACTATTTATGGACACAATGGTTTGTCTTTTTTCTTCAGGTTTCTGTGACTCTGAAGCCCAAAAACAGAAGAAAAAGTCCTTTAGTTTCCATTGATGTTCATTCCTGAAATGACCGGAAGAATTCCTTCATGGTTGGTGTCGGGTTGGATTCAGATCAAGAAAACAGAAAAATGTGGACATTTTGACCAGAAGCAGCTTTCAGAGAGAAAACACAGACTGATGTGTTCAGTGTGAGTAATGACACACTAGAGCTGATTGAGGATTCAACTCTACACGTATGTTCTACATATGTTGAATAATAAAGTCACATACATGATCTTCTGTTCTAGTGTTTGTATGTATGCAGGTTTTAAGTGTTTGGGGGCGGAGCTTGTCTGGGGTAGGAGGGTTGGGGGGGGGCGCCTCTGCCGCAGTTCACCTGTGGTTTTAGCGGTCTGACTAATGAAAGGGCAGCCTGGGAAACGGGAGACAAATCGTCTCTGTATCCATAACCCTTGTGCTATCTTAGATGACCCCCCCCTTCCATGGAGGTGTTCTCCTACCATGACAAAGGTGGATAAAGGTGGAAAAATGTCATGTAATCCATGGACACCAGTGAAGATCACAAATCATTGAAGAACAAAGGTTCAGAGCTCTGTCTAGTGGGTCTAGATGACCCCACTCCCAACGGTAAAGTGCCTAGGATAGAACAAGGGATAAGAAAAAGCATCCGATGGGAATTTCCTGGATTGTTTTTTATATTCCGTCTCTCTGATGAACTTTTTGGACTGCAGACTGCAGACATTTTTATTAAATGAATTAACTAATTATGTACAATAAACTTCATCCTCAAAATGATTAAATGTTTTTTTTCTCATTTCACATGGAGAAGTTTATAAAAACTGCCCAAAAATTACATTTGTACACTTTAAAACTTAAAACAACATTTTGTTCTTGCACAGGTGAAACCAAGTGAGGAGAAGAAAGTGTGTTGATGGTCAGAGGTCCTCTTCCCTGTAAAAAAAATATCCTTGTCTCTGAAACTTTGTTCTTCAAGTGAAAAAGTAAGGAAAATCAGCGTCCAGTTATAAGCCACAGAAAAAAAGAGGTTCCAAGGCATCAGGTTCAATCAGTGTGGCCACAATGATAAAGACCCAAACACGAACCGTAACAGAGCTCTGAACCTTTGTTCTTCAATGATTTGTGATCTTCACTGGTGTCCATGGATTACATGAAATCCTCTCCACCTTTATCCACCTTTGTCATGGTAGGAGAACACCTCAATGGAAGGGGGGGGGGGTCATAGGATAGAACAAGGGTTAAACAGCTCAAATGACTGTAAAGAACCCTGCAAACCTTTTTTAAATGATGCAAATTAAAAAGGCATCAGATTAAAACGATTCAGTATTGTTCTGTATTTAAACAGTTCTGATCTGTGAACTTACTTTTCTGTCAGTTTTCACTGAAAGAGGAGCTGCTTCTGCAGCAGAAACACGGGACAGAAGCTGATCCATGAGCCAAATCACGTCTTGTGGGAGAAAAAAGTTGCTAAATTCCTAAAATCTTAAGCAAATGTGGTCGATTGTATTGGTCTCATACTTCACCTGATCTCTTAAATGTTATTTTCAACCCTTTCGATTCATTCATGGTATAAGTGAAGTGAAACATGAGGTCCACAAGGAACCTGGTTCCGGTCTGGAGGACCTAAACCGTTTGTCCTCCAGGATTTCTTCATGGGGGGGCCTTGCAGTACGAGAGTCTGTAGCCGAGTCTGCAGAGAGAACCGGACTCAGACTCTGTCTGTTTGCAGATGATGTTGTCCTTTGAGTTTCATGACCCAGATCCTCTGCAGCGTCTGGTACTGACCCGGTACTGACCCGAGACTGTTCTGATAACAAATTACTCCAATAACAGAAAAAAATCAGTTCCTTTTAGGAGAAAATCCCTTTTAATTTAACTCCTGAATCTTTGAAAAAACAAATTAAAGCTGCAACTTCCAGCTTTTCTGGAAACACAAACCAGGTTAAAACGATAAATCTTAAAAAATGTTCAATGTTAGTCCAAATGAGTGACAGAACAGAATGAAAATGCAAAGTAAACAACCTTCTGGACATGATCTGTATGAGAAGTGAAGTGCTGAAAGTGTTAGCCTCAATACTGATGCTGAGAAAACCTCAGGAAGAGCATTGCTGGTTTTAGATCTAATCTTCTAGACTCATCTTCACGAGTCGGCTTTGTCACGATTCATTGATAACTTCTAAAACACTCTACAAGACTTTCTAGTCAGATGAGGAGATTAGTTGCTGTAGTTTTTCAGGGCACTGAATTGAAATGATCCAGTTCAGACTAGTCTGGACAGAAAAAGCCTCTGAAACGTCAGAACTGGTCTGAACTGCAATCATTCCAGGAAATATTGCAGTAAAATGCGTTCAGGAACATTCCAGTGTCTTTGGGCTCAAACTGGGCAGATGAAATCCGGCCCATCTGGGGTCGTTTTTGACTCGACCTGCGTCTGCTGCCAGCTAGACTGGCTTTGGATCTGCTTCTGTGGAGCTGGACGCACAACCAAAGCAAAGCACGACTTCTTTACAAACCAGAGCATCAACAGTCATCCAGACGCCAGCTAAACGGTGCAAAACGGAGCAAAATAATAAATAAAACACAAGGAAACATGTCCGTATCCGTCATGTGTTGACTCTGGTTTCCAGTCCTCACCAGACCTGAAGGTTTTTGGAGACGTACGGGGGGGGGGCAGGCGTCAGCAGACAGAGTCTCTGCTTGAACCCACCAAAAGCCTCAGCAGAGGGACGGCGGGTGTGACAGCAGCTGCTCATCTGGAACCGACGCTGCTGGAAGGCCACGCCCCCACAGCAGCAGCTGGAACCAGATGGGCGGGGCTACCAGTGTGGAGCGCTTGTGTTTTAGCCGGAATTTGTGATGTTGGCGCCGTGCAGACCGGAGGAGGAGGAGGAGGAGGAGGAGGAGGAGGAGGACGGATCCAGAAACAGTCCGGTCTTCTCAGAGCTCTCACTTTACCGGTCCTTCAGTTCTCTCGTCACTCGCTTCGTTATCCGGCCGCACAGCAGCCCCACCAGGAAGAGGACGCACACGCTGAGCGCCACCATGAAGAGGAGGTAGTTCTTGGAGGGCGAAGTCATCACCTGCACCGCCAGGTCTGAGAAGCCCTCGGCCGGCGCCACCTGCAGACCAAACAGTAGAAGCCTGTTCTAGAGAACCTGTGCAGAGCGCAGGAAAGGGGCGGGGCCAGCGCTGTCACCTTCGCAGCGTAGCTCCACATGTCGATGCGGTCTTGAAGTCTTTTCTTGCACTCGGGCTGCAGACGGACTCGCTTGACTTGCAAGGCCTCCATGAGACACGACATCTCTGAGAGACAGACGTCCCACAGAACTTTAAAGCCAGCACATCCAAACTACATTTTCTGTTTTAAACCACACGAGGAAATGTTCCCGTCACAACCACACACACAAACATCAAACCACAAGATGAGATTCGTTTTCATCCACTAAATCAGCCCAGTTTTTACAGCACATGTGCTGCTGCTGCAGCTGTGGAGAACCGGAAGCTTCTGGAACCTCACTGCTGGTCTGATCAGATCAGATGGAAAACTAAATCCTCATGTCTCAAAGAGAACCAGACTGAGGAAGAAGAGTTGTCCATCTCTTCTTCAGAACCCAACAACATCTAGAGATTTGGAGAAACTGGAGGAATCTCTGTGTGTCAGGGACTAGACCTGCATTGGTGGTCTTTGGACCCTCAGAGTCTGCATCCCACTGTTTCAAGGACATTCAGAACGGATCCAGAACCCGTCTAGAAACCTCTGAGGGAAAACTCAACCGCCTGCAGGAGCAGGAATGCAGTCTCTGCCCCCACAGCAGGACGATGAAGAACTGCAGCTTTACAGCAGCACAGCTTCATCCTGGAAGTCTGGACTGACCTGCAGCGGCCGCAGGAAACATCTGGAGCTCCATGAAAGACGCCTTCATGGAGCTCCAGATGTGTTCAGACGTGACTCAAACATCAGTCAGCAGCAGCGTTTCCACGGATCTGATCAGGATCAAATGCGTCACGTAAACACTTTGGTACGTGTGGGAGACTTAGGACTGCGGTTCGTCCCACAGCTCTGGGTGAGCGAGCTGCTGGACTCAGGAGAACCGGGTCTCCCGGTAGAACCGGGTCTCCCGGTAGAACCAGGTCTCTGAGCAGAGCTCACACAGCAGCTTTGTTTGGGGCGGTGTTTGAGCTTTTCAGAGCAGAAATGCGGCTCAGTCCTGAGAAACTGTTCAAACAATCACGTGGATCTGTTTCCTGTCGTGTCCCGACAAAATAAAGGCTGATGTTATTCCACCTATTTACGTGGAGCCAGGATGCAGCGTTTCCCGCATGGATTTATGTTCATCAAAGGCTAAATGTTGCTAGCGTGTTAGCCTCTCCTAACCCCTCCTACAGCTCCATTCTTCCACAGAAAAAGCACTGACCACACGGATTAAATAAAATGATGAGTGAACAGGCGCTTCAGAATAACCATAACATTAATAAAAGCACGTTTAGAGGATCATCTCCTATATTACTGAGATGCAGCTCGGCTTGATTACAGTCAGACTCATTCGTCCTCTGGTATTTAACAGAGAGGTGTGCATGTAGGTCTGATCCGTCTAAACGTTTGTTCCAATCAGAAAAGCTTTCTGGGCGCGTGAACACGGTTGGATTCTAATCCCATCTTTGATCCGATCAAACCATTCATGACCATCATGAGAGACCCACGTCGGCCCCTCCCAGGCGTGACGGCAGCGCAGTGGTGCTTCAGGTCCAGAGCACAGGCGGTGTGGAGGACCGGGTCCACGAAGATGTCGGCTTTACTCTCCTTCAGCATGTTCAACACCTCCTGCAGACAAACACCACGGTCATGACTCCCACCATCACATCCTCTTCACAGACGTGACAACGCTTCCCGGCTGCTGCTGCTGCTGACCTTTTTACAGTCGTCGTGTTTGACTTTGAGGAGGTTGACCTTCAGGCATTCCTCCACCTGACCCATCTGCTCCTGAGCAGCCGCCTCCTCAGCACAGAGGCTGGAGATCTGCAGGTGAAGCAGCAGAGGTCACGGTCAGAGCAGAGCCGCTGCAGCACCTGAACAGAGACGCCCAATCAGGAGCAGCACAGATACGGGGAGCCCCACCTGCAGCTGGGATAGGCTCCAGCAACCCCGTGACCCCACCTGCACCCGGGATTGGCTCCAGCAACCCTGTGACCCCACCTGCACCCGGGATTGGCACCAACAACCCCGTGACCCCACCTGCAGCCGGGATAGGCTCCAGCAACCCCGTGACCCCACCTGCAGCTGGGATTGGCTCCAGCAACCCCGTGACCCCACCTGCAGCTGGGATAGGCTCCAGCAACCCCGTGACCCCACCTGCAGCTGGGATAGGCTCCAGCAACCCCGTGACCCCACCTGCAGCCGGGATAGGCTCCAGCAACCCCGTGACCCCACCTGCAGCCGGGATAGGCTCCAGCAACCCCGTGACCCCACCTGCAGCTGGGATAGGCTCCAGCAACCCTGTGACCCCACCTGCAGCCGGGATAGGCTCCAGCAACCCCGTGACCCCACCTGCAGCTGGGATAGGCTCCAGCAACCCCGTGACCCCACCTGCACCCGGGATAGGCTCCAGCAACCCCGTGACCCCACCTGCAGCTGGGATAGGCTCCAGCAACCCTGTGACCCCACCTGCACCCGGGATTGGCTCCAGCAACCCCGTGACCCCACCTGCAGCTGGGATAGGCTCCAGCAACCCTGTGACCCCACCTGCACCCGGGATTGGCTCCAGCAACCCCGTGACCCCACCTGCAGCTGGGATAGGCTCCAGCAACCCCGCGACCCCACCTGCAGCCGGGATAGGCTCCAGCAACCCCGTGACCCCACCTGCAGCCGGGATAGGCTCCAGCAACACCGTGACCCCAAAGGCTTCAGGAAGAGACATGGATTTAAAAATGTGTGTGGCAGAGCTGGGGGCCACGCACAGACTACAGTCATTCATGGAGGGGGGCTTCCTAAAGACCCTCAGCTAATGGATGGAGGTAGGGGGGCTTCCTTATAGACTATCATCTCATTCATGGAGGGGGGCTTCCTAAAGACTATCAGCTCATGTTGGGGGGGGGGGGGGCTTATGGTCAAAGACACTCTTCAAGGGAACAGGACTTCAACTGCTACTTCCACATCTTTGTCATATTTTGTGATTCAACCTGAAACATTTCTTCAGAAACAGGAAGTGGAATCTTTTGTTTCATGACATCAACCACAGAGCTTCTACACCTCCCACTGTGGAACATTTAGCGGATGTTTTCTTCCTCTTTTACCTCTTCAGAGCAGTGCACCTTCAGCTGGGGGTCCAGTCTGTAGTCGAGTGCAGACTCCTGGAGAATCACCCGGATCTGGTCTTCACAATCTGAAGACAGCTTCTGCACAGAAGCCAAAGCGGAGCCTGTAGCTTCACCCCACGGATGCTTCCCCTTCAGTTCCTGCAGCGGCCCGGCTCAGGTGGACGTGTGCGCGTCTGTCTCACCTGGTCTGCGTACTTCAGTTTAAGGCAGGAGATGACCTGACCCTCCAGCTCCGAGTCCTCGCTTGCTTTATTCAGGATGGACTTGCAGAACTTGGGAATGTCGACTCTACAAGCTTTCCTCAGGACCGGGTTGAGCCTGTAGTCTGGAAGAGGCAGAGGAGGAAGATGAAGGCAGCGGCGGACTGGAGCTGCTGCCTGTTTTCCACCTGTTTCCAGGTGTTTACCTGTGTTTTGGGTGATCTGTCTCTTGGTGATCATCTGCTTGCACTTGGGATCCATCAGCTCGCTGTTCTTGTTCTGCTTCAGACACTGCAGGACGTTCCTGGCGTCTGCCTCAGTGCAGAAACGCTGCAGGAGCAGTTCAGGACCCCGTTAGCAACCACACGGCTACAGGACGTCACAGCCGCTGTAACCGGGCAACAGGTGCTGTCGCTATGACAACAAGGTGACACTGAGCATCCACTGAAAATGGCGGAACCTGCCAGGTTTTCTCTGCTGATGTGGAAACATCAAGCTCTCAGACGTCTGGGAGGATCGGGACTGACAGTCAGGGTAAAGCAGCCCTTCCCTTCTGTCTAGCTGGAAACGGTTGTTTCTTTATGAACAGCACTCAGTTTGATGAAGAAAATAAAAAAAAAAAAGTCATTTTAAAAAGAGAAGGAAACAAACCAGCATTAGCTGGGATGTTCACACAGATCAGACCGTGATCTAGGGACTCAGGATTGGGCAGAAAAATGAACTGAAGGTTTTTCTCAGAGAGGATGATTGAAAAAGGTTGAAGTCATTTATCGTTGCGGGGCTTAGAGCACCGAGCAGCTCATACGTCCAGACCAGGGGTCTGAACCTGAACCTCTCAAAGATCCATGTGGATCAGTTTCCCACAGGGAGCCACAACACTAGATGTGGTAGAAAAAAGGTTTTTGTCCATATATCACCATAGTTCATTTATTAATACTTGTATTGATTCAAAATACTGACAGAATATTTATTTAACTATTTAACTTAATTATTCGTATTCTTCATAAGCGTGATGTTTCCTTTGATCTTTTGTCCATTTTCCACAACCTTGAACAGACTTTTCTGTCTGTCAAACATCAGAGTTAAGATGAGGAAGACGATGGAAACAGATTCACGTTGATGAAGACTCCTTTACATTTATTTATTTTTCTTTAAATCCAGTAAACCCAATAAATTATATGAATGTTATGGATGACAACTATGTTTTATCAGGAAGCAGCTGTTAGTTTTTTTGGAATCATTAGCGGTGAGTCTAAGCCCCGCCCCAACCTCTCTACCTGTTCGTTGTTTCCCCCACGTGCAACCCCCCCCTCCTCCAGAGAGCAGATAGAACAGGGCGCCCCGACGGAAGTTGAATTCATTTTAGTCTAGGGGGAAAAAAGGCTTTTTTGGGGGGGCTCATGTGCCACTGACTGTCTTTCCAGAAAAACTTTCCATCCCATAATAGACTCTGGTGGGCGTTCACAGCTGCAGACACGCCCCCTCCACGTTCACGCTGGTCTCTTCCTCCGGTCTGCTCTGACGGTGTTAAAGGCGCCACGATGGCGGTTATTTTACTAAAACACGCATGTGGATCTGGAGCCGCCGGCTGCCGGCTCTGGTCCAGAGAGACAGAAACAATCCTGTCTGCTGGAGGACATGGACCATCGCTGGGGTGAAAATGACAGGACTGCAGGTCTGCATGTGGGCAGAGGGATCCAGCTGTTGCTGTTGCTGCTGTAGAAATGTACCTTGATCATCTGCTTGCAGACCCTCATCAGCTGGTAGTCCAGCTCAGGGTCGCTCATCTCCACCTCCTGCAGCCTGAAGATCCGCTGGTGGCAGCGGGGGCTGAGGTGCCTCTTCTGCTCCTTCAGGCACTCGATCATCTGAGGAGTGAGAGGAACAGACGCAAGGAGGAGAAGGAGGAAGCGTGAAGGAGATCCAGAGGCAGCACAAAAACCTTCGCTGACATCCGTTACCTGGGCGTTACCAAACGGCACGTTGGGACACAGACGACTGATGTCCGACTTGCACGGATCGTACAGCTCCGGTTCCAGCCGGATGTCCTCCGACTGAGACATGAAGATCTCCGTCATGTGATGCTCGGCTGTCCAGCCCTCCGTTTGTTTCTGTGCTCACCATCTCCAGCTCCTCCACACGCAGCTGCTTCCGACATTTCAGAGAGACCCGCTGCTCCCGCGCCTCCTGCAGCGTGTCGTTCCTCACCGTGGTGCTGAGACAGACCACCACGTCCACCCTGCAGAGGACGGACGCCGTCAGTTCAACGCCTCACTGAAAGAGGTCTGAAGGTTTGCTTCTGAAACCCACTTCTTCTTAATGTTGGGACACAAACGCAGAACGTCCTCCTTGCAGGCCATCTTGAACTTATAGGAGAACCGAAAATCCTTCATCTGAATCTGAAAGTTGAGCACACAATGGTGACAAGTGGATGGATTTATTCTCACCGACATGAAGCATTTGATCTCATCACTGTGGGGTCCCTCAGGGGTCTATTGCTGGACCCCCTTTTCTTACTGTCCTTGCTGCACATGTCCCCATCAGGATCCTTCAAACTGGTCCTGGGCCACATGAACAAGTGTTAAAAGAACCCAGTGGAATCTCAAAAGGACGTCTTGTCCCTTTACTCGCACATCGGTCACAGAGCGCTCAGTCAATCCATAGAGAGATGGACAGAGACGTCTTCATGCACATTTGTTCCTGCGAGCAACAGGTCATAGGGAAGACTTGTACAACACGTTAGGGTGAAGTATGTGAGACGCAGGCGTGTCATAAAGATTCTCCTTTTTTTCAACCCCACATCCTGCACAGGAGCATGTTAGTGCTGTTCACAGGAAATGTTGAACCGACTGATAGTAAGGAGCCAGTATTCACACCTTACTAAAGCCTAGAGTGTAGCATCGGGTCAGCATCACCTGTAGGTCATACGTGTAGCTCCCATGAGGCTTTTCCCAGTGGAGCCTCAGTCAAAGATTGACTTGACTTTTTTCATTGTGATAATAAGTTACCATGGTGAGTGCTCCCCCCTGAAGCTACTACAGGCCATTCCACTTAGTTTACTCTACACTAGGGTTGTGCCGATGGACGATACCATTGTCCATCGTGATGGGTGACTGACATCACGATGGAGAGGCACCATCGTGATGCCACGCCCCCGCCACACTGCGAGTCGACACCATAAGCCGCGGTTACATGAACAAAATATCTTGATCGGATCATTAGTCGGATTAGAATCCAACCGTGTACATGAGCCCAGAAAAACTTTTTCAGAATATAAAAAACGTCCCCATGGGTGACACTTAAGGTCGGAATAAATCATTCGCACATGCGCAGTAGTGTTTTCAAACCAGAAGAGGATATGAGTTCTGCTGAGCGGCTACATAGATAGATATGGCAGCTCGGTAATATACTAGATGATCTTCTAAACGTGCTTTTATTAATGTTACGGTTATTATGAAGCGCCTGTTCGCTCAGTTTAATTGTAATCCGTGTGGTCAGTGCTTTGTCTGTGCCCGTATTAGCAGTATGCTAACAACACAGGCTAACAACATTAGCATGAACATACAATGTATCCATGCGGGAAACGCTGCAATCTGCATCTTAATATGTGGGAATAACATCAGCCTTTATTTTGTCGAGACATGACTGGAAACACAAATCCACGTGATTGTTTGAACGGTTTTTTAAGGACTGAGCGACATTTCTGCTTTGAAGCTAACAGCGCTCCTCAGCCGCTGTGTGTGTGCTGGCGCTCCGAGCCCCGACACACACTTTTACCGGGAGACCCAGTTCTCCTGAGATCGGTAGCTCGCTCACGTAGAGCGGCGGGACGGATCACAGTCCTAAGTCTCCCACACGTAACGAAGCACCCCCCCCCGCCCTTCCCCTCACAGCTGTAAGTCAGTCTGCTCTGCTAGAGACACGGACGCTGCTCCACTGGTCCACCTGACTGATCAAGTGCAGGAGGAGCGGACCACTTCTATTCTGTTCTGTTCTGTTTGTTTTACTTTTTTTAAAGTCACTTCCCTCAGTTTATACTGGATCATCGCGGATGAGTCATTATTTGGGAGATAAAATACATAAAGTAATAAAGTAAAATAACAAATAATAATTATATAATAACGAAAAATGTCCCCCCCCCCCCGGACGATATCATCGTCCATCCCGATGGTTGACTGCAAACATCGTCAACTGCCAATTTGAGGGACATCGCCCAACCCTACTCTACACTGCCTCTACGCTGCTTTTCTTAGTTATTTTCTTCATTGTTGGAGTTTTGTTTTCATTCTCATGATTGTAAAGCTTTCTTCCAGGTTGGCTGGGCTAACTGATTGTTAACACCATACAGTGTTCCATGATTTCTCAAACAGAGTAGCTCCAACTAAAATGTACAGATTGTTGAGAAAGCTGCGTTTCTGGGCTTCGATTGGGGCTAAAGCTCCTTCAGTCATGGGGAATAATACATATTCAGGAGAAAATTGGGCACAGGTGGCAGAACTGGCAGGAAACGGTTATTCAGCTGGAAATGACCTCTAATAAAAGGCCTGAAGTGATCCAGTGGAAGCTTGAATTCTAATCTAAACTCACTGTGTGAAGTCCTCACCTCTACACTTCTGCGCATTCAGCACATAGCAAACTCACAGATCAAACTGTGATCATAAGAAGTTCTAAAACCCAAGTCTGGATTGAAGAGCTCTGTTGACAAAACGCCAGAGTTCAAAGATCCCAACGTCTTCATAGGATCTGACGTTTTTCCTGCTCCAACTCAGATCCAAACAGAAGAAACGACAGAGGAACCATTGGATACCAGAAGGGTTCAAATAGCTGAGAAGACTGTGACTGTTTCCCAGCATTCACTTGGAGACCATCCCAAACTCTTCAGCCATAAACCCACAACAGACTAGAATGGCTCCAGAGAGCATCAGACGTCCTCACAGCGTTCAGGAGGAGGACGCTGCTCCAGCGTAACTGTCTGAAAAGACCTCATTCAGTGGATGCAATCCACATTTGAGCGTTTTTTGAAAGAACCTCATTGTTATGAATGAAATGTGAATCATTCAAATGACTTACAGTCTGTAATCTCTTCAGTGAAGAATGTTTTTTTTCTGTAGAAAATGTGTTTTAGACAGAAGCAGAAAGAACTGACCAGCTGGAAGTGTGTGACCCCGACTGCACATTTGTCGTTCATCTCCTTCTGGTGTTTGTTCTGGACCAAACACTCCATCAGAACACCGGTGTCCACCTGGTTGTCTGCCGCATCCTGCAGGCACACAGACGACTGAGACGGTCGGCAAACCGCTCCACATGCTCGTGACTCCACAGACCTAATGCTGCGTTCACACTGAACGGGATTCGCGCGGCGTTTAGACACGCAGCCAATGTGCCGTTGGATGCTCGTCTAGAAGTGTGTTCATGAACTACATCCTGCTGCGTATGGGAGGAGCTACTGTCACTCATTGCTGCATGAAAGGACTGGCTATAAATATATCAAATGTATCAATCACACTCACTGGCCACTTTATCAGGTCCACCTTGCTGGTACCGGGTTGGACCCCTTTTGCCGTCAGAACTGTCTTCTGGAAACATTCAGAGACTTTTATCCATGTTGTCATGACAGCATCACTCAGTTGCTGCAGATTTGTCTGCTGAACATCCATGATGCTGATCTCCAGTTCCACCTCATCCCAAAGGTTCTCTGTTGGGTTCTGGTGACTGTGGAGGCTGTTTGAGTCCAGAGAACTCACTGTCATGTTCTAGAAACCAGTCTGAGATGATTCCAGCTTGATGACATGGAGCCTCATCCTGCTGGAAGCAGCATCAGAAGATGGAACACTGTGGCCATGAAGGGATGGACATGGTCAGCAGCACTCAGGTAGGCTTTGGTGTTGGAACCATGCTCAACTGGTACTAAGGGGACCAAAGTATGCCAAGAAAATATCCCCCACACCACGATACCACCTGAACCGTTGATCCAAGGCAGGATGGATCCATGCTTTCATGTTGTTCTGACCCTACCATCTGAATGTAGAAGCAGAAATGGAGACTCTTCAGACCAGACAACGTTTGTCCATCTTCTAGGGTCCCGTTTTGGTGAGTCTGTGTGAATTGTAGCCTCAGTTTCCTGTTCTTAGCTGACAGCAGTGGTACCCGCTGTGGTCTTCTGCTGCTGTGGTCCATCTGCATCCAGGTTGGACGTGTTGTGGTTCAGAGATGCTCTCCTGCAGACCTCGGTTGGAACCACTGGTTCTTTGAGATCCTGTTGTCTTTCTATCAGCTGGAACCAGTCTGACCTCTGGTGCCAACAAGGTATTGAGCAGTTGGAGAGGTGTACCTAATAAACTGGCCAGTGAGTGTACAGTCTATGCATGGAAAACATAGAGGATGTTAAGAGAAGAGCTTTATTTATTTAGCAGAGCTCTGCAAACCATCAGTAATCACGTCTCCATGTCTGGATTCATGGGATCATTCAGAGACTCTCCCATTACAGCGAGTCTACTGCTGCTTCTGAATAACGGACAGTTTCAGCAGTATTTCCATCTCTATGTGATCCAGTTTGATGACTTCCTGTCCCGCATTAGTCCAAGGAGGGAAAATATAACAATAGCTATAAAACTGGAGGACCTTTTTCATCATGGTCTTCAAGAAAAATCAAGAAAAACACCATAAAGGTCAGAAGGAGATCGATCAGATTCTCCTCCATGTTCTTCTTGGACTCCAACCGCTGATCGTGTCATCAACACGTCACGGGCCAAAGCTGAGTTCCTGATTGGTTGATGTGATGCAAATTCTTTGGCAGAGTTCAGCACGGCCAAATATTCAGCATGCATCAGAATTTTTGTCGTGCCACCCAAAACATACAATCCCCAATCGCCGCTCCAATGTTCAAGTTGCGCTGCAGAACTTCTAATCACAAATGTACATTGGCTTGGCATTGAAACTGTCCCTGACACGCAAATCCCGTTCAGTGTGAACTGATGTGAGCGTTTGCTCCCTAAGCCGACAGTATCAACAGAACCGATGTGTATGTGCTCACATGGCAGTGGGCCTGAATGACGGGCTCACAGGCTCTGATGAGCAGCGCGTCTATCTGGATGTCCTAAACAACACAACACACAGTCATGCTCTCTGCTTTGTATTTGTGACACGCAGTGAGGAAATCCACAGTGTCTGCTGAGCTCCAACCTCCGACTCCAGCTCCGTCAGGTTGCCCACAACGTCCCTGCAGCTCTGCACCAGATCCTCCAGATGATCCTGCAGACACTCCAGCTCCTGTTCTCACAAACAGAAGGTCATCAGAAATCCTGGATGTTTCCCCAAACACTGAACAGACACTGCCTGGTTGGGTGATGCATCTAATATGACATGATCACTGCTAGGGCCTGGAATCACCAATCATTTCCAGAACCGATTTGATTCATCAGAGCCTGGATCGGTTCCATTCCGATTCTGTCAGCAAACTCCATTCAATTTTGAATTTACACGGTTTACACATTTAGACATTTGTATAGAAGTACAATAATAATCTACATATGTTTTGAACATATTCACGTTATTCTGATGCAGTTCACATACTGTAAATGTATTAGTGGAATAATAAACCAATGAGATTGTTAACACCATACAGTGTTCCATGATTTCTCAAACAGAGAAGCTCCAACTAAAATGTACAGATTGTTGAGAAAGCTGCGTTTCTGTTTGGCCACTAGGTGGAGCTCTCGCTATAGCATTAGTCATAGCAGTAGTTATAGCATTAGCTATAGCATTAGCTAAAGCATTAGCCATAGCATTAGCTATAGCATTAGTTATAGCATTAGCTATAGCATTAGCCATAGCGTTAGCCATAGCATTAGTCGCAGCATTAGCCATAGCATTAGCCATAGCATTAGCCATAGCATCAGTCATAGCATTAGCTATAGCATTAGCCATAGCATTAGCTATAGCATTAGCCATAGCATTAGTCATAGCATTAGCCATAGCATTAGCTATAACATTAGTCCTAGCATTAGCCATAGAATTAACCATAGCATTAGTCATAGCATTAGCCATAGCATTAACTATAGCATTGGCCATAGCATTAGTTATAGCATTAGCCATAGCATTAGTTATAGCATTAGCCATAGCATTAGTCATAGAATTAGCCATAGCATTAGTCCTAGCATTAGCCATAGCATTAGCTATGGCATTAGTCCTAGCATTAGCCATAGAATTAGCCATAGCATTAGTCCTAGCATTAGCCATAGAATTAGCTATAGCATTAGTCATAGCATTAGTCATAGCATTAGTCATAGCATTGGCCATAGCATTAGTTATAGCATTAGCCATAGCATTAGCTATAGCATTAGTCATAGCATTGGCCATAGCATTAGTTATAGCATTAGCCATAGCATTAGTTATAGCATTAGCCATAGCATTAGCTATAGCATTAGTCATAGGATTGGCCATAACATTAGTTATAGCATTAGCCATAGCATTAGCTATAGCATTAGTCATAGCATTGGCCATAGCATTAGCTATAGCATTAGTTATAGCATTAGCCATAGCATTAGCTATAGCATTAGTCATAGCATTGCCCATAGCATTAGTTATAGCATTAGCCATAGCATTAGCTATAGCATTAGTCATAGCATTGGCCATAGCATTAGTTATAGCATTAGCCATAGCATTAGTCATAGCATTAGCCATAGCATTAGTCATAGAATTAGCCATAGCATTAGTTATAGCATTAGCCATAGCATTAGTCATAGAATTAGCTATAGTATTAGCTATAGCATTAGTCATAGCATTAGTCATAGCATTAGTCATAGCATTGGCCATAGCATTAGTTATAGCATTAGCCATAGCATTAGTTATAGCATTAGCCATAGCATTAGCTATAGCATTAGTCATAGCATTAGCCATAGCATTAGTTATAGCATTAGCCATAGCATTAGTTATAGCATTAGCCATAGCATTAGCTATAGCATTAGTCATAGCATTAGCCATAGCATTAGTTATAGCATTAGCCATAGCATTAGCTATAGCATTAGTCATAGCATTACACTTTATTCCAGAAGATTTTCTCTTTTTATACAAAAGTAGAATAGTTTAAAAACCGGCATCTGCAGAAATCAGCAAAACCACAAATCTGTGTAATTTAGTGAAAAAACGTTTTCTTCTTTTTTTTGCAAATTAAGAATTAATCATAAACAGGGATGAATGTATAGGAAGTAATAAGATAAAAGGATAAAAAAAGGTGGATGTTATTTTAAATGAGAGCCTTTTAATTCAAACTAAAACCCTCAATATTTAAAACGTTCTTTAAAACCAACCCAGTTAAATAAAGTTTAAATTGAGATTAAGATTAAAATATTTATGTTACATTTTATTTAACCCTTGTGCTATCTTAGATGACCCCACCCTTACTTTTACGTGTTCTCCCTAGAGGTAAGATCGGGCCTAAAAAATCCGGCCCGACCCGACACAGGCCCGCGGGCATTAAAGCAACACTCGACCGAACGACCAATTAACTTGATTTGCAGGACCGAGCCCGAAGCAAACCCGAAATTTCAATTTAACCAATAGGATTTTGACAGAAAAAACCCGCCAGAATTTTTAAAGGAAAATAATCTACATATTTTATGATGATGAAAGTTATTTTCTTCTACAGAGAGTGTCGCTGCAAAGACGCGCGCGTATAAGCTGCTGTTGTGGCATAGATTGCTGGAAGGCGGCGCATAGGTTCCTCTCTACCTGACAAATGCCATTGATCCAATGAAATAACGCTGGAACACAGAATAAGAGGCCAGACAGAGAGAGTGACAGAGAGATCTGGATGATAAGCACTCGCCTCATTACGCGGAGAAATACTGCAGCCGCGGCGGTGCGCGTTTGCCTTTTCAGTTTCGTGTGTGTGTGTGTGTGCGCTAAGGGAACGTTCTCCCTCTGAGTAAGAAGCTGGCTGTGCCTTTCGGTTCGTGCGGTAACCGTTCTGACATCCAGGATTAATAAAGAGCTGTTTGACAACCGCCGCCTAAGGAGCTTCTTTGCAGACATTACAATATATTTATTTAAAAAGTCAGCGAGAGAGAAGCCCGGCCCGAACCGACCCGAACGTAATGACTGTCATTTAGAGCCCGACCGGACCCGAAATTCGGGTCTGGTCGGACTCGGGCTCGGGCTTAAGATCTTACCTCTAGTTCTCCCTACCATGACAAAGGTGGAAAAAGGTGGACAAATTTCATTTAACCCTCTGAACCAGTGAAGATCACAAATCATTGAAAAACAAAGGTTCAGAGCACTGTCTAGTGGGTCTAGATGACCCAACTCCCAACGGTAAAGTGCCTAGGATAGCACAAGGGTTAAAAGAAAAAAAGACATGCTCTCATTCTGATACAGCAGTTATCACATTTTATATAGACAGACAGACAGACAGACAGACAGACAGACAGACAGACAGACAGACAGACAGACAGACAGACAGACAGACAGACAGACAGACAGACAGACAGACAGACAGACAGACAGACAGACAGACAGACAGACAGACTCTCTACAGGTGAGGCGTTCAGGCGCCTCTCACCTGTCCAGCATCGTTCTTATTACTGCACCACTTTCCCAGGTCAGAGATGCAGCGTTTCTGCAGCTCTGGGTCCAGCTTCACATCCAGCGCCCTCTGGTGGAGAACCCTCTGCACCTCCATTTTGCAGTCTCGTGATAACTACAGCACAAAAACCACGTTTCATGCTAGTTAAGGTGCATGTTACCTACATGATACATACATAGATCTGCTCCTACATTACAGGTTTGCACATGTATGTCTAAAGCGTTTGCTTAAAAACTGAACTTTATATCACATTAATAGTGTTGTTATTCATGCATTCATTAAAAACAAGGAAAGGTATATTTTCATCCGTTTCATTTAGATCACGTGAAGAGGCGTGCAATAGCATGACGGGCATCACGGCCTGAACGGGTTCAGGGTCTAAATTCAACTAACCATCTGATTCAACTCAATACTTTTTTAATTTTTCAGACTTTGAAGAATCAAATTGATATGACTTCTCTGAGGATTTCAGTTTAGGCCGCAGACCTCAGCTGAGACCCTAACTGCCCCGTCAGGTAGCCCATTAAATACCCTGATCTTGCTCTTCCCCATCATCAGGCTTCACCACAATAGAACAATTTGCTCTTTGACATTTCCATAAATCAAGACATTTAAAGCATGATTGTCAAACCGTGGGTGAGGTTTGAATGGAAAACACACAAAAGAACACACATATCTGTCATCAGTCATTCGTAGATCATAATATACATTTCAGTAGCGATTAGCACTTTTCTCAACCCCTCATTGGTGGATTTAAATGAAAGCTCGAGCTCTCACCTGATCCTCTGGGTTTACCTGTTAATGGAAAACACCAGAGTTACACGGACAGGCACTGGCGTGTTCCCACGCCTGTGCCTGTTTGCGTTTGAGCTGATGACGGCGTGTGTTTGTGAGCTCGTCGTACCCGCCGGCCCTGCTCCTCTGTGCGGTAGGCATGGCGATACAGACAGGAAAAGACGGCCCCCGCTGGCAGCAGGTCACTGGTCTCATTCCATCCATGAGTGTGGCAAAGTCTGGCCGCGTCGCCCTGACACTTCCTGTACAGGATGGGGTCCAGCCTGTAAGTGGAACACAGCAGCATCGTCTGGTTTCTGCAGATTCTTTCTGCTTCTGTCATCTGCTGGAGATGCTTTGCTAAGCTTCAGTCCAACCCCTTCTGCATGCGCTTCCTGTCACCACAACACGGCATGGCGTCCGTCGGAACAGGCGTCATAGTTTAGCAGTGACAGTGAACTGCCAGCAGTGTGGCGGGGGCCGCCCCGTCCTTGCAGCCCCTCTTTGCCTGACGGCAAAGACCCGTCCCTCACTTCCCCTCTGCCTCCCTGGTCAGAGCTACTGGTGACAAACTCGTTGATTGAGGTTTTTTCATTAGCCCCGCCCACATTCATGACATCTTAGGTCATCGGTGTTCATCAGGTGGTTGAGCGGGTCGTCCAAAGATCGAAGGGTCGGTGGTTCGATCCCCGCTCCCACCAGCCAAATGTCGTTGTGTCCTTGGGCAAGACACTTCACCCTCCTTGCCTCCAGTGTGGCTTCACTGGTGTGTGAATGTGCATGGATGCTCCCGGTGATGGTCAGAGGGGCCGTAGGCACAAAATGGCAGCCACGCCTCTGTCAGTCTGCCCCAGGGCAGCTGTGGCTACATCAGTAGCTACCATCACCAAGTATGAATGAATAATGGACACAATGTAAGAACTTGGAGCGTCTGGAAAAGTGCAGAAAAATCCAATCCATTATTATTATTCATTATTATCTTGTTTTGTTCATCTTAAGTCAGGGATCAGTGTATTAGTTGTTCCTTTTTTCTTTCGTATTAGTTGTTCCTAAAATTTTGGTAAAAGATGTGTGAGCAACAGGGAAACGCCACTTTTGTGGGCTCGCCGCGCCTTAAAAGTCAACAACTTCTAACTTGAACATTTTTTCCCAAGTATCTTGCTAATGATGCTCCAGGATATAGGAGGTGATAGATTCAAATCCTGGGGTGGAGTGTACATTTGTAGAAGGTACTAGAAAGTATTTTTTTAATTCAGGATGGCGGCTGAGGTCAAAGGTCGACGACACTTCAGTTGTGGTTGTAGACTTAAGCTGGTGGCGTGTTTGTGAAATTTTGCAAAGATCACTCAAACAAAGTTTATATTCCTACTTTGAGGGAAAATGGTAAAAATCGCCAACTTTCACACTTTGCCCCAACATGGCCGGCAAGCCATAGGTCCTGTGGCCATCCCATAATCATTGAAAAACTTTCTTCTGATATCCCCGACACGTGTGTTTTGGTTTTGTTAGTGGATTTAGAATGGTTTTTGTTGGGGGGTGTTGTTCACTATGCCCAAAATTCCTATTTACCACTTGCAGGTTTGGGTGAGTTTGTGGCATTTCTGTTCAAAGAACTGTGAAACAAACCTGCTCCTTCAGTGCTGGACTGCTGTGGGACAAACCCGGGGCAAATACCCAGAAGGGCTCGGTTTACCGGATAAATGATCTACCCCGCGCTGAAGCCAGACTTTCTTCAGGTCATAGGTTATGATTCACCAGTTAAAGGGTTCATTCAGGTTCTTCAGGGTTCCTGGACTTTCCCCACGGGTCACGTTTCCGCCACACTTTCATGCTTCTCTGTATTTTGTGCTTCTGGCAGACAGATCACTGGAGATCCTTGATTACTGTGATCTGCAGATCCTTTAGACGTCTGTTTAGTGTGAGAGCAGCTACGGAGACAAACGTTTCCTTTGGAAACATACAAATGTCAAACTTTCTGAAACCAGGATAGAAAAACCAGTTTGCCAAATTCAATGAACTGAAGCTTTTCAAAAGCAGGAACCAGCAGCTGAGGCTTTTTAGGCTTCAGCAGGAGGAACAGATCATACTCACTTCCAGTCTCTGGATATGAAGTACTGCAGCTCTAGCAGCCGGTGCTCACAGTCCTCCACCATCTTCTCTGTGTACAGATGCTCCATCAGGCACGACAGGATCCTGTAAACATCCACAACTGCAAGGTCAGAGGACAAGCCCGTGTCCGTCAGTGGATCAGAACCACACCACCCACTCCAATGACAAGTCTGTTTTCGGTGCTTCAACGTGTTCTTGTAGCGTTTTTCTCTTCATGGACATATATAAAGAAAGTGCTGATTAAAACTGCCTTTGAGTATTTCTCTGTTGAAACCGCAGTGAATCAGAAGCAGTTTTGCCCTTTGATGTTTCAGGCGACCTTTGGCCTTGTGTCTTGGACACTCGGGGAAGTGTCTAAGACTGGCGGGGAAGGAGGCAGGTAAGACTTGGGAGACCCAAACGCACTGTGAGCGTCTGCTGGGAACGTCTGGCTGATCCCTCTTTCAGAAAAAGTCTTCAATGTAAGTCATGAATCCCACATCTGGGAGAGCTTCAGGGAGGTACTGAGGCATGCAGAGGACATCGAGTCCGAGTGGACCATGTTTTCCACTTCCATTGTCTCTGCTGCTGCTCGGAGCTGTGGTCGCAAGGTCTCTGGTGCCTGTTGTGGCGGTAACCCCCAAACCCAGTGGTGGACACCGGAAGTAAGGGATGCCGTAAAGCTGAAGAAAGAGTCCTACCAGGCCTGGCTGGCTTGTGGGACTCTAGAGCCAGCCAACAAGGAACCGGCAGTCTAGGCGAGCTGCAGCCCGGACTGTTGCAGAGGTAAATATTCGGTCCTGGGAGGAGTTTGGTGAGACCATGGAGAAGGACTATCCGTTGGCCTCAAAGAGATTCTGGCAAACCTAAATAAATCAAATCAATCAATCAATTCTGCAGGCACTGTTTTCAGTCCAGGTGGGGAGCTGTTGACCAAAACTCTGGACATTGTCAGACGGTGGAAGATATACTTTGAGGATTTCCACAATTCCTACTGACATGGCTTCTTTCAGGAAGCAGAGAATGAGGATTTTGGGGTGAGACTGGCTATCGCCTGGGCTGAAATCATTGAGGTAGTCAATGAACTACTCAGTGGCAAGGCTCCAGGAGTGGACGAACGTTTACAACAGATCAGAGGGGGATCAGAAAACGACTTTAATGCAGTTTAGTTTAAGTGTATGTCTAGGACTTTGTGTATTCAGGTGTGTGTTTGTGTAAACAGGTGTGTGTTTGTGTATCCAGACTCACATTGGGTCTCCACTTCGGATGTGTTTGCAGGCGGTCTGGATGACGGACTCGCAGGCCTCGTTGAGGGCTCGGTCGATCCGGTAGTCGGCTCCCGGGTCGGCAGACTGGATCAGAGTCTGCAGCTGTGGCAGAAACACAGAAAACCTCCAGTGATTTGTTGAGTTTCTTCAGTCTGAATAAAATTGTTTACATGGGAATGGAAACCCTTTCTTTTGGACTTTCCACCGGTCGGTTAAGCGCCTTACCGCGCCCTGGCAGACACTCCCAACGGTGCTGTGGTCGCCGCGGCCCACCCGCATCAGACAGTGCAGCGTGCGGCCTTTACGGTGCAGGCCGGAGCAGTGGGCCTCGATCTCTGTCCGGCAGTGAAGGACGATCTCTGGACTGAGAGAAAAATCCTCCATCAGCATCCGCCGGTAGTCCAGCATCTCCCCCTGACATTCTCCACTAACCGGACGACCTAGAAGATAAGATGATGGGCTCAAGCAGTTGGAGAGGCCACACTCGTCCTCGGCCTCCGAACCTTCAACTCATGAACACGGTGACAACAAACAACAAACAGACAATCAGCTGTTTGGTCAGTTCTGCACCACCAGGAACTTCTTGACCATTGCAGGGCAGTTCAGTCTCCCAGCAGCCTTTGCCCTGAGAACGGGAGAGGATGTGTCCCAATCCACAGACCCGTGGAGCCCGTTGACCAGTGATTCCTAAATAACGCCATGCGGGCCGGAACGACCGGAGGCGGGCCAGAACGACCCGCCTCCACATGTGACCCGGTCCCCTGAACAATGACGGAGACGGATTTCAGTCTGGCTACGTGATTGTGACTACGATGTGCACAGAATGTGACCTTCTAACCCCCCCTTCTGCAATCTGAGTCACTATAGGAACCCCCCGAAAATCCCCCTGTCGCCCTGCCTAACAGAACGGAATGAAGGTAGAAAGTTTAGGTAAGAGAATAACGTGACAAGTCTAATGCAAACAGACAAACTCTCCAAGCCATAGCGTGGAGCGTTAGCTCAGCAGAAACACCTAAGCTCGGCTGAAGCGGTCGTCCGCTGGACCGCTGGTGAAGCGGACGACCGCTGGGGCCAGCTTTCAGGCTGCTGGTCTAAAAGCAGCGGGAAACCAATCACTAACGCAGAAAAGTCTAAGTGTAGTGGTGGTAGTCCCCTGTCCCCAGGAGAAAGATGTCTTCATTGCTGTGAACACAATCAGCAGACGCATCGAAGACATCGGGAGAATGCATTTCCAGCAGAATTAAACCTTGTTCCATGAGGACGGGATGCCAGCACGGACACACGGACACAGGGACACAGAGACACACGGACACGCGGACACAGGGACACAGAGACACACGGACACAGGGACACAGGGACACGCGGACACAGGGACACAGGGACACACGGACACGCGGACACAGGGACACGCGGACACAGGGACACGCGGACACAGGGACACGCGGACACGCGGACACAGGGACACGCGGACACAGGGACACGCGGACACACGGACACAGGGACACACGGACACGCGGACACACGGACACAGGGAAGCGGACACGACAGGGACACAGGACACACAGGGACACAGAGATACAGGGACACACAGACACAGGGACACACGGACACAGGGACACAGAGACACACGGACACAGGGACACGCGGACACAGGGACACAGAGATACAGGGACACACAGACACAGGGACACGCGGACACAGGGACACGCGGACACAGGGACACGCGGACACAGAGACACACGGACACAGGGACACGCGGACACAGGGACACACGGACACAGGGACACGCAGACACAGGGACACGCAGACACAGGGACACACGGACACGCGGACACAGAGACACACGGACACAGGGACACAGAGACACACGGACACAGGGACACGCGGACACAGGGACACACGGACACGCGGACACAGAGACACACGGACACAGGGACACGCGGACACAGGGACACACGGACACGCGGACACACGGACACAGGGACACGCGGACACAGGGACACGCGGACACAGGGACACGCGGACACAGGGACACACGGACACAGGGACACGCGGACACAGGGACACACGGACACACGGACACAGGGACACACGGACACAGGGACACACGGACACAGGGACACACGGACACAGGGACACGCGGACACAGGGACACGCGGACACAGGGACACACGGACACAGGGACACACGGACACATGGACACGCGGACACAGGGACACAGGGACACGCGGACACATGGACACAGGGTCTGCTCTGACCTCTGACCTGTTAGGATTGAACAGAAAGTTCATGGCTGAAGAACCCAATGAGTTATTTGGTGAAATATTTCATAAATAGTGTTTTTTATTTCATTAATAGTGTTATTATTTATTTTGTGACTTTCTTCTGTGAAGATCCGACCCACCGACCGATGGACCCTGGCCCCCCCATCACAGAGCAGCTTTGTTCCCATTACAGGACAAAGTCTGGGACCCCTGCTATAGACATATTTAAGACAGAATCGCTGATGTCCTCCCCCAGGAATCTGAACGGCAAAAATAACGGCAGACACTTTAACAGGAATCCCCCCCCCCCCCACCTCAACATTGTTTGAAAAATGGCTGGTAGGGTGGGGCAAAGTAAAGTGGGAATGTTATTGACTCCACCCACCTGCCAAACTATGGTAAATGGCGTATTCTTGTTTAACGCTCGCTAAGCGCTTTACAGTCACACTCATTCACCCATAAACACAGGCGCCAGCTGTCCACCAGGGGCAGCGTGGGGTTCAGTGTCTTGCCCAAGGGCACTTCGACACATGGGCGGGCAGGGCAGGAATCGACCCTGCAATCTTCCAATCATAGGTCGACCGCCCTGACACTGCACCACAGCCGCCCTGGTGTGTCAGAAGATCCACAACCCTCATGGTAACAGTGAAACCGTCGGAGGCCTTCAGCTCTCAGCTGTTTGTCAGCTGTTGGACAGAACAAGTAAAATAAATTCAAGTTGCTGTGTCGTCACAACTGATTCTTTCCTTTCCTACATTCACACGAGTCCGTCTGTGAATCCAGGAGCTCAGACCTCAAAGACTTGTTAGTCTTTAAATCATGAGGCTGCTTGAAACTGAGAGCAGCTGGAGCCAGATCCGTTTCCCAGGTGACCACCAGTTGCTGCTTCTCTATCAAGTTCTTCTTCATTCACTTCCAGTGAGACGACCCAAAACTGGACCCAACAAACAGCCTGACCTTCGTTACCATCGCCAGCTCTCCAGCGGTCTTAGTGGGCGTGTCCCAAGACACAACAGGTGTCTTTGCTCCACCTTTCTGCCCATTTACTGAGGAGTTTGATGACATCATATCCAGGTAACATGTCATGGGTCACAAAGCTGAACACTGGCCTGACGCCTGACCACATGGTCCAGATTAAACTAACGGAAGATTTGCTGAAAACCCAGATGTCCTTTGTGCTTCAGAGACGCTTTTTAAAGCAATGATTCATTGATGATAAACGGTCTCATCCCTGAAGGAGTGGTGGACACTAAGACATCCAAGTACTTTCCAGAAAGTACTGGGAGCTCAGTACCCGGACCAAATGGCGGATGTGTCGCCCTTTAGCCTTTCAACCCTGGTCAG
This sequence comes from Oryzias curvinotus, assembly GCA_023969325.1. Classification (NCBI taxonomy): domain Eukaryota; kingdom Metazoa; phylum Chordata; class Actinopteri; order Beloniformes; family Adrianichthyidae; genus Oryzias; species Oryzias curvinotus. The sequence goes on from CM043708.1 coordinate 34,581,948, forward strand.
TCCAGTGTAAAGAAATGGAGGTAATCGGACGGGAAATGCCCCCAGGCTCACCCCGGTGCACGGCGGCCTCCAGGCACAGCAGCAGGTGTGACAGGCGGGCCTCGCGGGCGCGTGGGAGGGCGGTGTCCAGGCTGCAGTGCTGCTTCTTCAGGTCTAGCTTACAGGCTTTGGCCAGAGAGTAGCTGACTCTGTAGTCCTGGGAGATGAGCTTCTGCCGGGTGGTCAGGGCGTCCCGACACTGGGGGGTGGAGACACACGTCATCAGCCAGCCACACTGCTTACATTTGTTAGGGGGGGTTGGTCTTTTTTCCTACCTTTTCTGACATGGCCTCTTCAAACTTGTGGTTGAACAGGCATTTGTAAACTCTCCCCTCTCCAGCCTGAACCTGCAGGAAACCGTGAGAGAACCGCTGCAAAGCCTTCCTGTGGCACCAGAATGTCAGATTTTCTACGTGGGCTTTGCTTTTTACTAATGCCAACTAAAGACAAGCCCAGAAATGACATCATGATGCCATCACTCTGTTATAAGCTAGCGGGACAGAGTGTCAACAAAGGAATGATGGGATATCAGCGTAGAGCTACTTCCACGCCAACAGTTCTGCCCCCAATGGCTTAGAGCAGTGGTCCCCAACCACCGGGCCGTGGACCGGTACCGGGCCGCGGGACACTTGGCACCGGGCCGCGGAGCGGTGCCAGGCCGCGGGAAATTTTTGCACCGGGACGCACAGAAAGAAAAAATAATTTCCATTTTATTGTTTTTTTTTCCGACAAAAACGTTTTATTTTGAAAAGTGACCGGATTCATTTTGTTACATCTGTCACACTTAACGCACGTCAAAGTCGCGACACCAAACATCAGGTGATAAACCCCACTAAAATTAAACCCAAACAACCACAATGAGCAAAAAACAAACTTCTTTAGAAAGTTGCTTTGACAAGGGGAAAATTATAATTATTATTGTTATTATTATTATTACTAAAGAGAAAATACCACCCCTGGTCCACAGTAAATCTGTCTTGCGTCGCACCTCAAATGATCATCCTCTAACACAGAAGGGCTCCATCCCATTGGTCCAATGCATGAACGGATTCATTTGATTCGTTAAATACTTCACGCTGTCATAGGATTAACACATTTAAGGTAACCATTTATTGCAGTTGTCACCGTCTTTTGCGATATGCATACTGCACAGGTTGATATCGTGATAACGATAAACTTGTGATATATTGTGCAGGTCTTCTTTCTATCAATAATATTCATTCCTGAATGATGGTAAACAATGAAAGCATTCAGCACTTTTCCTAAATCACCACTGAGGGATTTTCTTTTACTCTGAGGGGAACTTATTTGATCAAAAATAGATTCAAAGTAAAGACCAGCAGAAACCCTGTCCCTGATACCCCCAGGGGTTTTAGATTTACCACCAGGGGCAGCAGAAACAACTGCTGCTTAATTTTCCATCTATTTCAACGATTCAACGCTTCAAATGTTCATCTCTTTCAGCTTTTTCCAGCTCTGACTTCTGGTTCTTCAAATCCTTGAACGTTTCCAGATATTCCAGGATTTCTGCCTCCACTGAAACACATGGGGATCCTTGGGGCAGAAGCTCGTGGGTTCGATACCCGGCTCTGGCATTTTTCACAAACACGTCTTTTTTGTTATTGAGCAGAAAAAGTTGAGTTTGGTCTGAATGTGAAATCCAGGAAATCCCATCGTTGGATTTTTGGAGAATGTCTTGGTAAGATGGAGCAGAGCGCAGTATTTGGTGAATAACAGAAGTTCCCCTCAGTCCTTTGTGATGTCACTCTGGTTGGTCGGAGCAGAAGTCAAAGGTTATCAGGATGAAACTGTAGCTGCTATTTGGGTCCATCCTTCCATGGAAGAATGTTTCTCTGATGAGCATTACAGACAACTGTTTTTGTTATTTTAGTTTATTTCATTTTATTCTTTATTTATTAAGTATTCCTATTTCTTTCTTTCTTTCCATTTTATCTTTTTAACTCAGACTTTTAGTACCTCCACATACAGAGAGGGCGGATGGGGGTAAACATTACGCTTTCCTTCCACCTTTTTCTTGCCATTTCCAGCCACTTTGAGTTTGTGACCCAGAGAAACTCTGGTGAACTGCAGGAACAGACCATGTCTGCTACTACAGACGCTCCGTTTGAGTCTACACTTAGGAACAAGAACTTCTTTTTGCAAACCTTTTCCAATCAAAATTCCACTAGAACAATAAGTTAAAGCAGAATCCTTTGGCATGATTTGACTCTTTTGACAAGCATGTTGGGTTTCAGTGTAAATCAAAGTGTTTCCTCACATTCAGACAGAACCTCTCACGGTCATCTCGGCAGGCAAAGTAAAGATGTCTGTCCAGGTGGAAGTCGTCTGAGGACAGCTCCGCCACCCGCAGGATGGCTTTCTGGCACTCCTCTTTGATTGGGTGGATGTGATTCTGCTGCTCCGCCTCCTTTACCAGAGCCTTCTCCAGACAGGCGATCACCTCTCCCTGAGAGTGGATGTCCTGTGAACAGGTCGAGCAGCATCAGTGCTGAAACTTCTGCTAACAGACCGAAAGCCCAAGGCTTAGAAAAAGGTTCACAAACAGCTCAGTGGCCCCAGACCATGATACCACCACCTAATTGGACGAGCTTCTATGGTCTCATTCATCCAGCAGAGTTTTCTAAAAGTTTCTCAAAGTTCATATGGAGATGTGTGAGGTCAAACTAAGGGGAGTTGTTCTGTTCTGTACTGTCCAGCAGTGCGGTCAGCCATTGTTTCCAGATCTCTTGATGGTGGAGCCGTGAACGCTGCTCATCCCTGCAGTACCCTGGATTTTAGTCTGGGTCTTTCTTAGCCTGTGACCCCCTGAGAAGGTTCAGGCCTGTTCCACGTCACCTTCAGTGGTGGATGATGGTTAATGGTGAACGTCTCAAAGCTGCAGCAGCGTTTTCATAAAATCTGAATGACATTTTGGTTGTTTCTGACTTTCTTCAGATGTCACCCTTATGTTTAGATCTTTCCGTCTCCTACCTTTAAACGGGTTTACTGAAGAAGAACAGGCGTGGCAGTCACTGGCTCTGGGGCCAGCTTTGGGGTCAGTCTCTTTTTCATGCAGGGACATGTACGGTTAACCACCAACGAAGTTATCTGAACTGAACGCACGCCAAGGAAGCCTGAACCGTCCGACGGGAAGCAGAGCCGTGCGTTAATTTCTGATAATGCACACTTGGAAGGCCATCAACCTGCTTATATCATGGTCACTTACAAAAAAAAAAAATATTCAACCAGTTTTTAGTCCTTTTATTCTTGTTATTTTTTTGGTTTGGATCACTTTTTTCACAAAAAGTGGACTATTTTGTGTGGTGTGTTGTCATGGCAACAGACAAGCGCTGAGCAAGCACCGACCTCAACTGCAGTGGCAAAGGAAACCAACATCTATGCTGATGATCACGATGTGTTAAATAAAGCAGCAGATCAGAGAGAAAGTTCACCTCTAACCACTTGTTTCTGCCCAGATGATGAAGCTAAAGGTTGTTTTAAAGAAGCTGGCGCAGTGATACAGAACATTTAAGCTAGCCGACCGGAACTTCTTCTTTCACCGTGTGGTTATCAGGTTTTAATGCATACCCAGCAGCCAATCAGAATGGAGTATTCACCCGGACCACGGTATAAGTAGATTTGAATTCATCTTTCCTCACTACCTCGTTGATCTTTGTCTCATATTTAAATTGTTAATAACCTAAAGCATTTCATGTGACCAGCATGCAAACTAACTGTTTCACTTTATCACCCCACTATACATGTGCACTGATGACTGACCCCCCAGGTGAGAGATAAGTTTTTAACTTGGTATTAGATAATCTTCATGTACAAAAAAATACTTCTGTAAAAATAAATTCAAAGAATAAAAACTCTCCTCGTACAGAAGCCACAAAAGTGTGTGTTTGTTGTTCCTTCCATGAAGAACGAAAGTCTCAGTCCTCCTTTTCCTGCCCTCACCTTCTGCCCCACATTGATGCTTCCGCAGTGCAGCAGGTTGACGTCTTCCTTGCATTTGTCCATGAACCCACAGATGAGTCTGTAGTCACTGAAGACGATGCTGGTCATCTTGGTGACATACTGGTTGCACTGGTACTCGCTGATGTTGCCACGGTGATCCACCAGGCAAGACACAAGGTAGCCCCTCCCTCGTTCTTCGTCGTTGCACTCCTTTATCTGGAGGTGTGTTGAGGGGGAGGAGTCAAACAAACAGAACCACCAAGGTGGAACCATAAAGTGAAGTGAGGAAGGAGACCGACCTCTGCAATGGTGCTCTTGCAGACCTCCAAGGCCACAGACTCAAACTTAGGATCGGTGGTCAGGTTGAGTTTGTAGCTCCACAGAAGCTAAAGACGGGGAGGAAGGACACATGCATGACCGTTCACCAAGCACAGACATGATTCTCTGCTGCCAACATGTAGGACTGCTTTTTAACACGGGTCTGGACGGCACCGGGTAGAACTCAGCAGCCGACACAAGAGCAAAAGTTCCAGCATGAACACACTGATGTACGGTCCAATCAGGAGCAGCTTCAACCCAATGAGAGCAGGATCGTAAATAAAAAACATCTGAAAGCAGCGTCGTGTTATAAACTTAAAAGTAATATTGAAAATGTAGAAAAAGGAGAGGAAATGACATCACCATGGCCTCTGTCAGACTGAGGATTCAATTGGGTTTCTGCTCATGACTTCATGATTCCATTCAACTTTGGATTTAAATCGTAAAATATATCATCTCATTTCTTAAATCTGTGTTTATTCTGACTCAAAGGTCCAATCACATGTAAGCAGGTCCAGCAGGTCAAGGAGTTCTATCAAAGATTGGTGGACGGAGAGCCGAGTGGCTCAACTGAACCGTCAACCGTCCTTTAAGGGCTAAAGCCCAACGAGGCGAACGTGATCCAAGTGATGGAGCCGACCGGAGTGGAGCCAGCAGTCAGGGGAGGCAAATGAAGCGGGCGGTGCCTCACCCATTCTTATATTACCCCTCATTATCCTCACCCTCACCCTCACTATCCTTACCCTCATTATCCTCATTTAGCGTACACATGAAAGAACACTTTCCACTTTTGATCTTAATAATCAGTTAAACCCAGACCTGTATTTTGTCTTTTTGTTTTCTCTCTTTCCGTTCGTCTTTTCTTTGAGTGTTTTTAGTGTTTGAGGGAAAGGCGTGTCCACGTGAGCCCATGTGTGTTCTTCAGTGGTTGTTGAAAACGTTCAATACATGTTTGTTGTGTTGTGTTTCGTTTGGTCTGACTGCAAAAAGGACAGATGTAACATCATTAAACACGTCTCCAAGCTGGACTTTCACTCAAAACCTGAAGCAATAAATGATGAATGAATAATTAATCACTGCTAATTAATTGCCCTTTGCAGGGTATCTGGCAATGACAAAGCTTTAGGAGTCAGACATCATTGAAACCACAGATGCAGATGCGGTATTTAGATTGTGACATACGGACAGAGAAAACGTGGACATGTGTGTTTGGATGTGGTGAGGCAGTACTTACATGGTTGCAGTCGGGGGCGAGCTCCATGTGCTGCAGGAAGAGGAGAGACAGAACCGTCAGCTCTTCCATGTTAGGTGTTGTGAACAGAAGACCTTCTCTGAGGCTCGCCGCTGAAGCTCCTACACTCCTTCATTCAAGCTGGGAAACTGCATTTCTCACTGCAGTTTTTTCATGTCAAAACAACAAACCAACTCTATAAAGAGGATTTCCTTTTATCAGTCTTCTCCTTCTCACCTCGTCACACACGCCTGTGCACGTGGCTGTCACGCGGCACGTGCTCAGTCTACTTACACACACACGCGCACTGTTTCAGAAACACACACACATCCTCATTCTACAACAGAAGTTTCTGTCTTGCGAGGAAATACGACACATTTATTGCGATCGAATTATTCATTTCCATTGTATTCATTTCCATTACAAGCTGCGTGCGTCCTTGAGTGCACGACACGGCTGCCCGCCGGAGGATTTTGTGTTGGGGGGGGGGGGGGGTGTTATTACTGTTGTCACTTTGTAACACCAAACATGAACGCGCGCTGTTAGATTTCCATGAATATCACTACATGTTTTGGATTGGGAACTATTTTGTGTCATTCCTCCTACTCCTACACACGACGCTCCGCACTCACACAGTCACAGTCATTCTACAACACCTACATAGTTCATTAGTTCAATAGGTAGTAGTTAGTTGTTACTGTTATTTGTTAATAAAGAATAGTACGTTGTATTTATTTCCAATGAGGCCGCCGGGGGATTTTTTTTTGGAGGGAGGGAGTTAACTGCGACACCGCGCCCCCTGGTGGTTCATCACCACGGTGAACAAAAATTCGACACCGTCACAACTCTATGGAGGAGTTTACACGGATCATTTCAATAAAAGTGTACAAATGTGACTTTAATTTGACTGGTGTTCATCTTAGAAACAGTTTTCCAGCATAAAATCCTTCAGACACCAGAACCTTCTGCACTAATGTTTCTCTCTTGTCAAATCTACAAAAATCTATTGAATGATTGCAACAGAGAGAAAAACGTCTTTTGGACATGGAGGACCTACAACCACAGGGAACACATTCCAAACCGAGCCAAGTAAAGATGGTTCTTGGAGCCCAGCAACAGACTGGTGACCTTTTCTGGGCGAGCATCACCATCATGGCTGGTTAGGGTTAGCTGGCTGGCTGGTTAGGGTTAGCTGGCTGGCTGGTTGGGGTTAGCTGGCTGGCTGGTTAGGGTTAGCTGGCTGGCTGGTTGGGGTTAGCTGGCTGGCTGGTTAGGGTTAGCTGGCTGGCTGGTTGGGGTTAGCTGGCTGGCTGGTTAGGGTTAGCTGGCTGGCTGGTTGGGGTTAGCTGGCTAGCTGGTTAGGGTTAGCTGGCTGGCTGGTTAGGGTTAGCTGGCTGGCTGGTTAGGGTTAGCTGGCTGGCTGGTTAGATGGATGGATTTACGGTGATTGTTATGTGTAGAAAGTAGCTGCTGTCAGGTCCTTATTGACTGACAGTGAGCTGGTGGTGAAGAATAAAACAGAATGTGGACTGCTGAGGTTTACATTGAGGTTTTGGTTAAAGCGATCAGAAGACTGACCATCTCTGCACGCCGGTCTGTGCTACGCACACTTTAAGGTGCTTGAACACAAAGAGGAGCAACCAGTACATCATACTTCAGGGTCGGAAGTGAAGCTGTTAAAGTAAATGACAACATCTAACGTTTGAAAAACTTGACTGTAGTTAATGATTCAAGTTAGTCTAAGAGAGCTCCTCTGGCTTAAACCCAAAGGACAAATCCATTCATCTGCAGATCTAACTGTCAATCATAAACTGGGAAGCAGCCGAGTATCACAAGACTTCCTGCCGAACTCAGTTCTGATCTTTGGAACAACAACATGTGCAAAGGTTTACGAGCAAAGGAGCTGCTGGTTCTACAGACAGTAAAGAGTCAGATATGCAGGTTAGCAGGAATCAGAAATAAACCAGAGTGACGCCGTCATCCACGGCACAGCGAGGTCCTCCAACCCCACAACCAGTTCAAAATCCCTGCAGCAATGGCTCTGATGGCTGTGGTGCATTCACAGGGATAAAAATACTGTAGGACACACAGCTTCTAAAAGAGGAACTACATTCACTTTTAGTTTGTCACCAAACAGAACAATTCAACTTTATTGATTTCAGATTTGAACTATTCTGCTTTGCTGGTTAGTCTGGAGTGTAACACTTACAGTTTCTATAAAAACAACCTGGCAGCAAACTGTCCATGCCATATCGCTACGGTGAATTAAAGTCTAGTTTTTCTTAGTCCAAGAATAAAAGATCCCGTCTCTTCCCTTAAACCAGGGGGGGTCAAACTCCCTCCATGTTTTCCGATCAACCTGCCATTGAAGCGGCTCATTGGCTAAACACAACACACCTGATCCAGGTAATCAGCAGCAGGTAGGAATGGTTTGTACAAAAACCAGCAGGATGATGGCCCTTGAGGCCTGGAGTTTGACATCCCAGAATGTGCAGTAGACCCTCCATAACAGTTCAGGGCCTGGTTTTAGCTTTTAAACTCACTACGGACACGTCTGTCTGTCATCTCCAAAATACATCCAACAACAAAAACTGTATTTAATACCACCTGACTCAGCTCACTACCACCATAGATGAGACCTTCTACTGGCTCAGGAACACGGATGTAAAGCCATTTGGGTAGCAGAGTTTGTGTACACTGACGTCTTGGCCGTCAGTAAAGGGTTGTGTCTTTTATCACAACAAAGATCTGAAATTTGCATTCGTATGAAGGCACCCGTTAATACAGTGTCAAACCTGCACTGGAGGTATACATCCGCTAACTTTACAGCCTTAGGAAGTGAAAAGACGTCATGTGCTTTAAGAAAACAACAGCTCCAGCTGGGCATATGTGAAGACTAAGCTTCTAATCCTACACAAAGACCCCACAACTGTTTTACCATTTTATTATCAATTAAGTCAACTGAGAACCGATTCTCCTTCACAAAAACAACAGGGCCAAGAGGCAGGACAAAGGGCCAGCATGAGAACAACAGCAAAGCAACATTTAACCTACAATGATCGCAAAGTACAGTTGGGTGGTACTGGTACATATGACAGAGTAAGAAAAGCCACCCATTGAATTCTGATGGTGCACATAAAGCCTTCATTGAGACCCTGTCCTGACTTTACCACGCTCAGCTCAAGAGCCAAAAAAGGCAATAATGGATAAAGTGGTCTGTGGGTCATGTGTCCACCCACCTGCCAATCAAAATACCTTAAAAATGTTCAATTTTGAATTATAATAAAAATAAAATGGTGTTCTTAGAAATATAATAATCTTCACCCAGTTGTTGTGAATGGGAAGTAAAGCAATAGAATGTTTGCACGTATGTTGTTTGACTGTAAAATCGGACTTTTTAACCCTCTGAAACCTGCCTCCAGTGGTTCTTGGTGGAGCTACAACCGTTGATCAAGAAAAGAAATTTCTTGGGCGGCATTATCCGCTTTTGTCGAGGTAGAAATGCTGAAAAGACTGAATTTTTCCAAATATAGTCCCATGTCAGGTCTTTGAGAGCCATTTTTTATGAATCCAGGAGGAGCCTCAAGCAAATGGTCCTTCTATTCCGCCATCTTTGATTTGATTTCAAATCAAAAATAAAAAAACATGGCCTGTTGTTCACTCTTCACCATCACCATTTTTTTATACGTTTTTTTTCTCACCGAGAAGAAGGGTCAAAGGGCAGAGATGCCCAGTTCAGTTTAGTCTGTTTAGTTAGTTCAGTTAGTTCACTTTAGAATTTTCCTATTGAATTCTATGTATTCATGATCCTAATGATTTTATGTTTACTTAACAACTACAGTAGGAAGCCCATCGAGACAACTGTTGATGTGATTTGGGATTCTAGAAATAAAACTGAATTAAAAATAGAATGGACACTTATGAAAGAAATAAGAAATATATTATATATGATTTAATATTATATCACTTTGATCAAAAATATCCACTATTAAATCTGAATATTAAGTGTGGATAAATAAACTATTTATTTTATTTTCTAATAATAAAAAGCAGTTTTTCCACATGAGTGCTTGGACCATAGCAATAATGAAGAACATCGTGGCTATTGGACCAGAACACGTCCATTATCAGCCAATCAGAATGGAGAATTCCTCTGGACCACGGAGTAAATGGTAAATAAACACACGTGGATCCTAGTAGGGGTCCACATGTCCTCAGGACCCCTGGGTGGACCCCCAGGACTTCAGGTTAATGTTAACTATGACAAACAATTGGTTTTAGGAAAATCTACCTGGAATAATTGAATAAAGCACAACTGCTTCAAGTTTTACCATAGTAATTTATGAAACAGTGTTTTTGATCTAAACTACAGACCTCACATTTCAGGTTTGAGTTTCTATCATTTTGAGTCTTTCTAGGCTAATGTTGTTGTTTTGAAGCGGTTTCCCGGTCTTTTCGTCACGAATCGGCCGCTGACCGGCCTCGGGGACACCCAGCAGGTGGGGATGGTCCCCCCCTGACCGGCCGCCCCCCGCTGAGGCGCTGCCCGCCCGCCCGCCCGCACGGACGGACGCAGCCTTCGGCCCGCCGCTGGCCGCTTACCTCTCTGCGGTCCTGCAGGCACTCCAGCACGGCCAGGTTGTTGGTCCATGTGTGCTTCGGACACAGGCGGGACAGGTCCTCCCGGCAGGCCTCCTCCTCCGCCAGCTTCCAGCCGCTCGCCCGTCGAGGCTGGGCGGCCGCTTCCTCCTCGGCTGGCGGGTCGACGGCTCTGACCGCCGGCGGGTTCGGCGGTTCGGCCGGTCCGCTGGACACTTTAAAGCCGAGAACAGCGACACAGCCGTACAGACAAGCAGACAGCAGCAGCGGCAGCAGCGGGGGGCGACCGTGTGCCGCCATCTTTAGAGCTGTCGGGATGCAGATGAGCGGCATCACTTCCGGTCAGCCGTCGGTGTCAAAATAAGATAATCTGGACTCTGATATGAAGAACCTGCGCCTGTCAGAACCGGCGTCAATGGTGGGTCATTGGTTAATGCTATAGAGCTTATTTCTATGCTCATTTAAATGCATTTTTATAAACCGTCTGTCTGTCTGTCTGTCTGTCTGTCTGTCTGTCTGTCTGTCTGTCTGTCTGTCTGGATTTTTGCCTAAAATCCATGGGGAATTCTTGGTGCAGAAGCTGGCTGGTTCGATAACCAGCTCTGGTATTTTTCACAAAAGTATCTTTTTTGTTATTGTGCTGTTTTCACTTTATTAATGGTCAACTTTGATCATTTCTTTTTTACATTTTTTTTTTTTTTTTGCCAATTATTACCCTTTAAGTTTCATTTTCATTCAGTAATATAACATTCAACCTGCATTATCTACTGGAAATGCAGCTCCTTCTTGTTTCGTTTTTATTTCACTCGGTTTTTGTGTAAGTTCTCCCTCTTACAAAGATGAGAGAGGCCTGTAATTTTCATAATAGGTAAACCTCAACTATGAGAGACAAAATGAGAAAAAAATCCAGAAATTAAATTGTCTGATTTTTTTAAGATTTTATTTGTAAATTATGGTGGAAAATACGTATTTGGTCAAAAACTACAGTTCAATTCAATACTTTGTTGTATACCCTTTGTTTGCAATGACAGCAGTCAAGCGTTTTCTGTGAGTCTTCACCATTGACTGTATGACATAAACTGGACAATCGCTTTTAACGTCACCCATAGAAAATGCCTCGCTTTTGGTTCCAACCAAATAAAGTCAATTCACTCTCCATTTTTCCGTGATATGTCCTTCGCCCCATTGGAACCTGATGTCCTCAGTAAGCCATGATTGGCCCAGCTGCATTTCTATGGCAACCACTCTCTCCAATCAGGGGTGAGCATGTTAAAAGGCCACACCCCTACCACTGAAAGCAGGCTCTAGACAAACTGCCAATCAAACGCTTTGAATGTTTGATGCAAGGCTACCTACCCTTATTGAGGCATCTTATTGGTCGCTTTATAACTTGAATAACTTGATCTACAGCAAAAATATCATTAAAAAATAGGATTAGGAAGAACACGTTAAAAAAAGATAGTAGAGCAAGAATTGTTATTGGCAAACACAATGACAATGTTTATTTCTCTATAGGACTCTGGGATTTTGGCTTTTTGGGACCAGCGGGTACTTCCTGTTAAGAACGCCAGGGACATGGGTTGTTCAGTCCAGTTCTTATTTTACTGTCAATGGCAGGGCTCCAGACTAACTTTTTTCACCAGGAGCACTGTGGCCCCCAACTGAAAATTTTAGGGGCACAACCAGAAAATTTAGGGGCGCATACCGTAAATCAACATGTTAACCAAATCTACTAATTTCCACTGTATTACTAATAAATACTTTAAGAATAGATGCAGAAATTACAATGTGCTGTTTCAAATTCAGTGTCACATTTTATTCTGCACTTTTGAAGATGCAACAACAGCTAAACTGACAGAACCATCACTGTCATGACAGTACAAATAGTAAAGAAAACGGATGGAAATGTATCTTTTTGACACCAAACAGGTGCAGCCAAGATGCACAATAAGCGTGTTTGAGATCACCCAGGTGGACTCAACGCTGCACAGATCACCTGGTGTGAGACATATATTTTTGTTTTTGCCTGAACATCACCTGTCAATCATCACAAAAATATCGCGAGAAAGGGGTGGGAGCAAGGGGCAAACCTACCCGGACACAGCTAGAAATTTAGTACTGAACTGACTGAAAGCTGCCCTACAGACTACAAAACAATGCATTATGGGACATGTGTCCGGATGGTTTTTGTAGTTGAGTGATTAATTAAAATAATTTAAAATACCAGTTATTTAAAAAAAAAGGCTACATACATTACAAAACATTAAAATAATTATAAAATATATAATAACACCCCCCCCCCCACCGCCTGGTCTCCACCAACGATCCAGGCGAGGTGCCGGTTCATCTCAAGCACGTCTATCGTTGCATTTTCCCCACGTATTTTCAGTGTGTCTAAAGCTAATGTTGTTTTTGCTCGAGTGTGTTTAATGTCCAAGCTCCCTTAGCTGTCACGCATGTAGGTGTGGGACATTTATTCTCCTCAGCTGACCCGACTCCCGCGGGAGCGGTGTGCTGCCGTAACAGCCATGCATAAACCGTTTGATGCGCCGCCGTAACCGTAGCCAAAACTTAACCTTCCTCCGGTTCTGTGTGACCCAGAGAAAAGCTCAGCACGGACTGCATGTATTTAGAAAATTACGAGCAGGTGTCCTGCTTTCAAGCCCTGTCATTGTCCCGCCCCCAAGAGTCATATACCCCGCTGTGATTGGTTGGTCATCTCCGTGCACAACAATGAAAAAGTGTCATTCATACAAACTGACGGGCTGCAGTAACATTAAGGCGGGGGCCGCAAAAGATCATCTTGGGGGCTGCAAATAGCCCGCGGGCCGCGAGTTTGAGACCCCTGCTGTACACTCTGGCACTGGTACACTAGCCGCAGGTCGGAAGAACGAATCAATAGTTCACTTACTCATAGCTCAGACGCACATATCAGGTTGTGATGATATTTGTCTCCGTTTCCTTCCCACAGATGTTAACGCGCGCTCGATTATCTCCAGGCCCCTCCCCCTCCACGCATTTTAGCCACTTACAGCGGCTTTCCCTATTCTTCTCACATGCAGTGGCCGCCTCACAGACGGGCATCACGCAAGTGTGTGCTCGCGTTTCACGAGTATGTGCGCGAGTGTGTGTGTCTGCCTGCGTGCGTGTGCGCTCGCGTCTCATTGATTATTTAATTGATCTTTGACGTGCCCCTTCCACGTTTAATGTATAAAAAAAATACGTAGGGTGGGGGAGGCAAATTTACTGGTCGCGCATGTGCGACTGGATGTAAAATTCAGTCGCACACTCTCAAATTTTGGTCGCAAAATGCGACCAATTGGTCGCAGTCTGGAGCCCTGAATGGTCTTCACCTGGTTTTCACAAACTGTTGCTGGTATTTTGGTCCGTTCCTCCATGCAGATCTCCTCTACAGCAGTGATGTTTGGGGCTGTTGCTGAGCAACACAGACCTTCAACTCCCCCCAAAGTTTTTCTATGGGGTTGAGATCTGGAGACTGGCTAGACCACTCCAGGACCTTGAAATGCTTCTGATGAAGTCCCGCCTTCATTACCCGGTCAGTGTGTTTGTTATTGTTGTCATGGTGAAAGACCCAGCCATGTTTCATCTTTAATGCTGATGGAAGGAGGTTTTCACTCTAAATCTGACCATACATGGCAGGGGGACACGTCTGGCCCTGCAGGGTTTGAGTCCCTGGTGGTGTAGTGTGTTACTGATGGAAGCCTCTGTTACTTTGGTCCCAGCTCTCTGCAGGTCATTCACTAGGTCCCCTGTGTGGTTCTGAGGTTTTTGCTCAATGTTCTTCTGATCATTCTGACCTCACGGGGGGAGATCTTGGGGGGAGTCCCAGATGGAGGGAGATTCTCAGTGGTTTTGCATGTGTTCCATTTCCTAATAATTGCCCCCACAGGGGATTTCTTCACTCCAAGGTGCTTACCTGTTGCAGATTCAGTCTTCCAGCCTGGTGTTTCTGGTGTCCTTAGACAGCTCTTTGGTCTCCATAGTGGAGTTTGGAGTGTGACTGTTGGAGGTTGTGGACAGGTGTCTTTCTATAGATAACCAGTTCAAACAGGTGTCATTGATACAGGTAACCAGAGGAGGACAGAGGATCCCCTACAGAAGAAGTTACAGGTCTGTGAGAGACAGAAATCTTGCATGTTTGTTTTTGACCAAAAACTTATTTTCCACCATAATTTACTAATAAAAAAACCAGGCACAAACACAGCATGTTAAAATGTTCTCAATGGAGCAGCGGTAGAAGGACATCAGCAGTTTCTCGCGCAGGTTGTTCTTTACAAGTCTAAAGAAGTACATTCTCTGCTGGGCCTTCTTCACCAGAGAGCAGAAATTTGAAGGCAGCCACCCTCTTCACACAGTCCCCGCCGATGTACTGAATATCTGTTTTTTTCTCCTGTAATCCACTACCAGTTCCTTGGTCTTGTGAGTGTTTAGAACCAGGTTGTTGTCCCCACACTAGACACGGAGCCGCCCCACCTCGCCCCGATAGGTGGACTCATGCCCCTGGAGATGAGCCCCACCATAGCGGTGACTTCACACAGATCCATCTGAAGAGGCTAACCATGAAACCAGTGAGGGTCTTTTCCTGGTTTCCATCAGTCTGAGTCCTTCTGTTCTTTCTGCAGATTCTGGATCAGCAGTGAATGATCTACCAGAGGCAGAGCCACCAGTTGAATCAATTAAAAAGTTTGCCCTTGCTTCATGCATCTGATTAATAACCTTGTTTCTAAGAGATGTAAATATCTGATGGTCACTTGAAGTTTTGGTTTTTAGGGATTTTTGTCAATGTCTCTCTCTCTCATTGATTGTCTAATATCATTATTGATTCATGGTAGGCTTTCTATACTTTTTCGATACTCTTTTCTTTGATAAATCAGCCAATGTCTCATTAATTATTTGTATAAGGAGATTCGAGCTTTCTTTAGTGTTATTGTTTTCAATTGGCACTTCACTTTCAATTCAATTCAATGTTCACTTAGTGCACAACAGGTGGCACAAGCAACACGTACAGACTGTGAATTGTCACAAGTCTACCAGTTCATTATGGAAGGTTGGCCTTGACAACAGGAAGAACACCTAAAGCCGTTCAGCATGAGGAAAAATGAACTTTTCACTGAACAAGGTTGTGTTCTTTGGGGAACAACGGTTGTCATACCTTCCAAGCTGAGGGGGAAAATCCAGTTTCAAATGCATATTGAATATCTGTGTAAATGGTTACATCTTTCCCTTTCATCAGTTTACATGCTTCTGTCAGAACTATTAACTCTGCTGCTTGAGCTGAGTAATGCGAAGGCAATGGCTCTGCTTTTAAAGCTATGGTTAGAGTCACAACAGCATAACTTGTCTGGGTTTTTCCTGGTTCAGTTTTCTTTGAAGAACCATCTACATTAAGTATTTGACCTTTTGTCAGTGGTTGATCTTGTAGGTCATGTCGGCTCTTTGCTGTTCTTTCTGCTAATGCTTGGCAACCATGCACACTTCCATCATTAGGAAGTGGCAACACTGTAGCAGGGTTCAAGGTGGTGCATCTTTCTATCGTGAGGTGTGGTTGCGACAATAATGTGGCCATGCAGGATAAGTGTCAGGCAGGCGACAAAAAAGTTACGTTTGTCTGTAAAAGTCATGCTGAAACCGCATGCAGAACCTTAAGGGTCAGTGGGTGGAATAGTACTATCGTTGCACTGACTTCTACTGTCGTTGATGCTGCAACTAATGCTCTGACGCAATGCGGTAGTGCACATGCCACACTATCTAATTTTGAGGAGAAATAAGCTACGGGTTTCATTTTGTCTCCATGATGTTGGACTAAAACTGAGGTCATAAAATGACCTTTGCAGTCTACCATTTGTACAAAAGGTTTACTATGATCAGGTAACGCTAAGGCTGTGCTGGACACCAGAACCTGTTTGATGTTACAAAAGGCCGTGTCTGCTTCTTGTGTCTAGTTTACAGGGGAAGTCATTTGTAAACCTTCTTAATACATTAACTTTTGAAGGGGAGCCGTTATTTCAGCATAGTTCGGTACCCAGTTCTGCAATAATTAGTCAGGCCTAAAAACATCATTTTCTTTTTCGTTAGAGGTTTTGGTGCTTGCAGAATTACAGTTTTCCATTCTTCCATAATTGTGCGTCCTGCTGTGCTTAAGTTATGACCAAGATATTTTAGCTGTTCCCTGCACAGCTGTTATTTATTTTTACTGACTTTGTGGCCTTCATCAGCTAAATGTTTTAACAGTGCCACTGAATCTTTCTCACAAGTCTTTTTATCTGGTGATGCTATCAGAACATCATCTACATAAATTAATATTTGACTTCCCCCTGGAGGTTGGAATTTTGCCATGCTCACTATCATTACTTGAGAATAAATAGTAGGGCTTTCGCAATAACCTTGCGGTAGTCTGGTAACCAGTACTGGCTGTCCCTGTGGACAGGCACAGAAAAGAATGCATTACTGATGTCTACCTCTGTGAAGACGGCTGCATCCGATCGTAACGAGTTCAGTAATGTATAGGGGTGAGGCACATAGGGGGCTCTTTGAATAACTGCATTGTTTACGCCTAGTTCAGACTTGTACCATCCTCCAACCAGTGGAGGGCACCTGTTCTTTCACTGGACTTATGGGAGTGTTGCACGGTGAGTTATTGTACTTGATAATTACTCCTGCAGATATTAAATCTTTAATTACTGGTTTTATTCCTTCTTGTGGATCTGGTTTTACTGTCAAACACATGGTCTATGTTCTGTTTTTGGTCTAATCTGAACTGGTAAAGCGCCTTTGATTAACCCTACAGCTGCGGGTCCTTTAGACCCCAGGGTTTCAGGGAGATCTTTTAACAGATCTTCCTCCTCCTCAGTTAACGCTAATAATCAGATGGCCCAGTCCTTTGGTTGTTCTTGCAAATGCACACCCATTTTAACAGAGACCGTCCAAAGCAAAGCCACTCGAGTCAGTCCAGTTGAGGGGCTTCTCTGGATGTGGGGTGATAGTGTTGGAATCCAGTCATCAGCACTTTCCTCCATCCTAACCATATCTCCCAGATCGGGCCACTCCTGATTGTGCCGTTCAGCACGGAGACATGTAGGGGGCGCCACATGTGATTAAAACTCCACATGTTTTCCCCCACTTTTACAGCCACAGCTGCACTGCTTTGTTCATCTGCATACAAATACGTAAAAGTGATTTTAGTTGGAGTCGCTCTTGCCAGCTGCTGTTCATACTCATAGTCTGGAGCAGGTGATTTTTTTTGTACCACAAGATCACGTGCATTTCATCTGGAGACATTTCATCTTCTACATCCATGACATGTTTTTTGCTTCTGCTAAAAGAGCCAGTCCTGTGTTCATTGGAGGTTTGTTTACAACATCCAAGCTGTAATAGTAATAGTAATAGTAATAGTAATAGTAATAGTAATAGGGGGAGCCTCCCCCTTTGACCACCTTCTAGCTTCAATGTTTCCTTGAGGAGTGGGGACGAGTGGGATGTTTAACAACCACAGTGCATCTCTTCCTAGCAGGTTGACTGGACATTCTGGAAACATGAGGACTGATTAGTCACAACTGGTTCCACAAGGATCTGTTAGTTGCACTAACTCTGACTGAGAAATACTGCTTTCCCTGAAACTCGCGTGGCTGCAGGCTTTGCTCCTGGATTTGGTTCTTTGATAACTGTCCTACATGCACCAGTGTCACACAGTAACGTCATTTCTTTTCCATTTATCCTTAATTTAACTTCTGGTTTAACATCTGCATAAACCAGTAAATCCTAGAAGTTTATCAACACCTCATCATTTCTATCTGACTCATCATTCTGCTTTTCAGAGAGTCCCGTATCAGAAAATGCAAAGCTCCCTGTCCCCGGTCTAGTCATGCTTGTTCTTTTTTTTCAGGGCAGTCCTTCCTTTCCACAGGTCCAACACCCTGGAAAGGGGAACCATAAGCTCCTCTCTGATGTCCTCCTCTACCTCTGAACCCTCTTCTGTTACGTCCTCTAAAACCTCCCCTGCTTCGGCTGCCTCCACCATGATAAAACACTTCTTCTTCTGCTCCTCCCTCAAAGAATGCTCCCATAGTTTTTTGTTTCTCTTTTCTTTCACTACCTTCTCAGCATGTAGAGCGTGATTCACATACTGTTCTAATGTTCCCGTGGATAAATCAATATAATGTTTTTGTACCCAGCTTCTACTAGCATCTTTTGATCCAGCATGCAGAGCATTTTTAAATTGCTGCTGATAGGGCCCATCTGCTCGTCCATCATCCTCTAAACCAGTGAAATGTAAAAGTAGACATCATGCTTAGTCTGTAATCATCAAAGCTTTCCTCATCTTTTTGTTTTATTCTACCAGTCTCTGTGTAGTTAGCTCTGCGTCTAAAACGCACCACTACTCCATCTCTGAAACCTTGAACTCATTGCTCCAGTAGGCCTGAACCTTGTGTCACAGGGTTGTTGCCATCCATAGATTCCAATCTCCCTGCCACAAAAAATAATAATTATATTATAATAATTATTAAAATATTGTTATTGTTATAATAATATTATAATAATAATATTATGAGGCCAGATTGGCATTATTATAACATAAAGCCAGTCCGGCCCCAAAGCGGCCATCCACACCTGCTGCACCTCCTGACCATTCAGATGGTGTGATCGTCTCAAACTTTCCATGTCCTGCACAAACGGATTCACATCTGCTTTGTAAGAAATGACACCTTCTATGGCTTTCTTAACATCTTCCATTGTCCTATACACTAAAGTAGTTGGGGGTTGATCGTCTCCTGCCTGGGGGTTTGCAACCCGGATCATTGGAAATGATTCTGTCATTGCTGATGTGTCTTCAGGTTCAGAGGGGAGAGGAGAAAGTCCCCCTCCCATCGTTATTGACCACTGTAATTTCTGCTCTGTCTGTGATCTAGTCATCATTCCTGTTTGAGAAGAGTCCCCATCATAAGGTGGGGGACCCTTTAACTGGGGGTAAAGAGAGCTGTTTACATCTGCTCTGTGTGGGGCAGTCGCCCCTCCTTCCTGCAGGCTCGTCCACGCACCATGAAGCCAGCGTCGTCATCCTCAGTTCTGTGAAACAACATTTTCCCCCCTCCCTTCACTCTCTCCCGATCTCTGAAGCTGCTCTGTCCTTTCTTTCCTTTTTTCTGCCTCTCTCACATTCAAATTCAAATGAAGTTTATTTCTATAACACCTTTCATGTACAAACGGCTCATGGTGCTGTAGATAAAAACAAAACAAGAATACAGAAAACACCAACCCCAATGCATGCAATACAATAATTAAATAAGCCCCCGCACAATAAAATACTCAAAACAAACACAAGTACAAGAGAGATGACTAAAGAAAAACACCTTAAGAAGAGAGAACCCAGAAGGTGCCGTCTCTCTGTCCTCCTATTGGCTGGGGTGTCAGTACTGACACAAACACAATGGTGAGAAAACACTCGTAAACAGTCTAACTTGGCTAAAGACATTAAAAAACAAATAAATATATGTTAATATGTCATACAAAATATAAAAGCAAACATTTCTAGATTAAACAAATATGTATGTAATAAAATATCATAAAATATAAGAGTAAAAATTCTAGATAAAACAGATAAAATGATAAAATTATATGATAAAACATATAAAGAATGAAGAATTCAAAAGATATGTTATGAGATCTAATTAACGGCTGAGTTAAACAGGCGTGTCTTTAGTTTCTTTCAGAAACCTGGACAGTGGATGAGGTCCTCACATCCTCAGGCTGTTCCACAGACGAGGACCGTAGTTTTCAAACGAGGCCTCGCCGTGGTTTTCTGTCCTGACCTTGGAGACCTTCAGCAGGCCCGCCTGAGGCCTGAGGACCTCAGGGCTCTGGGAGGTTCATATGTTAAAAGCAAGTTGGATATAAAAGAAGGACCAAGACCATAGACACTCTTAAAAACTATTAAAAGAATCTTAAAATCAACCCTGAAGCTGACGGAGAGCCAGTGAGGAGATTTTAGGATGGGTGTAATGTGCTCCCTCTTCCTAGTTCTCATTAAAAAGCGAGCAGCAGAGTTCTTGACTAGCTGCAGGCGATTAAGAGTGGTTTTCTTTACCCCAGAAAGGAGGGCATTGGGCATTAAAATAATCTATCCTTGATGTAATAAAAGCATGAATTAAGATTTCAGCACTGGCTCTAGAGAGAAAGGGTCTCACTTGGGATTTTCCTATGAAGACCTCCATCTTGGCCTCTACGACCTCTACGTTTCCCCTCTCCTTCACTTGAATTTGGAGTTCAATTGAAAGGACCTTTATGTCTTCACCATGCGCCTGCATTACCTCTGGAGCCCAGGGATTGTCAGATTACATGTTAAACCTCTCTGGAATATACTAGCTTAAAGCATTTCTCAACTGGAGCATTATCTTTGGTTTCACATGAAAAGAGAATTCCAGGTACAGCAGCAGCAGCAGCAGCTCCTCAGAAACTTAAGGGACGGAAAATTGTCAGCCTGATACTAATATAATACAAATCAATGCAACCAAATGGATAAAAAATAACACATCTACATGCTAGACATTTATTATTGCTACATTTATTAATTCCTAAACTATTCTTTATCAACATACAAAGAACTTTCAAATGATCAAACAGACTTGAAAAAATGGTTAATCTAATAACTTTAGCAGCTATTGCACATTACAATATGTGTTTGTGTCACATGCTTGTTGAAATACAGTCAAAGAAACCAATCATTTTACAACAAATGAACATTTACCACAAAAAAAAAACATTTCACAATGAACACATTACAAAGTAAAAGAACTCAACAGTATACCTTTGATAATTATAATACTCAATGATATGCTGTTGTGTAACACAGCTTAAGTTACTTCTGCACGTTCAGCCCCTCCCTTTACATTTTCAAATTTCCACTATAAACAGAAACAGCCATAATTCCCTATTTTGTAAAAAACACCAGAGTCTCCAGCAAAAAACTTCCCTCCTCTAGGATGCACTGAATGAACAGAGGATCCCCTTTTTTAAGCAAAGACAGACTTGAATTCTTCATAAACATTCATTAAAACCTCCAACGGTGCCTCTGTAAAACATGCTGAACGGTTCCTCTCTCCTTCACTTTGGTTTCCATGGTGGATCATGAATTTGGTGATCAACTGAGAGGGCTTCAGCATGCATGTCCATCACTCCTGGAGCTCAGAGGTTCTATCAGATGTTGAGTTAAACCTTTCTGGAACAGAGCGCAGGTTTTAGGATTTGAAAGCATATTTTCAAGTGGAAAATAATCTTTGGTTTCGTATGAAAAGACAATTCCAGGAACAGCAGCTGCAGCAAACTCTTCATATCTGAAACTTAAGGGAGAAATACAGTGTCAGGCTGGTACCATCATAAAACAAATCAATGCAACCTATTGTATAAAAACACAAAAAGAGCACATTTACATGATATAAATTGAATATGGCTATATTCATCAGTTCTTAAACAATTTTTTTTATCAACATATAATAATCTGGATAAATTTAAAATAATCTTTTTTGGAAGAATACTTACTCTGATGTTTCATGTCAAAGTCAAAGATTTTTAAGGACACTGCAGGGAGTTGAACCCCGTCTGGCTGAAGCCAGAGTACCAACTACCAGACTACCAACTACCAGAGTACCAACTACCAGAGTACCAACTACCAGAGTACCAACTACCAGAGTACCAACTACCAGAGTACCAACTACCACAGTACCAACTACCAGAGTACCAACTACCAGAGTACCAATTACCACAGTACCAACTACCAGACTACCAACTACCAGAGTACCAACTACCAGAGTACCAATTACCAGAGTACCAACTACCAGACTACCAACTACCAGAGTACCAACTACCACAGTACCAACTACCAGAGTACCAATTACCAGAGTACCAACTACCAGAGCCTTTTGCTTTTTTTGACTGAACATGGAAGCAAAACCTGCATTCCAACTAGCATGCGACTCAAATGATCAAACACACTTAAAGTAAATGATAATTTATTATCTTTAAAATAAATATCACAAATTACATGTTTTTGTGTCACATGCTTGTTGAAATACAGTAAAAGAAACAAATGAACATGAACACATGTTGCTGTACATGTTGCTGTAATCATTTTTGCAGTTGATTGGAAAACATTGCGTCCCCATGTGATTCTTTGCGTGCCTGTGTGGACCTTCTCATCACTTCACTCGGCGCAAGACTCAGTGCATAGCAATGGGGCATGTGTGTGGCGTCGTATGTCAAGTGACGGCCAACCCAGTAATATATATCCATGGCCACTGCTTGATGCTACTGAGCAGCGTCCTGCACCTACAGCAGGGGGATTTTAGGAGGAAGAGGGCAGTTCTGCTCCAGTCCAAATGTACTATTTAACCTGTATTCATCTCTCACCTTTTCTACTAATGTAGTACTTTGTTTGGAGTTTGGAGTAACAACTGTGAAAAAGAGAGAATCAAGCTCTTCAAGGTTGTGTGGGTGGCTCTCAAAAGAGCCATTGTGGGTCAGTCCTTGGAGGACAGAAACAGGATTCTGGAGCTGCCACGGGTCTGCTCCCTCTGCAGGAAAGTGGATGATGAAGGAGTTTCTCATCTGGAGAGCCTCTCTGTTGGCAGCAACCTATGTTATCCCGTGCAGCGGCTCCTCTTCAGTTACCACAGCCTCATCACTGCAGGTTCCTGTGGTGCTGAGGACCTGATGAAGCTGTGCAGAACACCAGAACTTCACACTCTGCTCTGGATCTTCAGTCAGGCGCCAATGCAGACTCCACTGAGCAGAGGGCATCCAGAAGGCATTCAACACAAGCAGCCGGGCTGGTGATAGGTGGTAGTTAAAGATGCACCTCTATCGGGACAGGAGGCGCCCTGGGAATGACTGCATCAGGTTTCTCTGCAGTGGGACGGCCTCATCTGCCACAAAGACACGGGGAGAAGTTCCTTTGCTTTGGGGGGCCTTCAGGACAACATGCTTGCTGTCCACTGCCCCCCTGTCCACTGCCCCAGAGCATTTGAAAGCCACCAGACAAGAACTAACTAGTCTGGCTCCAGGGTGGGGACCTGGTAACTCGTATTTGGGGAGAAAGTGGATCCAGTAATGAACAGGTTTTTGTCTGAATCGCCCTTAGTCTGGCCCGTCTCCCAGGACCAGATGGAGGTGGAACACCATCCGGCTACCGGCTCCTGGGATCATTCGGGCACGCAAACCCCTCCACCACGATAAGGTGGCGATTCAGGGAGGGGACATTTATCAGTCACTAGCCAATCACTAACAATTATTGTGGGGAAACCGGAGGACTCGGAGAAAACCCACAGGACTGCCAAGCTTTATTTTGGTTCATTATCTAGATATTTTGGTGACTGATATTTATTTGTTTATTGATTTATTTAGTTATTTATTTGTTTGTTTATTATTAGTTTATTATTATTAATGTATGATTATTAAATTATTATGAATGTAATATTATTAATTAATATTTTTTATTAAGGTTTTAGTATTTTTTTATTTTTTATTATATTATTATGCATGTATTATTATTGTTTATCATTTTTTATTGTTATTAAGGTTTTATTTTTTATTTATTATGTTATTATTATTAATGAATTACTATATAATTGATTTTTGTATTCTATTATTTGTTTATTTTGTTATCATGGCCCACAGCAGTCACTGACTTCAAGGACCACATGGTTTTAACAGCCTGTAAAAATCTAATTCACTTTAAAAGAAAGTCTTTTTTAGAATCTAGGGAAAGCCGGAGCACCCGGAGAGAACCCACTAATGCACAAAGGAACACAAAAACTATTTCTGCACATAGAGATTTGTGCAGTAAAAAAAAACACTTCCAGACACTTCCACTCATCTGGGACGGGGTCGGGGGGCAGCAGCGCAGTGGGGTGCAGAAATGTAATCTAGTACCTCCACTGATCTAGCTACCTCCACTGGGGGTAGCGGGGATTGAGCCACCGACCCTGAGCCTGAGCCACTGCCACCCCATATTAGCCTTCTGGAAGGTCCTAGACCCGCCGGGTTCCAGGAAGCCTCTTTGGTACGGCCCCCTGATGGTTTGTGAGTGCAGCTCTTTGTTGGTGGAACCTGCTGGTGTTTTCTGTCATGGCAGGAGGTTCCTCCAACACGGGCTGACTGGCTTCTGGAGCAGGAACGGCAGCTCTGGCTGGAGCTCTTGGGGGCCTCAAAGCAGCGTTGGGGGGTTGTTGTGCGTACTTTGAGGCCTTGTCCATCCTAGCTAAGTGTTCAGCCATCTGCCTGAAGTCCTTATATTCCTGAGACAGCATCATGATCCCTTGCTTGAGGCTGTTGACTTCTCTCTCCAGAGCCTTGTTTTCCTCTTTCAGAGAGGAGAGCTGGAGAGTCATTTCAGAGTCTTTCTCCACTTTTTTCTGGATCTCCAAAAGCACTTCTTCTAGAACAGCATTTTGTTCTTGCTGAGCCTGGAGGCCATCAGTTTCCTCTTTGCACTTGTGTTCCAGAAGGTCAGCAGAAAAGCCATAGTCTCCACGGAAGAATGCCTTTTCTTTGTAGAGCGCCACTCTCTGGGCCGTTAGCTTGGAGGTGAGCGCTTTCTTTTGGTCGATGGCGGTTTTCTGATTGGCTTTTATTGCAGCCAATTTGTCTTTTCCTTCAGCCAGGTTTTTCCTTTTCTCCTGAATTTCTTCCATTTCTTTGAGGATATTCTCCTTTTCCTTTTCCCATTTCAGAGCCTCAGATTTTGCTTTGAGATGTTGTTTTTCCAATTGGAAGACTTGTCCTTGCTCTCTTTTAAGGTTCTCCTGGAGGTCTTTGACTTCTTTGGAAATGTTGTCCTTTTGCTTTTCCAGATGAAGGGAATGTGTTTTTGCTTGGAGATACTCTTGTTTTCTTTTGGAGACTTGTTCCTGCTCCTTTTTAAGGTGGTCCCGTTTTTCCATGAGTTCAGAATTGGCTTGTTTCAGTCCCTGGAGGTCAGTGGTGAGCTGGTGGAAGTGCTGAACCCATGGTTTAGCCTCCTCACACTGCAGAGTAAGCTGAAGGATTTCAGAGTCCAGGATGGAGTTCTTCTCCTCCAGAAACTTGGTTTGGTCCAGGATGGAGGCATAATGTTGTTTCATTGCTGCCTCCTCCTCATGATGTCTCTGGAGGTCTTTCAGCTGGTTCTGAAGATCAAGGTTTTTCTCCTGCAGTGTTTGGAGGTGGTCTCTGGTCTCTTTCAG
This sequence comes from Oryzias curvinotus, assembly GCA_023969325.1. Lineage (NCBI taxonomy): Eukaryota > Metazoa > Chordata > Actinopteri > Beloniformes > Adrianichthyidae > Oryzias > Oryzias curvinotus. Next base: position 34,607,328 of record CM043708.1, read on the forward strand.
CAGCTTTTCTTGAGGTTCTAGAGCCATGATGGTGGTTTGGACCCTTTGAACCTCTTTCTGCAGCTCTTGGTTCTCCTGACTTAGAGCTTTGGCTGTGAGCTCGGTTTTCTTGAACTCACTGGACAACTCTTCAGGATCCCAGACTCTCACCTGGAGCTCCTGAAGTGTTGCCTTGAGGTTGTTGTTGCTCTCAGTCAGGAGATGAATTTTTTGCTGCTGTTTCTTGCAACGGTCCTCCAGGGCTTTTTGGGCCTGGATTTTCTTGGTGACACGTTGCAAGTCTTTTTCCAGCTGCTTGGCAAGTTTGGAGGCTGATTTCTTTGCCTGGGAAAGTCCAGCGTAGGCTCCTCTAAGGCTTTTCTTGCCTTCCAGCTCAGCGGCCAGGGTTTGCAGCTGGCTGGTCACTGAGGTGATTTCCTGGACTTTAGTTTCTAGATCAGAGAGATTCTGTTTGAGGGAGCTCTCCTCAACCCCAGAGTCTCTGAGACGGCCAAAGAACATTTTCAGGGAGGATTTTCTTTACAGCTATGAAAATCTTGAAAATGTCCTCGTCAAAGTAAAATAGATGCAGCTTTTAGTGGTATGAGAAAAAAAAAACTGCGTGTTCCTCAGTGGAAGTGGAAGACGCTTGACGGGAATGCAAGGCTTCTAGTAGCTGGGGAACAGAACGTGTGCTCTCTGGAAAAACCAAACGGGCGACGAGAAAGAATGTTTTCTGGGGTCTATTTAAGGACTAAAGATGATGATGCGTACATGTCAGATATGATGGAACTGTCTATAAGCATGAGACATGTCTGATGTCATGCTGATGTCATGCTGATGTCATTTTTTGGCAAACCGCCACAAGCCCCCACCCCCCACCCCCCCACAGGCTCTAAGCATGTGACATGTCTGATGTCATGCTGATGTCATTTTTGGCAAACTGCCATGACCCCCCACCCCCACCCCCCACAGGCTCTAAGCATGTGACATGTCTGATGTCATGCTGATGTCATGTCTGATGTCATTTTTTGGCAAACCGCCACAAGCCCCCACCCCCCACCCCCCCACAGGCTCTAAGCATGTGACATGTCTGATGTCATGTCTGATGTCATTTTTTTGGCAAACCGCCACAAGCCCCCACCCCCCACCCCCCCACCGGCTCTAAGCATGTGACATGTCTGATGTCATGCTGATGTAATTTTTGGCAAACTGCCATGACCCCCCACCCCCCACCCCCACAGGCTCTAAGCATGTGACATGTCTGATGTTTGAATTTCTGAATGCTGCTTTGAGGCGTCCTCTACAGGCTCCAGCCAGAGCTGCTGCAGAAAACACTTTCTTGCTCCAAAAGCAAGTCAGCTGGTGTTGGAGGAAACTTCTAAGGTCAGAGAAAAGACCGGCAGGTTCCACCAACATAGAACTACACTTGCAAACCATCAGGGGGCCGTACCAAGGAGGGTTCCTGGAACCCAGCAGGTCTAGAGCCTTCAAAAAGCAAATTTAGGCAACAGGCTGCCTGATAGGCAGCCCTTTTTAAAAGCAAACAAACTTTTCAATACATTTGTTTGAAGAACCCCCAACTCAGGATTCCCTGAGATTCTCTGTCTCCAATGAGTCCCAGTGTCTTTGTGGCTGAAAAAGCATTTGATGCAATCGTTCCCTGGGTGCCTCCTTCCCAGAGAGAGGTGCATCTTTAACTACAACCTCTCCCCAGCCCGGCTGCTTTTGAAGAAGGCCTCTTGGATGCTTTCTGTGCAGGGGTGTCAGTATCCAGGGATGAAGTCCACCCAGAATGTGTGGAGCAGAATGTGAGGGAAGCATGAGTAGGGCTGTGACGATAACCGCATCACCGCATCACCGCGGTGATGAGGTCATCACCGCACTTTTTTTTTCGTTGTTTTTTTTTTTTTTTTTTTAGTTCAGCATATGGTCCGTGATTGGAACTATAATAAACACATCAAACACATTCATCTTTGCTAATAATTGACTTTTTCTGCTAGTCCTGTGTTCAGACGTTCCTTCTTTCTATCAGACTCTTCTCTCCTTTTCTCCCACCGCGCCTGTCACTCTCTCTAGTCTGCGCGCGCGCTCTCAGTGCCTCCGCGCTGCACGTGCCACGCGGCTCCCTCACACACAGGAGCGGGCTTTCAGAAGCGCACACACTCATTCTACAACAGAGGTTTCCGTCTCATGAGGAAATACGACAAATTAACTGCATTCTAATTATTGAAGGAATTTATATTTTTGTGGTTTTACTTCTTTTAGGTTTTCTGTCTTATCTTTTTATTTCAGCATTAGATTGTATTCAGATTAAGTGTGGAAGCTCCCGGACTTTGAATTTCAAAGGGACATCCTGTCTCTTTTCACTGTGAGCCCCAGAACTCACCCCCTACAGAGGCACCTGGAAGTTCCTAAGGACAGTGGAACTGTGACTGCAGCCTGACAATGGATCATGAAATTACCATTGCATGGGAAAACTTCTGGATGCAGATTCACATGTGGAAGACCAAAAGGATGAGACTGACGCCTGTGGAGAGGGTTCCGGATGGGTGTTGAACTCCTGTGGGGACACAGTTGGGGGCCGGACACGTCCGTCTGCCATAGTAACCCCCACGGACTGGTTTGGCGCCCAAACGGATGCTGGGACCAAATATGGACTCAAGGGAGTGACCAGACCGGTCAGCCAGCCAATCTACGCGTCCTGGAGGAGGAGTGTGGCGGCCACGCTCTTTCCTGGAGGAGGGACTGCAGGCACGGAACAAAACCACGGATCAGGGGAGAATTGGCGTTCTCTCTCTCTCTCTCCCAGGGAACCCGGGCGCTCGTTATTAATTCGTTATAATTCTGGTTTTACTATGTTTAGAAATATTGTTAGGGAATAAATTCTTGTTCATCTTTTAAAAGAACGAATCCGTGGCTTTCTTGTTTTCTCACTTTTTGAACACGCAAAGAAAATATCTATAAAAGCGACTAGATATTTTTCCCCTTCATTTTTGGTGACCTCTGATGTGATTAGTGATAAAAGTGACGGCAAAGAAGCCGGCGGGATTGTGTGACGAGATTCCCTGAGACTTTCGGCGAAAAGTCGGTGCCGCTTTCTGCCCACGGACGAAACTCCTTGAGGCCTCATCATAACCAGGTAAGCCAGACCTGTTTGAAATTCTGCGTATTGACTACGTTATTCAACTAGTGAATAACTCAAATGTGGGGAGTGGAGTGTGTGAGCGGCTAGCGCACCCGTATCGGTTTGTGGTTTATCCGTGTCCCTGGAAAAACAACGGTCAAAATACGGAGAATTGATTATTTGCAAATTAAGCTACGGCATCTCGGTGCGCGTTAGTAGAAAACAGTTGACGATTTAAGCTAGCTCCGGCAGTGCGGTGCGCGTGAGCAGGGAAAATATTGAGGTGGGTTTTACCGTTCCCTGAACAAAAGGTGTTCGTAAATACGGTAGGTTTCCGTCTGTGTTGAGCCCTTACGGCTGGATCCGTATAAAAAACAGTGTTTGGTTAAATAACTTCGTAGGTGTGCGTCTGTCCCCTAGGTTCCCTCAAAGGTAAAAAACAGTGTTAGATTAGGAACGAATTTTGCGCGTATAGGATTTTCGGAAGAACCACGAAAGGCGGCGACCTTTTACAAATTATTTTTTACTGCGAAGAGAAACCACAGAAGGATTCATAATAAACATAATGGGTGATTTTGACAGAGAACATGCGGACACCGGTGTATTTTCTTTTAATGACGGACTTGACGCTGCAGACCGACGACCTGACTGTGACGACAGAGGTGAAAGAGACGTGAATGATGCAGAATGGGAGAGAATGTATGAGATTGTGGAGAGCCAAGTGTTGGGTGGAATAGAGAAGAGAAAGAGAGAGAAGGAGAGAGTGAAATTGCGTAAAGTATGGGTGCAGATGGATTTGAAACGGACTAGAAGTTGGCTTACATTTAGCCAACAGTTAAGAAAGAATGAGGATTGTGTGATGAAACAGATTCAGGAGTTGGATGAGAAGGTGAAAGAAGGATCATGGATGGAAAAGAGAGGAATTAAACGGAAACAAAAGGAAGCTGATGAAATTAGGCGTGCTGTTCATCAGTTGACTCTAACTGCTACCGCATTAGCTGCGATTCAGGCAGAGAAGGAAAGTTCTAAATGTACTGTGACACCATCCTCCCCCAAAGCCCCCCTTCCTGCGCTTCACCCTCCCCTTTCAGCAGGGACAGAAACCCCACCTGTAACTTTCCCCCCTCCCTATGCTCCTCAAAAAATGTATCCAATGTTGAAAATTTGTGGTGAAGTGACTTGTGACATGGATGAAGATTTAACCCCTGAAGAGAAACAGCATATTGCCCTCATGCTGCGGGAGAGGCGGTCCAAAAGGGGTGACAAAAGAGCAGACCTCCCCCGAGACGTCCTGAATCCTCATCCAGACCCCCTCTCTGGGCCATGGGTAAGTTATGCAGGAGCATTTGCATACCCCTCACCTCAAAGTTCTATAGCTTCACAGGAGGACTCCTTGGGAGCTGCAGCCATGGGAGCTGCAGCAGACCTGATTGACCCACAGGTTAAGCAGATCCTGGAATCCTATGAGACCCGCACTGCGCATCTTGAGAATGCATTGGAGCGTCTGGCAGGTCAGTATAAATCACCAGCTGAAGTCAAAAAATCTAAAAGACTATTATATCCAGAACAGGAAGGTGGTGATGAGGAGGAGGAGGAGGAAGACGAGGATGAAGACCCTCCACGTCGACCACATGTCCTGTCCACCAACCAGGATTTGACGCAGGTAAGTAGACTGCAATATAATTTAAGACCCCGAAAAGGTAAGAAAGGAGGAGACACAACTCACATGTTGCCTATGATAGCGACAGGAGCTGGTTTGCCCATTTACCAGCCCCTCCCGCTTAAGGATGTGTCTACGCTGGCTGAACGTTTACCACGTGTGTCGAATGGTGGACGTAACTTTCTGCAGCAATTATGTACAGTTATGCAAGGTCATGTTCCATGTCTGGGAGATTTAAGACAAATTTTAGGGGTAACAGCCACAGTTACTGAGCTCCAGTCCATCGAACAGCGTGCAGATGTGCAGGACCTCGCGGACTCCACTCTTTTAGTGGACGTTCGGGCTCCGGTTTTCAATGCAATCAGAGAACTGTTTCCAGATCCACAGACTGCTGCTCCATCCAGTTTCCCCTTCACAGGTAAGGACCCCAACTCACATTACTCAGAGTGTGTCCAGAAATGGACAGACAGCACGGGTAGAGATCCCAGCCTGTCACCTCCTGAGACAGTCATGTTCAGGACTGCAATCCTGGCAGGATTGCCTCAGGATGTGCGGGATGTTTTAAAAGCAGACCCGGATTGGATGGCAAGTGATGAGTCTCGATTTAAAAGGCATTTGGTTTATCATTGCAGAGTGCATTTGGAGAAAAAGGAAAAGGCAGAGGGAGAGATTGAGCAGTTAAAAGAGCAGTTACTGAAGCTACAGCTCGCACAAGCTCGTAAAGAAGCCACTCAGGACAAACAGGATAAAAAAGATGTTAAAAAACAGAATAATATGATGAGTCTAACATCCCCAGAACCAGCAGCAATGATGTGGCAGGCGCAGGTTTTCAGTGGCCGAGGTAGAAGGAGAGGCAGATACCCTGGAAGGCGTGGACCACCCAGCAGACCTCCTCCAGCTGCAGCTGGAGATGAATGCTACATCTGTGGCGCTCCGGATCACTGGGCACGGAACTGCCCACACCAAGGTAACCAACAGCAGGCTAGAGGCAGAGGGCGTGACAGGAGTGAGCAGCACCCAAGACAGCTCCAAGCCCCTCCTCCACCTTGGCAGGGACCACAGGAGTGGCAAAACGGACAATACCACTAGGGGTGCCCAGGAGCCTTGGGACCACTTGGTGACGCAGGAGCCATGGTCCCTTTCAAACTCAGAGGTAAGCATATGATGGGTTTGCTGGATACTGGAGCAACGTGTTCATCCATAAACTGTCAGTTACCTTCATCTGCTCTGACAAATGAACATATGAACTTTGTTGGCTTCTCTGGGACACCTCAAAACCTGCGAAAAACCATTCCGCTGACTTTCGAACTGGCTGGTCAGAAGGTGGAACATTCATTTGTGCATTCACCACATACACCTGTGAATCTGCTAGGACGTGACATTCTTGTCAAAACAGGAGCCAGCATTCTATGTTCTCCAGATGGGATACAGGTCACCTTCCCAAATGGACATGTTCTGACTGGGTGTCATGCCACGCAGTATGAGGGACAGTGGTTGCTGCAGCCTCAGTCACAGCCAACCCCCACTGCTGACATCTACTGGGCCCTGTTGGATCCAGAGGCTCCTGAAACGCCAGGTGTTTTCTATGAATTTCAGGTATGGAAATCCTGGATTCTCTCTTTGCAGCCATATTTTCCGCCTCCAGATGACCTGCATTGCACACTTTATTATGACAGAGAGGATGATCAACTGTATCAGGAAGCATTTCATCAGGTAGAAGGCCACACATGGCATTTAAACTCCACTGACATATATATTGGGCCTGAGGGAGTAGCAGCTCACTGTGCATTAACTGACTCTCAAATGCAATGGTATAAGATGGCAGACACAGCTGTGCCACACATATCATTAGCATTATCCCCTGGTCATGAGGCTCGACAACTCGGACCCATGATTAAAAGGGGCGTTAACAACACAGACTGGCAGAATTTTGCTCTGTCAGGTGTCCAATTTTCTCCCTCCACAAAAATGTACAGGATCATTTTGCCTTCGACGACTAACTCATCAGTTTTAGAGCATGTCTGCATTGCCCGACATCATGGTAGAGAGAAGACGGATCATGAGGATGCAGAGGCGATGCTTGAAACGCTTCCTGACTCTTTATGGTCTGTCGGTCCATTTGATGTTGGCTCATGCTCCACCATTCCCCCGGTGGAGATTCAGGTAACTGCAGGAGCAAAGGTGTTCAGACCACAGTACCGCTGGGTGAAGGATGCAGATGAAGGGATGGAGAACACTTTGACTGGTTTGTGGAACTCTGGGGTTATTGAGCATTCGCAGTCATCATGGTGTACTCCCTTGAGACCGGTGTTGAAAGCAGATGGTGAAACATATCGAATGGCACATGACTTAAGGGCTGTGAATGATGTCACCATTACTCCAGTCCTTCCTGTGCCTGATCCACATCGCATGCTTTCAACTTTAACTCCACAAAGTGTGTGGTTCACTGCTATTGATTTAGCAAATGCTTTCTTTTGTATTCCATTACATGAGAACAGTAGACACCTATTTGCATTTCAATATAAAGGCATCCGCTTGCAGTATACACGCTTGCCACAAGGCTTCAAAAATTCTCCTGGTATTTTCAATCAATGTTTGAAGTCTCTTCTGCAGGATTTCGAGCTGCCAGAGGGTTGTGTTATGCTAATGTATGTTGACGACCTATTGTTGGCAGCCCCTACTGCTGAGACCTGCCTTCAGGTAACGAAAGATCTTCTCCTGAGGTTGCATGATGTAGGTTTCAAAGTGTCTAAAAAGAAATTGCAATGTTGCAGAAGGGAAGTCACATTTCTGGGTAGAATTGTTTCTAGCACAGGCTCATCAATGTCCACAGAGCATAGAATGTCTATTTTGCAGCACAAACGTCCAGAGACAGTCAGAGACATGCTGGCTTTTTTGGGTCTTTGTGGTTACAGTAGACATTTTCTTCCTTGTTTTGTAGAACGCACTGCCCCCTTGAGGTCAATGATTAAAGAGCAAGGTACAACTAACCTCACAGCTGTGTTAAACTGGACCCCAGAAACTGATGAGATTTTTGTAACATTAGTGCAAGACATGGCATGCGCAGCTGCTCTCGCACCACCAGATTATACCCAGCCATTTTATCTTGATGCATCTATGACGCCCACAGTCGTTAATGCTGTTCTTTTTCAGAAGAATCAGGGCAGACGGGATGTGCTAATGTATTGTAGATGCCGTTGAAGCCCGTTCACCGCCATGCACTCGTTATGCTGCAGGGTTAGCAAAAGTCATTCTGAAAACAGCTCACATAGTGATGTCACATCCTTTGATGATTTTAACAGAGCATTCGGTCACATCATATGTTGCGTCATCTTCTTTTACGCTGTCATCCTTGAGACAGACGAGGCTGCTGAAAACTCTGACAGCTCCGAATATTCAGTATCAACACACTGGAATTAACATGTCAGAGGGAATTTCTATGGATCCTCACTCTTGTTCTGTAGCTGTGGCAAAGGAATTGCGCACCAGGCCAGACCTGGAGACAAAGCCTCTTCCAGAAGGAAGAATTTTCTTTACAGATGGTTGCTGTTTCCGATCCAAAACTGGAACCCTTCAGGCAGCAGCCGCTGTGGTGGAGCATTCCGAAGGTAAGTTCATCACTTTGACTATGCAGACTTTGACAGTTAAGCCATCAGCACAGGCAGCAGAAGTTCTAGCCCTGTGCCTGGCCCTCGAAGCCGCATCTGGAGAGCAGGTAACAGTATATTCAGATTCTGCTTATGCTGTGTCTGCTGCGTTGTTGGATCTCGCTGCGTGGAAAAGAAATTCTTATCTTACAGCAAGAGGGGAACCCATAGCTCATATGGATCTGATGCAGCGGCTGGATCATGCGCTGCAGATGCCATCCAAAGTCGCGGTGGTCAAAATTCCAGGTCACAGTAAAGGTAATTCTTTAACAGCACTAGGAAATAACGCTGCTGACGCGGCTGCGAAGGCAGCAGCAGGATACAACCCAGCCCTTCAAATGGTAAGTATTTACACACCCCCTGAGCTGTTGGACAGTCCCACACACGACGACCTGGTGACTCTGCAATCCAAAACATCGCCAGAGCAGAAATCTTATTGGCTTCAAAAAGGTGCAGTGAAAACCTCAGATGGATTGTGGGTTGGTCCATATGGCCAACCTGTGGCACCTGACGGACCTCTTCTTCAACAAATTCTCAAGGAAACCCACGGTCCAGCGCATTTGGGTCCATCTGTCATGATGACAAAGCTGCGCATGTGGTGGCATCCCAGGTTGCGTGATGTATGTCAAGCTTATGTACAAAACTGTACTGTTTGTCAATCCTACAATGTTAGGCCCACCCTCAAACCGTTGCCAGGGACTTTCGATCCTGCCCCCTGGCCAGGAGCTGAGATTGTGATGGATTTCACAGACATGATCAACCCAGTGCAAGGTAAGCGGTATTTGCTGGTTATTGTTGACTCCTTTTCAGGATGGCCAGAAGCCTATCCTTGCAAGAAAGAGGACTCCATCTCTGTCATCAAAGCTCTGGTAAATCACTACATACCCACACATGGTTTCCCTGCCAAAATCAGATCGGACAATGGGACTCATTTTAATGGTAAGCATCTACAGCAAGTTGAAGCATCTTTTGGATTACAACATAAATTTGGCTGTGTTTATCATCCTTCTTCACAGGGCTCTGTGGAACGCATGAATCGCACACTGAAAGAAAAGTTGGCAAAAATATGCACATCGACTAACATGGATTGGGTTACTGCTCTTCCTATAGCTTTGTTGGCTGTTAGACAATCAGTGAATCGCAGAACCGGTTTCTCTCCGTTCGAACTTTTGACTGGTAGACTGATGCCTGGTCCCTCGTCGACTATTAGACCGTTAGATGACACCCACTCCCCCAATAGGTCATTAGTCACATATTGGAAAATGTTGCATGCTTTTACATCTGCTTTTTCTGCGCAGATTCAAGACAAGGACGTGCCCTCAGCTGACCCACCGAGCGCAGATCTAGCTGACTGGACACATGTTTACTTGAAGGCATTCAAACGGAAGTGGTCACAGCCTAGGTGGACAGGCCCTTATCGTGTCACGGCTCGAACAACATCTGCTGTGCAGCTGCAAGGCAGAAGTAATAGGTGGTATCATTACTCCATGTTGAGACCTTGCACTTCACAGGAACGTGGACAGGACGCCTGTTAATCTGAGCGGTGCACTGGACTGTTTGTTGTTTTCACTTCACATTTCTGTTTTTCCATTTATATATATATATATATATATATATATATATATATATTTTTTATATTTATTTTCTATTTTTTCCATTTATATTTTTAATTCAATTTCTATTCTTATTTTCTATTTTTTACTTTTATATTTTTCTAGATGTTTGCTATGTTTTCTTCCATTAGTGGACTGGAGTTGTTCCAGTCCAAGAGAGGGAAATGGACAGTAAGGGGTATTGGTTTTGTTTTATTTTTACTATTTCTCGTATGGTTCATCTCTTTTGATTTACTAGGACTTCAAGCAAATCGTGCCAAATCTAACCTGCCTCAAACCAACAGGCAGACGGCTGCAGGACATAACCGAATAAAGCGTGATGCACTTTATGATGTTTGGACTTACACCAAGGAAGCGGAGCAATTGATGTGTGGCCCTCTGGCGCCCCCTTTAGGAATTCCTTATTTTTGCTACAATCCTAATCAGACAATGGATGTGTTGATTATAGCACCAAGGGGGAATTTTAAGCATAATCACTGGGGAACAGCAAGTGAGTGGAAGGGTTATCACTGGTATATCCGAGGGTGGTTAGGAGATAGAGGATGGGGATCTATATTTAGATCCACGGCGGAATCATCTTGGAAGAAAGGTACCTTTGGTTAGACATCCCAGGCTCAACAGTGGTCCAAAATAATTTCTAATTTTACAGTTTCAGATTCATTTTTCACTTTCCGTGTTAACACTACTGGTCAACCTTTTCCTACACCTACAAAGGGCTACATCAATTTATGTTCACGTTTACTTATTTGTGCATGGGCGAATGGAAAAGATCCGTGTTGGCAGGTTATGTTCTGTCCAGATTTTAACGCTACCACCACTACCCACATACGAACAGTGTTAGGTTCCGGTCCGGCCAGACAGGTAAAAATCATAGAAGGTACTCCTTCCCCAGATAATTGGTTTCAGGCTATAACAGGTATTAGTGGAGACGCTAATAACTGGTTGCTGATGGTGGAACAGGCGGCTAACACGACCAAAGCTGACTGTCTGGTTTGTATGGGCCCTAGACCATTACTGAGGGTGGTACCTGCCACTGTTACATCACAATGTATTGCAGACATCATGGTTAATTCAATTCTTTCCAAATTACAATGTACAGAGGTAAATCAATATTATCCAGTGGTCCCCAGCAAAAAAGGTAAGCCCATGTTTGACAGGAGAGTGGCTAAACAGAATTTTTCATGTTTTGAATTTTCAAAGGATAAAGGAATTATGTTTTTGGGAAATATTGATTATGACTGGTGTAATGACATTCAAACCCTTAGTGATTTTAACCCTGTCTGTAGAGCTGATCTCTGGATTTGGTGCGGGACAGATCAGGTTACCTATGCATGCATCAGGACGTTGTGCTTTAATATCATTATTACTCCCTGTGTATGTCCGACCTATTGGTTTATCTGATGTGTTAGCTGCTGTGGAACAAGAACGTGAATCAAAGTTAACTCGGAGGAAGCGGTCAGTTCGTTGGAATGAGGCAGATCCGACTTATATTGACGCATTAGGTGTGCCCCGTGGTGTGCCCAATGACTACAAATTAGTAAATCAGGTGGGAGCTGGTTTTGAGAGTATTTTTCTTTGGGTAACTCCGAATAAAAATGTGGACAGAATTAATTACATCCATTATAATGTTCAAAAATTAGGAAACTACACTATCGCAGGTTTCGAAGCTGTGCATGAACAGTTGAAGGCCACATCCTTAATGGCATTCCAAAATAGAATCGCATTAGATATGCTATTAGCAGAGAAATCTGGTGTTTGCGGTATTTTTGGTGATCAGTGTTGTTCTTTTATCCCAAACAATACGCAGGCGGATGGTAAGTTGACCATGGCGATTGAAGGTATGCGCACATTGAATAAAAAAATGAAGGATCATTCAGGTGTGGATACCTCCATGTGGGATGACTGGCTAAAAGTGTTTGGTCCATGGAAAACTTTAATCTCCTCCATTCTTGTTGCAGTAGCAGTTTTTTCAGCCATTTTAATTCTGTGTGGTTGTTGTTGTATTCCCTGCCTTAGAACTCTTATGACACGCCTCATAGAGCAGGCTCTGGGAGAGAAGGCTCAGGCGCATGGACAATATGTGCTGTTACCCGTCAGTGATCCCTTTTCACCGCCGTGGCTGAGAAATCAGTCTGTGTGATTTTGTTCTGTCATAACATCTCTCCATTTTCTCCCTGAATCCTAGGTGTTTTTTTTTTTTTTTTTGCAGGAAGTGTTATTTTTATTGTCTTTATGTTTTATATTTTTACTTTTTAGATAATTGGAATTTGCATTTTTAGTTTTTATTCGAATTTGCAATTTTGTGTTTTTGTATTTTCTTAATTTGCTCTATGTAATCTGTATTGTCAAAAGTGATCTGAGATTTGGTGGGCATTGAGTATCCTTAGGGATGACCGCCAAAGGGGCGTGGGGTCGTAGAGAGAATTTTACCTGTCTGAATACTAAATGAATCTTACACAAAGATGGTTAAAGTTTAGCTCCGGCAGTTTTCGCTCCTACACTCTTTGCATTAATCAACCACCCAGTTTAAAAATCTCATTTATTGACATTGATTTTGTGTTGTAGAATGGGAGGGCTTACGACCACAGTTGCACCTGCTGAAATGTTTAGTTGTTGTGTATGTGTTTTTGTGTGACCTCACTTCATGAGGTCAAGAGAGGGAACTGAAGGAATTTATATTTTTGTGGTTTTACTTCTTTTAGGTTTTCTGTCTTATCTTTTTATTTCAGCATTAGATTGTATTCAGATTAAGTGTGGAAGCTCCCGGACTTTGAATTTCAAAGGGACATCCTGTCTCTTTTCACTGTGAGCCCCAGAACTCACCCCCTACAGAGACACCTGGAAGTTCCTAAGGACAGTGGAACTGTGACTGCAGCCTGACAATGGATCATGAAATTACCATTGCATGGGAAAACTTCTGGATGCAGATTCACATGTGGAAGACCAAAAGGATGAGACTGACGCCTGTGGAGAGGGTTCCGGATGGGTGTTGAACTCCTGTGGGGACACAGTTGGGGGCCGGACACGTCCGTCTGCCATAGTAACCCCCACGGACTGGTTTGGCGCCCAAACGGATGCTGGGACCAAATATGGACTCAAGGGAGTGACCAGACCGGTCAGCCAGCCAATCTACGCGTCCTGGAGGAGGAGTGTGGCGGCCATGCTGTTTCCTGGAGGAGGGACTGCAGGCACGGAACAAAACCACGGATCAGGGGAGAATTGGCGTTCTCTCTCTCTCTCTCCCAGGGAACCCGGGCGCTCGTTATTAATTCGTTATAATTCTGGTTTTACTATGTTTAGAAATATTGTTAGGGAATAAATTCTTGTTCATCTTTTAAAAGAACGAATCCGTGGCTTTCTTGTTTTCTCACTTTTTGAACACGCAAAGAAAATATCTATAAAAGCGACTAGATATTTTTCCCCTTCATTATTCATTTCCATTGCATTCTTTTCCATTACGAACTGCGTGCGTTCTTAAGTGCGCGACATGGCCGCCCGCCGGAGGTTTTTGTGTTGGGGGGGGGGGGGGGGGGGGTTTATTACTGTTCTCAGTCACTCTGTAACACCAAACATGAACGCGCGCTGTTAAAGTGCGATGAAAATCACTAAATGTTGCCTCGCATGCAGCTAGAGAGCTGTCCGCTGCAGAAGGATCAACACACACCCCCAACACGCGCGTGCGCTCCTCCTCCTAGTTCTACACACGACGCAGCGCTCACACAGTCATTCTACAACAACTACATAGTTAGTTCATTAGTTAGATAGTAGTTAGTTGTTACTGTTATTTGTTAATAAAGAATACTACGTTGTAATTGTATTTATTTCTGACGCGGCCGCCGGGGGAATTTGTGGGGTTTTTTTGGGGGGGGGGGGGGGCGCTGCGGTTAACCGCAACACCGCGCCCCCTGGTGGTTCATCACCGCGGTGATCAAAAATCCAACACCGTCACAGCTCTAAGCATGAGCTCCTCACAGTTCATCAGCTCCTCAGCACCACAGGAACCTGCAGGGAGTGAGGCTGTGGTCACTGAAGAGGAGCGGCTGCACGGCCTCAAACCTGTGGCTGCCAACAACTCTTCCAGAGAGGCTCTCCGGCTGAGAGACTCCTTCATGATCCACTTTCCTGCAGAGGGAGCAGATCCATGCAGAATCATGTTTCTGACCCACAACGGCTCTTTTCAGAGCCACCCACAAACCCTTGAAGAGCTTGGTTTTCTCTTTTCCCTGTTTATAGTCTTCACTTTTAAAGAAATATACTAGTGTAGTAGTTGATAGTGCAAAAAGATTCAAACATGCAATAAACAAATAAATAATCATTATTATCTATACTATTTTTTATAAAGAAAATTGCTTTTTAAAACAATGTTTTCCTTTTTTGTGTGTTTTTGCAATTTGACAGAAATAATCTGCAGATTTTTTTTATCAGATTGAAAAACTTAGTTTGTCTTTACGTGAGGAAATGTACAGAAGAGTTTTTTCAAAGATACTTAGATGAATTTTGATTTATTTATGTACCCTAACCCCGGACACGTCTGCGTGAAGGAGCGACTCTGCACGCCGCATGTGGAGCTGCTGGCGGTGGGACTCCGGCCTCATTATCTGCCGAGGGAGTTCACATCGGTTTTGGCGGTGAATGTTTATGTTCCTCCATCCGCCGATGCTGAGGCCGCCGCTGACGTCATCACTACCACCGTTTCCCGCCTGCAGACACAGCAGCCTCACTCCTTCTGCATCATCACTGGAGACTTCAACCACATCAACATGGACAGACCGCTTGGGGACTTCACTCAATAAGTGAACTGTCCCACCCGGGAAACAAAACTCTGGATCTGCTGTATGCAAATGCAAAGAATGCATACAGAGCTACAGCGCCCCCCCCCCTCGGCAGGTCTGACCATAACCTGGTTCACCTTATCCTGAACTATGTCCCTATAGCCTACGTGCACAATAGAACTTTCGGTTAACTTCCGGGTGTTGAGTGTGAGGCCGACAACTGCCTGTTGGTCGTGTTGTTGTTGTGGGGAGTTTTGTTGAGTTGCTAGTTTTGAATAAATATGAGCGGATTTCGGGTAAAAGAGAGGCGTTTGGTGTTTCAACGTGTGACAAAGACATCACAACATTGTTGTGTACCCCTGTGTGCGAATTCGTCAAAGTACAACAGTACTATAAGCTTTCATAGCTTTCCAGTAGATGTGTCGGTGAGAGCCGAATGGATGGTAAGAGTACGACGGGAGGACTTCACCCCAAGCAAGACAAGTCATAGTAACAGTGATGGACAGAAAATCACGTACAAAGTCGTGCACTTAAGTGAAAGTAAAGACGGGCTACCACACATGTAAAATGTTGCTCCACTAAAAGTCCACCTACAAGAGGAGGAGTATTTTCCTTCAAGTGTACATCAAATATCAAAAGTAAAGTAATTTATGACTGACATAGTCAGATGGGTAGACACAACCTTTTATTGTCTTCATGTTAAACAAATGTAGTAAGTAGAGTAAAAATTAAGATGATTGATTATGTGTAACTAAATTAGCCTACCATGACAAACAACAATGTTATTTTTGTGTATTTTGTTTAAAAGATTCCATTCTTATGACCACCTGATGGCATTCTGGAGGCTCACCGAACCAGCAACATCAAGGATGATCCGTGTGACAAGTGTGGCTAGAGAAGCATCGGCCTCTGTGGCAGAGAAGACAACAGCAAACAGATCAACTAAGCTGCTGCCCATAGATGAGTTATTTCTTTTCCTAAATTATCCATCAACTGGATGCACACAGAGAGAGCTTGGGCACCGATTTAATATCCATCGGACAACAGCCAGCAGGATCATCACAACCTGGGCCAACTTTCTTTACTGTGTACTGGGAGCTATTTGTATCTGGATGACACCTGAGGCAATCACAGCTAACCTACCGCCTGAGTTCAAGGACTATGCAGACACTCAGGTCATTGTTCACTGTACAAATCACACTGTACCTTCAAGGCCATGATTGGCATGGCACCACATGGTCGTCTGACATTTGTTTCTGCACTCTACGGGGGCTCTATTAGTGACCGTGAGCTCTTCAGATTGTCGGGCATTATACCTCTCCTGTCCCCTGACATGGCTGTGACGGTGGACAAGGGCTTTAGGGTGGAAAACCTCGTGCCAGGAAAACTTCACAGGCCTGCCTTCCGCTCCAACAACAATCAAATGGCAGCACAGGACGTCCTGGAGACCCAATCAATTGCGCGGCTGCGAGTTCATGTTGAAAGGCTAATCAGGCGGGTTAAGGAGAACAAACTTTTTGACACTGTAATCCCTTTGTCTATTTCAGGGAGCATTAGCCAGCTTTTCACTGTAGCTTGCATCTCGTCCAACTACCAAAATGGACCTCTGGTCAAAGACTGGAGAGAACATTAGAGCCAGGTAGAAATCTGACTGTTTGCTTCATGGCTGGCCGCTCCTCTTCCTCATTTACCTTTTTTTTTACTAATTCACACCACAATTTAGTTTTGCCTTACATTTACTGACATATTTAATTAATAAATTATTTATTTGAAATCTATATTACCTCGGTCTCCTTTTGTGTTCTTTAATTTCCCCTCAAGTCGGCCTGACTTACTGAATATTAGTTTAAAGGGACAGTTCAGCCAAAAATGAAAATGAGTTCATAATTTTCACACTCATGTTGCTACAAAGCTGTAAAAATGTCTTTGTTCAGATAAACACAAAGGTAGATATTTTTAAAAATGTTTGTAACCAAACCGTTTGTGGATCCCATTCACTTCCATGATAGAAATAAAATTAAACTATGGAAGAGATTGGAGTCCATAAATGTTTTGGTTACAAACATTTCTCAAAATATCTTCCTTCATGTGTGTTTCATCAGAACAAAGATTTAAGTCAAGTGGTAAATCCTTAAAGTATTACAACTCTGTTTAGCACATATTTTCTAATCAGTTACATGACAAATTTAAATAATTTGAAACAACTCACATTATAATGAGATATCAACAAGAACAAGACAATTCTACTGAGAATTCATTTTATTACAGCAAATATTTACAGAGGTATGTGTAGAAAAAGAAGAAGTCTGCTCTCTCTCTTATTTTTTGCATCACATCACTGTCCCGGTATATTCTTTGAATCAGGGTGTCTTCCTCCGCAAACACCACAATATCGCACCACTCCCCCCCTGTTAGGAGCAGCTGACCCTGCACCTGCCAGTAGTAGCCATGACCCTGCTTCAATTCCAGGTTGCCGTCTTTCATTTTCAGATGAGGATAATCCACATAGCTCTTAACATTTGGACATTTTATTTCCACAAGGCCGGATTCAGTACTTTGTGTAGGGTCAAAGGCAAACCCATCTGGGGATGTACCTAGCCATGGAGTGTCGGGGTGTATAATGAAGCCACAAGGGTAGTAGTTAACCCTCTTAAGCTTGCAGTACTCTTCAATGGCATCAGCTTCCATTTCCAGACCCCTCTTCAGTGCTGCTGTCTGACGAACCCCTTTGAGCAGCCGGTCTGTCATCTTATCTAAGGTGCATGGTTTGGCATGGCATATTTCTCCAAAATGTGAGGACATGAGTCTTGGTTTTCTTAGCCTATGCCAGTTGCATATTCTATTTTGTTTGCCATCTCCCAGGTAACCTCAAGTGACTTGAAGTGCAGCTGTTGATGCTCAGTGAAAACAAACATACTGCATGATGTCTCCAGTCTGCAGCCAGCCAATGACAAATCTGGGCATGGTGGAGCATCAATGTGAGCAAAAGGGCCACTTCTTGCCTTGGGTTGTTGGTATGACAGGGGACTGCCTGCTTGTACCAAACCGAGTGCAGAGTCCACTGGCGGGACCTCACAGGTGATACCCATTGTCCAGATGGTAGGTGCAGAAACAGGGGTGAACTCTTTGTAGGTCTCTGACGCACTGAGAGTGGACAGGTCCAGCAACTCTCCACTGATGGCTTTGTACAATGTGGACCTATTTGAAACAAATTGAGAGACACAAATAAATATTAGATATTTTAAAAAATGTCTGTAACTAGACAGTTGAAAGTCGCCATTGACTTCCTTAGTATTTTTTCTAACTATAGCCTATAAAATTCCCACAAAAACCTCAAACTAACAAAATGTTTATTATTTAATTATATGTTGGTATATTTTTGTACACCTACAAAAAGTACACCTGACGTTTATTGAAATGGACTAAAAAATTACAATTAAAGCCAAACATTTTATTTTTATTTGGTCTCAATTATAGAAGCCTCGTGAGCTGGAAAATGTACTTTAAGATTTTTCAGAAACTTTAAACAATTCAGGTCAGAAGGGGTTAATTTAGGGCTGTCAAAAGATTAATCACATCCAAAATAAAAGTTTGTGTTTACATAACATATGTGTGTACGGTGTGTAACTTATGTATATACAGCGGGGAAAATAAGTATTGAACACGTCAACATTTCTCTCAAAAAACATATTTCTTATCAAGCTATTGACACGAAATTTTCACCAGATGTCGGCATCAACCCAAGTAATGCACACATAGAAAGAAATCCAAACATTTATGTCCATAAATGAAGTTATGTGTAATAAAGTGAAATGGCACAGGGAATAAGTATTGAACACATGAAGAAAAGGAGGGGTAAAAAGGTCTGGCAAGCCAAGAAAGCAGCTGGAGTTTGTCAGTATTCAGAAGGTTAACCTGCCCCCTATTAGTGCAAAGTAATATCAGCTGGTATAGTCCTGATTGATGCCTTTTAAAAAGGTTTCTCACCAGCAAGGTGTTAGACAAGAAGCATTGCATGATGGGTAAAAGCAAAGAGCTGTCCAAAGACCTACGCAACCTTACTGTTGCAAAACACACTGAAGGCATTGGTTCCAGGCGCATTTCTAAACTTCTGAAAGTTCCAGTGAGTACCATTGGGGCCATCATCCGGAAGTGGAAAGAACACGGCATTACCATAAACCAGCCACAGCCAGGTGCTCCTCGCAAGATTTCAGACAGAGGAGTCAGAACAATCATCAGAAGGGTTCTCCAACAGCCCAGGACCACTGGTGGAGAGCTTCAGAAAGACCTGGAATCAGCAGGTACCGTTGTTTCAAAGAAAACAATAAGTAATGCACTCAACCGCCATGGCCTCCATGCACGCACACCACGCAAGACTCCATTTTTGAAGAAGAAGAAGCATGTTGAAGCTCGTTTGGAGTTTGCAACACAACATTTGGATAAACCCATGACATTCTGGGAGAAGATACTCTGGTCAGATGAGACCAAAATTGAACTCTTCGGATGTCATAAGACACAACATGTTTGGAGGAAAAATGGCACCGCACATCACCCCCAAAACACCATACCAACAGTCAAGTTTGGAGGTGGGAGCATCATGGCGTGGGGCTTTTTTTCAGCATGTGGTACTGGTAGACTTCATATCATTGAAGGAATAATGACTGGAGAAAAGTACTGAGACATTCTTGATCAGAATCTGCTGTCATCTGCCAGGCTGCTGAAGATGAAAAGAGGGTGGATCTTTCAGCAAGACAACCATCCCAAGCACACAGCCAAGGTAACACTCAACTGGTTGAAGAAAAAGAAAAGAAAGCTGCTAGAATGGCCCAGTCAATCACCAGACTTGAATCCAATTGAAAATCTTTGGAAAGAACTGAAGATCCGGTTCACAGAAGAGACCCCCGGAACCTTGAAGATTTGAAGGCAGTTTGTGTGGATGAATGGGCCAAAATCACACCTGTGCAATGTATTCGACTGGTTTCTCCATACAGGAGGCGTCTTGAGGCTGTAATCACCAACAAAGGTTTTTGCTCTAAGTATTAAATACATTTCAGTAAGCGTGTTCAATACTTATTCCCTGTGCCATTTCACTTTATTACACATAACTTCATTTATGGACATAAATGTTTGGATTTCTTTCTATGTGTGCATTACTTGGGTTGATGCCGACATCTGGTGAAAATTTCATGTCAATAGCTCGATTAGAAATATGTTTTTTGAGAGAAATGTTGACGTGTTCAATACTTATTTTCCCCGCGGGATAAACACACAGAATCATGTATATATTTAAAAAAAAAGGTTATATTTATGTTCCCACTTGAACACACAGATAAACCACTGAAGAAGACCAGGACCACCAGGAACGTTTTTGAGCTTTTAATTCCTTCTCCAGATGTTGAAAAGGTATTGCCTTGTCTGAGCTTCGGTGTGGATGGTGACATATATCTCTGACCTCATGCTGGATTTCGCCAGGCTCTGATTACATGAGGCCGGAACCCAGAAGTTGCCCGTCAACCGGAAGTTGTTATTTTCAGTCAATTTACTTTTTTTTTTTTTTTTTACGTTTAACATTTTAAACATTTTAATTCACCACAATTAACATTTTAACTTATTGATTAAATTAGTGCCTGGAGGCAACACACTCCCCGCCTGGCCTCTATGAGGTCACAATCTAACTCAATACTTAACAAGAATCAGTCCTTTGGCAAAAGAAGAACAACTTCAGTGACTGGTCGCACATAAGTCTTTTTGCAGCTTATGTCGTTTACTGTAACCTCAATCTTCCTGACTCGACTATCTTTCCCTGGAAAGGTCGCACTGACTCTAGCCATGGGCCAACTGTTGCATGGAACTTGTTTGTCCTTGAGCGAGACAAGGTCACCAACTTGTAGGTTTCGACATGGTACAGTCCATTTGTGTCTCTGTTGTAGTAAAGGCATGTATTCTCGCTTCCAGCGAGACCAGAACTGATTGGCAAGAGCTTGAACTTGTCTCCATTGCTTGATGTAAAGGTCTCTGTCCAGAAAATCTCCAGGAGGAGGTGAGAGGCACGATTTCTGAGTTAGCAGCATTGAGGGAGAGAGAATGAATGGGTTGTCTGGTCAGAAAGAACTGGAAAGAGTGGCCTAGCATTTATAATGGCTGAGACCTCGGCCATTAGTGTACACAACACGTCATGAGTAAGTTGCACCCTACTCTGCAGCAGCATTGAGTCCAGGATTCTCCGAGCGATGCCGATCATCCGTTCCCATGAGCCTCCCATATGGGAAGCATGAGGTGGGTTAAAGTCCCAGGTGCAACCTTGATTATTAAGGTACTGTTGCATGCCCTTGTCCACACCCAGTTCCTTAGATGCTCCGATGAAATTTGTGCCACGATCGGATAAGAGTTTTGTGGCAGGGCCTCTCACAGCAAAGAAGCGTCGTAGGGCATTTACACAACTATTGGTATCTAGAGACTCTATCACTTCGATATGCACGGCTCTTGAACTCATGCAACTAAACATGATGGCCCAACGCTTGCTATGTGCATGCCCACCTCTAGTACGCCTGGTAGTTACCGTCCAAGGCCCAAAAACATCGAGGCCAACGTAGCTAAAGGGGGAACATGTTTTAAGTCGTTCTGGAGGAAGATCTGCCATGAGTTGCTGTTCCTCTTTTCCACGCAGTTTGCGGCAGATAACACATTTGTGGATAACAGAATTGACAAGCCTCTTTCCGCCCAACATCCACAACCCTGCTGCTCTTATTGCACCTTCTGTAAGGTGACGACCCTGGTGCTTGACCTTGTCATGATAGTGGCAAGTGAGCAGGAGAGACACATGATTGTCTTTTGGAAGAACTATTGGGCTTTTTTCAGATTTTTCCAGTTCTGAGTATTTGAGTCGACCTCCAACTGAAATTATGCCATCATCTAGGACTGGACTGAGTTTATGCAAAGTGCTTTGTTTAGCAACAAGCTTGCCAGCCTTGAGGGCAGACAACTCCTTTTCAAAGGCGTTCTGTTGTGTTTGCTTGAGGATGACACGCTTTGCTTGAGCCATTTCATCTGGTGAACGAGGAAACTGACATTTGTGCCACCCCTTGCATTCACAGTTTGAGTTGGTTCCATTGAAAGATTTTGTGATGTGAATGAGAAAAGGCAACTCCACGGACTAAGGACTTGAATGTAGAGAAGCGTTCGAAGCGTTTGGAGGAGACTACTTGAAGGTTGGTGGCGCAGGTTTTCACTTGTGGCCTGATTTCACAGTCTTTGTCTGGCTCAATCAATTTGAACTCATTGCTTTCGGGTTTTGCCTCTGTGAGTGGACGATGGATGAAGCAGGGTCCAGTGAACCAAGTTGTTTTCGGTAACTGAGATGCTGTGAGCGAGCGTGATGCATGGTCCGCTGGGTTTTCTTCTGTGCGCACGTAGTGCCACTGTTCCGGCTTTGAGGACTGACGAATGCGTTGCACTCTGTTGTGGACATATGTGTAGAATCTCTTGGATTCGTTGTAGATGTAGCCTAAGACTACCTTACTGTCAGTGTAAAAGTGAACTGTGTCGAACTCTATGTCCAGCTCAGTCTTGATGAGATCAGCCATCTCTACAGCCAAAACAGCAGCACACAGCTCAAGTCTTGGTATTGTTGGTTCTGACTGAGGAGTTAGTCTTGCTTTACCAATGACAAACCCAACCTCCACTTTGTCGTTTAGGTAAACTGCTTTCAAGTAGGCTACGGCGCCTATAGCTTTGGTTGATGCATCCGAAAGCAAACAGAGCTCTTTGTGTTTCGCTTGACTGAGAGAGGTGGAGGTGTACGTTCTTGGGACATGTAGTTCCTTTAAGTCTTTCAGAGAGTCTCTCCAAGCTTTCCATTTGCTCTGTTTATCTTCTGGAAGTGGCGTGTCCCAGCCTGAGTTCTCCACTGTGAGTTCTCTTAGTAGAGCCCTTCCTTGAATGGTAACCGGGGCCAACAGTCCTAGTGGATCGAAGATGCTATTGACAGATGACAAGACACCACGGCGCGTAAATGGCTTGCTTGTTGTGGTCACAGAAAATGTGAATGTGTCTGTAATAGTTTCCCAAATGAGGCCTAGACTGCGCTGTGATTGTGTTTCTTCGCTTCTCAGGTCCAGACCTTTAAGAACCACTGCACAATCATCCGGGGAGAAGGCTTGCATGACTGCTGGTGAGTTAGAAACAAACTTATGCAGACGTAGATTTGACTTGGCAAGTGAAGCTTGAGTTCTTTGCAACAAATCAATTGCTTCAGCTGGAGTAGGCACAGAAATCAAGCCGTCATCGACGTAGAAATGCCTCTCCACAAAGTTGACTCTATCAGCCCCATAGTCTTTTGCTCCAGCTTTGATGGCCTTGCGTAGTCCATAGACAGCTACAGCAGGAGATGGTGAATTGCCGAATACGTGAACTTTCATTCGGAAGTCAATCACCTCTTTTTCGATGTCATTGTCCCTGTGCCACAGAAAGCGGAGATAGTTTCGATGATCCTCACGCACCATGAAACAGTGAAACATTTGCTGTATGTCAGCCATTATAGCAATGTCTTCTTTTAGAAATCGGAGAAGAACTCCTATAAGCGTGTTGTTTAAGTCAGGGCCAGTGAGGAGCACACTGTTGAGTGAGACACCGTTCTCCTGGGCACTTGAATCGAAAACCACCCTGATCTTGTTGGGCTTTTGAGGGTGGTAAACCCCAAATGTTGGGAGATACCAGCGTTCTTCTCCTTGCTTAAGCTTGGGTGCCACCTCGGCATGACCATTGGAGAAAATGCCTTTCATAAACTCAGCTGCACCCAGCTGCATTTGTGGTTTTCTTTGCATGCTTCTTTTGAGGGACAAAAATGTTTGACTGCTAGATCCCTGTTGTTCGGCATTTTCTGGCGAGTCTCCTTAAAGGGAAGTGGGGCAACCCGACTATTCTCTTCATCTTGGTACATGTCTTTCTCCATGATGTCTAAGAAGACTTTGTCCTCTATGGAGGGAGCCAGCTTGTTGTCATTCTCGCTGCTGTGGAAAACTGACTGTCCCAGAGTTTGCTCTGGTGTACTTTGCAATTGGCTGCAGGTGTGGCTGGTGCAGCACCGCGCTTGGTGTTGGGATCTCACTCCTATTGTTAGGAATGTCCTGACAGTCGATAAGAGGAGGGAGTGGGATTACCACTGACCCATCTAAAGAGTCAAGATGGAAGCCTTCGGCCATTTTTCCCCATGTTTCTACAACCCCAGCGCATGTTCTGAGATTGTAACTGACTGGTTCGTTCTTTTTTTTTATTTTTTTAATTATTTATTTATACGTTTTCAGCTTTACAGTACAAAACAGTACAATAAATAATATAAATTGAATTTGCATGGAATTTCTTAATACACAAACATTGAACACAGGTTTTTTTTTTATTTTTTTTTTTAACAAAATAGCACAATGAACTATTGGGAGTGACCAGTGTTTATCCATTTGTTTGTATTTTTGAAATAATGAGACATATGTAAATTAGAATATTGGACCCACTTTTTCCAGCATAAGGTAAACCAGTCTTCTTTGTTGTTCAAGTGTGCTGTTAGTTCTTCCATTTTATATATTTCTAATGTTAATTCCCACCAGATTATTAAAGTTGGTACACAAGGGGAAAGCCAATTTTTAGTTAAACACTTTTTGCTTGCAACCAGCAGGGCGCCCAGCAAGGTTTTATCTTGTTTAGACCATTCCTGTGGCATACATTCAAAATAAACAGTTTTAATTTCTAAAGGAAATGTACATTTAAAAATCTTCTGCAGTGTTTTATGAACATCAGTCCAGTATGGTTTGATGAGAGGGCAGTCCCACATGATGTGAACATGATGAGCTCTTTGGTTTCCACATTTTCTCCAACATAGCGGAGGGTTTCCATCATAATGAGTCTTCTGAAGTGGTGTGATAAAGAATCTGATCAAGCTTTTCCATCCATATTCCCTCCATCTTTGTGAAGCGGTACATTTCCATTGGTGTTTCCATATCGATGTCCATTCATCCAGCGTTATTTTCACTCCAGCCTCTTTCTCCCATAATGCCTTCACATATTCAGTTGAGTGGGGATTCTTACTTGTCAAAAATGCATACAGAACAGAAATATGTTTTTTAATAACATCACCTTTATATGCCTTTTTAATTATGTCAACCATATCCTTTTGTTTCAACCTTTACTCCAATCTTTGTGTCTATATAATGCCTTATTTGTAGGTATCTATAGAAGTCCTGCTTTTCAAAACTGTATTTTTCTTTCAGTGTTTCAAAACTAGTGACCTTGCCATCCTTAATCAAACTTCCAAATGTTGGTAACCCTTTGGTGGACCAATATTTAAAGCGTGAATCCAATTTGTTTGGAGCAAAATTAGAGTCGCAGGCATACCATTTGAATATTGAGAGGTCGTTTTCTAGTTTTAATTCTTTAACTAAGTTTTTCCATATAGAGAGTGTACACTTAATCCATGGATTACAAATATTGTCAATATGTGTTTGGATATTTGAGTCTACCAGGACTGCTTGTTTGGGGATAGCTAGTGAATTCTCTTCCATGTCTTTCCATTTAGCTTTATAATTCACATCACACCAATTAATCACCGTCTTCATTTGTGCTGCCCGAAAATAATCTTTTAAGGAAGGCAGGCCCCATCCTCCTTTATTTTTATGTAATTGAAGCGTTTTAAGGCGAACTCTGGGTCTTTTACCTCCCCATATGAATCGTGATATAATTTTGTCCCATTCATGCAATTGGTTTTGAGGGATATTTATAGGTAGCGTCTGGAAAAGATAAAGTAGTCTCGGTAGAATATTCATTTTCAATTCGTGAATATAAAGTGAAAAAGGGGATCAAGTTCCAACGTTTTACATCCTCAACGATCTTATTGTGTAACGGGATGTAATTTTCCTCATATAGTTTAGTCAGGTTTTTAGGTATGCTTACGCCTAAATATTTTATTGATTTTGTCTGCCATCTCATTGGGTATTGCGCCGCCAAAACTGCTGGTGGGCTGTAGTTGTAGGTAAGTATTTGAGTTTTATCCATATTAATTTTATACCCAGATAGGTTTAGAATTTTTTTGCACAGATTCATCAGTTCAGTTAATGATTTTGTTGGTTGTTCTAAATATATTAGGATATCATCTGCGTAACACGCCAGTTTATGTTCCTTTCCTTGAATATTTATTCCTCTTATGTCTTTGTTTTGTCTAATTGACTGTGCCAGCGGCTCTAAGTATAAGGCGAATAAAAGTGGAGACCAGGCACAACCTTGTTTATTTCCTCTTTGGATTGTAAAGCTGTTTGAGAGGTAACCATTAACTTTGACTCTCGCCGTGGGATTGGCATACAGAGCCTTTACTGTTTCAATAACTATGTTATGTAACCCAAATTTAGTCAGTACTTTATACAGAAAGTCCCAATTTACTGAATCAAATGCTTTTTCCGCGTCTATACTCATGAGCATAGCTTTATTTTTAGATGTTTGTATCTTCTCTATTATATGCAGGGTTCTAAGAATATTATCTTGTGTCTGCCTATTTCTTATGAATCCAGTCTGGTCGTTACATATCAGACCGGGTAAGAATTCCTCCATTCGCCTGGCCATAATTGAGCTAAACAGTCTGTAGTCTATATTAAGGACAGAGATCGGTCTATATGAGCCACACTTGAATTTATCTCTACCTTCTTTAGGAATGGCAGAGATAATGGCCTCATTCCAACTTGGTGGTATTTGGGATTTCTTTAACACCCAGTTAAATGTCTGAAGCATTATAGGGATCAACTCATCTTTAAATTCCTTGTACCACTCTGCGGTGAAGCCATCAGAGCCCGGTGACTTATTGGTTTTCGAACGACTAATGGCTTTCTTAAGCTCCAGTTCTGTGACCTCTGCTGTCATTTTCTCATTTTGTTCATCGTTCAGAGTTGGTAGGTCTATAGAGTTAAGAAAGTTATCAATCTCATCCTCAGTCCCACCAGGTACTTTGGAATATAATTTTTTATAAAACCCTTCAAATGCCCCATGCATCTCACTTAATTTGGTCATGATGTTTCCAGTTTCTGGATGTTTGATTTTGTTAACAGTGCTGTCAGCAATTTTCTTTTTCAGTTTCCATGCTAGAATTTTCATTGATTTGGATCCACCTTCATAGTATTTCTGTTTCAAATACATTATTTTTTTCTCTATCTCTTGTGTACTCAAATTATTTATTTCCTTCCTAACTTCTTTTGATTGTTGCAGGGTGCTTAAAGGGTTATTTTTGTGTTTGTTTTCTAGTTGTGTTAACTTCTTTTGTAATTCTTCAGCCTTTCTGCAACGCATTTTCTTCCTATGGGAGGCGATTGATATAATTTTCCCTCTTAGGACAGCTTTTAATGTGTCCCATAGAATTGGAAATGACACTTCTCCATTATCATTTATTTTAAGAAAATGGTTCATTTCTTTTGTTATTTCTTTTTTAATATTTATGTCTTTCAGCAAGGATGAATTTAATTTCAAAGAGAATAGTTTTGGACGTGTATTTACATGAATAGTTAGATATAATGGTGCATAATCGCTTATATCTATTGATCCCATTTCACATCCATGGATTGTATCTTTATCTTTACCAAAAGTTAAGAAATAAACTATTCTGGTATAAATTGAGTGTGGAGCCGAGTAATAAGAGTAGTCTCTCCTTGTAGGGTAAAGATCTCTCCATATGTCTATCAAACCCACCTCCTCCAAGAGTGCAGAGACTTTTTTATAGAGAGTATTTGGTTCTCGCATTCTCCCACTAGAACTATCCAAGTCAGGTTTAAGTCTGATGTTTAGGTCTCCACCACAAATCAATAGACCTTGGGTTTCTGTTACCATTATATTAATAATTTTTTTAAAGAAACTGAAATTGCTTCCTGGCGGTGCGTATACATTCATAAATGTAATTAAATTACCATCTATCATTCCCCGGACAAAAACAAACCTACCTTCTTTATCTTTAATCTCAAAAGACTTATCAAAATTCAAATTTTTGGATATTAATATTGCCACGCCTCGCCTACGGCCAGATTTGTATGAGGAGAAAAACACATTTGTATATCCCATTTTCTTTATTTTTTCATGTTCCTCATCATTTAAGTGAGTTTCTTGTAAATACACCACTTGAGCTTGCTCTTTCTTCATCTTAGTTAGCACTCTGCTACGCTTAATAGGATTTGTGAGTCCATTAACATTAAAAGAAATAACTTTAATACCCGTCATCACTCTGGAAAAAAATGGAACATTTCAAAACTTAGATAACTTCCTGACTGGTCAACTCCCTTAATGAACAAGAACAAAGAACAGTAGTAACAATAAAAAAGAAAAGGTAAAAACGTGATTCCAAGGTTGGGGTCAATCCTGTCAGACCCTGACACGGATGTTGTTCAAGTCCTACCAACAGGGGAAAACCCTTCCTCCTGGGATAAGGGCCCCTGATTGTGTTTTTAATACTAGTTTCTCCGTTGTCTCTCTTCTTGTATACATTCAGCTGTTAGGGGAAAAGTACTCACAAACTTTCACAGGAGGACTGTTGTCCTCACTGATCCTCTGCAGAAGTGGGGGAACGGCTCCTGAAGGCACGAAGCTTCTTGCGGATGGTGTCCTCTCGATGCTCCTCTGTGTCTCGCTGCTGCTGCCGTGTTCCCATCATCTTCCAGGCTGTTCGGGACAACTGCTCCGTCAGGGTTTCCCTCTGTGCAATTTCGCTGACCTGGAAGCCTCTGGTTCTCATGTCTGTGGCCGAGTAGAGCACAGTTCCATCCTGGTAGAAGACCCTCAGTTTGGCTGGATATGGCGTCTGGAATCTGATGTTTTTTTGTTTTAAAGCCTTTTTTGCTTCAGCATAGTCCTTCCGTTTCCGTAGAATGGCTGGGGCGTAATCCTGGTCAAAATATATTCTCCTTCCGTCCAAAAGAACAGTCTTTTTTGCCCAGGCTTTGCATAGAACTTCTTCTTTGGTAGTGAAGCTGGCAAACCGTATCAGAATCGAGCGAGGAGTTTCTGCTCCGCTCCTCTTTGCACCCAGGGCCCGATGTGATCTCTCCACGCCCAGATTGGTGTCTTGAGGGAGATTCAAACAGTCTTTTAATGTTTTCTCCACAAATTCCTGCATGGAGGATCCCTCCGCTCCCTCAGGAACATTGTAAAGTCTTAAATTCTTTAAGACTTTACAATGGTAGGGTGACGTCACCGGAACCCCGACTGGTTCGTTCTTAATGTCGAAAAGTTCAAGGAACTCTGGGCCAGCTAAGGAATGATTACTCTGGTCATCAAGTATGACGTAAGTTTTAACTGCACTGTCTCTATGACCTTCAGGATACACCTTCGCGAGACATATTTTAGAACAAGAACGACCCCACTGACCTGGACCGCACACTTTGGTGCATGCTGTAGTTACTGCAACACTGTCCGAGCAGCTTTATTCCTCCCCGCCATCCTCTTGAGCAGGGGAAGAAGCCTTGAAGGTTTGCTGTGGAGAACCAGGATGCATGATGGTTTCATGCCTTGTACTTTCACATTCAGAGAACTTTACTGTAGATCTACAGTCCTTAGCAAGATGAGTGTCTCAAGAGCAGCACTTGAAACAGATTCCTTTCTCTTTAAGAAAGGCCTGTCTTTCATCGAGCAGTTTGTTCCTAAATGTCCTGCATTTCTTAAGTGGGTGGGGTTTGTTGTGCAGAGGGCAGTTTTTGTTAATATCCTTATTAAGGGATGTGACGTTTGATTTGTATACCGATATGGGTTTAGCAGGGCTGAAATTCTTTAGGTTTGGTCTTTCTGATTTTGTATATGTTTGGGTGTTTTGCTGGTTGAGACTTGGATCATTGCGTTTTTTAGCTTCCTTGCATATAAATTTGCAGAAATAACTAAAGGGTGGAAAACAGCCTTCATTCTCTTCTTTATATTGTGAACCTTGTGAGATCCATTTCTCTTGAATTCCGTATGGAAGTTTGTCCACAATTGGTCCTATTCCACGAGATGTGTCCAGATAGAATAGACCAGGTAGATAACCATCTTCTTTAGCCCCTTGGATCTCTTGTAACAGATCTCCTAGTTCTCTCAGTTTCATGTTACCTTTTGTCGTTATTTTGGGAAAACTGTCTAATCTCTGAAATAGTGATTTTTCAATTATTTCGGGAGCCGCATAACACTCATGAAGTCGCTCCCACGCTTTCTGTAGAGCCATAGTGGGGTTGTTGACATAAACAGAGCGGATGCGCTTGACTTACAATTTGACTCTTTTCCCAACCATTTTGTCATCAAATCGAGCTCTTGAGTTGGAGTGAGGTGAACTTCGGCTGTAGCACCCGTGAATGAGGAGTACCATGCTCTGAAATTCTCTGGCTTGTCATCATATTGGTAAAGACCGGAAATGATTAGGTCACGACGTGCCATGTATTGTGCAAATGGTTCAGCTGGATGCAGCATGCCTGGAGGTGTGCTATCTTGAGATCTGAAAGGGCTTGAGAATGGATTGAGAGTGTTGTATGCTGATTGAACTTTTGGTTCACTCTCAATTTTGTGAAGGGATGATGCGTTCTGGATAGGGAAAGTTGTATGATGGTTGTCGATCCTTTGCCTAGTGCTGATAAGCGGAGGCTCTGTGTCTGCAGCGTTGTTTTTAGGAGGACTCCAAGTTATGAGTGAGCCCTCTAGATCAACATTTTGATTTTGCGTGTCTGGTACTGGTGCTGAGTCATTAGGTTTGCTCACTTTTATTTGTGATTGCACATATTCTCTTGTTCTTTCTCTTTTAACTGATTCAGATCTTCTGCTCTGGTTTCCATCAAGCATTGACTCCGCTTCTTCTAGTGCTTCTGCTTCAGCTACTGCAGCGTCTGCCTCTCTTTGTGATGTTAGCACTTCCAGCTCTGCATTGATTTTTAATTTTTCCACTTTCAGCTGTGCTTCCTTGCTTGCATACGACGCTCTCACCTTAGCTGCTTCTGCCCTGGCTCGAGCGCGAGCTGCGCTTGTCGCAGAGGAAGATGTAACTCCCGATGCATTTGTTGTAGATCTGTTGCTAGCTGCCATCTTGAGCACGATGAAGCTCTGAATGCTACCTTTTAACTGTTATGTTCCCATTTGAACACGCAGATAAACCACTGAAGAAGACCAGGACCACCAGGAACGTTTTTGAGCTTTTAATTCCTTCTTCAGATGGTGAAAAGGTATTGCCTTGCCTGAGCTTCGGTGTGGATGGTGACAGATATCTCTGACCTCATGCTGGATTTCGCCGGCTCTGATTACATCAACCGGAAGTTGCACGGGAAAACCGGAAGTTGTTATTTTCGGTCAATTTACTTTTTTTTTTTTTTAACGTTTAACATTTTAAACATTTCAATTCACCACAATTAACATTTTAACTTATTTACTAAATTAGTGCCTGGAGGCAACACATTTATTTATAAAATATTTATATTTATATATAATATAAATTATATAAATGTATATACAGTATATAAATGCAAATATTTCTTAAATGTCTACATGAATGTATGTGTATTTATATATACATAATACTTACACACCGTACACACACATATGTTATAGTGATAGTTCACCCATGTTGTCATGTTGTTACAAACCTATATAAATCTCTTTGTTCTGGTAAACATGAAGGAAGAAATTTTGAGAAATATTTGTAACCAAACCGTTTGTGGACCCTATTTACTCCTATACTATTCTTTTTTTCTACTGTGGAAGTGAATGGGGTCCACAAACGGTTTGGTTACAAACATTTTTCATTCATTTTTAATTTTTCCTTTGTGTGTGTTTCATCAGAACAAAGAGACTTATACAGGTTTGTAATAACATGAGAGTAAGTAAATGATGACAGAATTTTCATTTTTGGGTGAACTATCCCTTTATGTAAACACAAACGTTTGGATGCGATTAATCTTGATTAATCTTTTGACAGCCCTAGGTTAATTAATAGATTACTAACTACTAGCCAAATTCTCACTTCACTCCCTCGATCAGGGTTCTCTGCTTTGGTTTTTAAAGACATCACAGCCATCTTCTCGACGGGACCTGGTTCAACACCCTTTGAATATAGACAATAAGCAGTGATGAGCGTATGTGATATGTGTGTAGATGTAGTATTGAAATCATTGTTACATTATTCCAAGTCTTGCCAGGGTTCTTGGCTTGTGCCACTGTTGTTCACTCTCCGTAAAGCTCAGCACTGGTGGAACAACTGGAATGTCAAGCTGAGAATAATGTGAAGACTGGAAAAGTAGAGCCACACAATGGTTACAGAGCACTGATCCAGCTACACATGTATAGCTGTGATGGGCCAGCTCAACAGGGATTGAGTCCTTCAGACCCACCTGTATAAGATGTTAAAAAAATATTTTTTTAAAAAGTGGCATAACTGATTTGTCATATATTAATATGGGCTACTATTAGTAAGCTACTATTTATTTTTGTACACTGTTAAAATAGCTAGTAAAATCTTAACTTTTTTCTTGTAAACACTGTTAGTAAAGGGAATAATAATCTTTTTATTTTAATGTGGTCAGTGGAGCAGTCAATTTGATATGCAGGTACACTCAAAATCCCCACTTAAAAAGTACCAAGATTGCAGTATACCTACTTAAACTTAGCAGGTTTATATTACTATACCCATCTTATGTGTTTCACCTTTACCCTGGGATGTTCAGTATACCTTGAAAAACAAACTATACTACACCACTGATTGCTGTTAGCGAAAACATAACATAGTAACATAAGACTAAGCGTACACTGTCCGTTTTTAACATGAATGGCGAACATGGTCAACCAAACCAACATGGTTAAAACCTAGAGCAAAAAACAATAGAACACAACTAGCCCAGGAACATGGGTAACACAAAGAACCAAAAGAACATGATTAGCCCAGGAACACTACACTCATCCCACTCTTAAAATGTGAGGTGGTTTAGATCTGTCCATTGACGGATGACATAACGCCCTCACACACACTACTCCTGTCACTGGATCTTTCTTGGACACCGAGAAGAAATACAAATCGCAAATAAAAAATACACACAACCAGTTGATAATCAGATAAACGTCCATCCATCTTCCTCCGCTCATCCTGGACCGGGTCGCGGGGGCAGCAGACTGAGCAGAGATGCCCAGACTTCCCTCACCCCAGCCACTTCCTCCAGCTCCTCTGGGGGGACCCCGAGGCGTTCCCAGGCCAGCCGAGAGACGTAGTCTCTCCAGCGTGTCCTGGGTCTTCACCGGGGCCTCCGCCCAGTGGGACATGCCCGGAACACCTCTCCAGGGAGGCGTCCAGGAGGCATCCGGACTAGATGCCCGAGCCACCTCAACTGGCTCCTTTCGATGTGGAGGAGAAGCGGTTATACTCCGAGCTCTCCGCGGGTGACCGAGCTTCTCACCCTATCTCTAAGGGAGCGCCCAGCCACCCTACGGAGGAAGCTCATTTCAGCCGCTTGTATTCGGGACCTCGTTCTTTCGGTCATGACCCAGAGCTCATGACCATAGGTGAGTATTGGAACGTAGATCGACCGGTAAATTGAGAGCTTTGCTTTTCGTCTCAGCTCTCTCTTCACCACAACGGGCCGATAGAGCAACCGCATAACTTCGGACGCCGCTCCGATCCGCCTGTCAATCTCACGCTCCGATCTTCCCTCACTCATGAACAAGACCCCAAGGTATTTAAACTCCTCCACCTGGGGCAAGGACACTCCACCCACCGAGAGATGGCAAACTACCTTTCTCCGGTCAAGGACCATGGCCTCAGATTTAGCGGTGCTGACCCTCATCCAAGCCGCTTCACACTCGGCCGCAAACCGCCCCAATGCACGCTGGAGGTCCTGGTTCGATGAAGCCAACAGGACAACATCATCTGCAAAAAGCAGAGAGGAAATCCTGTGGTCCCCAAACAAGATCCCTTCCGGCCCCTGGCTGCGCCTAGAAATTCTGTCCATAAAAACTATGAATAGAACCCGTGATAAAGGGCAGCCCTGCTGGAGTCCAACGTGGACCGGGAACAGGTCTGACTTACTGCCGGCTATGCGAACCAAGCTCCTTCTCCGGTCATACAGAGACCGGACAGCCCTCAGTAAGGCTCCCCGGACCCCATACTCCCAGAGCACCCCCCACAGGATGCCACGGGGGACGCGGTCAAACGCCTTCTCCAAATCCACAAAACCCATATGGACTGGATGAGCGATCTCCCACAATCCCTACAGCACCCTAGATAGGGTGTAGAGCTGGTCCACTGTTCCACGACCAGGACGGAAACCGCACTGTTGTTCCTGAATCCGAGGTTTGACTATCGAACGGACTCTCCTCTCCAGTACCCTGGCATAGACTTTCCCAGGGAGGCTGAGGAGTGTAATTCCCCTCTGGTTGGAACACACCCTCCGATCCCCCTTCTTAAAGAGGGGAACCACCACCCCTGTCTGCCAGTCCAGTGGTAGGGTTCCCGACTGCCACACGATGCTGCAGAGACGTGTCAGCCAAGACACTCCCACAGCATCCAGAGACTTGAGGTGCTCAGGGCGGACTTCATCCACCCCCGGGGCCTTGCCACCGAGGAGCTCGTTGACTACCTCAGTGACTTCAGCCCGGGTAATAGACAGCCCCACCCCAAAGTCCTCATTCTCCGCTTCTTCAAAAGAAGGCGTGTCAGTGGGATTGAGGAGATCCTCGAAGTACTCCTTCCACCACCCGACAATGTCCCCAGTCGAAGTCAACAGCTCCCCACCTGCACTGAAAACGGTGCCTGTGGAGAACTGCTTTCCCCTCCTGAGTCGTCGGATGGTTTGCCAGAATTTCTTCGAGGCCAACCGATAGTCCTTCTCCATGGTCTCAACGAACTCCTCCCAGGACCGAGTATTCGCCTCCGCAACAGTCCGGGCCACAGCTCGCTTAGACTGCCGGTACCTGTCAGCTGCCTCTGGAGTCCCGCAGGCCAGCCAGGCCTGGTAGGACTCCTTCTTTAGCTTGACGGCATCCCTTACTTCCGGTGTCCACCACCAGGTTCGGGGGTTACCGCCGTGACAGACACCAGAGTCCTTGCGACCACAGCTCCGAGCAGCAGCAGAGACAATGGAGGTGGAAAACATGGTCCACTCGGACTCAATGTCCCCAACCTCCCTCGGTACCTGTTTGAAGTTCTCCCGGAAGTGGGAGTTAAAGACTTCCCTGACGGAGGGCTCAGCCAGACGTTCCCAGCAGACCCTCACAGTACGTTTGGATCTTCCAAGTCTTTCCGGCCTCCTTCCCCGCCAGCGAATCCAACTCACCACCAGGTAGTGATCGGTGAACAGGTCCGCCCTTCTCTTCACCCGAGTGTCCAAGACACAGGGCTGAAGGTCGCCTGAAACAACTACAAAGTCGATCGTTGACCTCCTGCCTAGGGTGTCCTGATGCCAGGTGTATTGATGGACACCCTTGTGCTCGAACATGGTGTTCGTTATGGACAAACTATGACAAGCACAGAAGTCCAATAACAAAACACCACTCGGGTTCAGATAAGGGGGGGCGTTCCTACCAATCACACCCCTTCAGGTGCCACTGTCATTGCCCACGTGGGGATTGAAGTCCCCCAGAAAGACAATGGAGTCCCCCGTTGGGGCACTTTCCAGTACCCCTTCGAGAGACACCAAGAAGGCCTGGTACTCCGAACTGCTGTTCGGCCTGTAAGCCCAAACCACAGTTAGAGACCTGTCCCCCACCCGGAGGCGGAGGGACATGACCCTCTCATCCACCGGGGTGAACTCCAACACTTGGCGGCTGAGCTGGGGGCTCACGAGTAAGCCCACGCCAGCCCGCCACCTCTCACCTTGGGCAACTCCAGAGTGGTAGAGAGTCCAACCCCTCTCTAAGGACTGAGTTTCAGAGCCCAGGCTATGTGTGGAGGTGAGCCCGACTATATCTAGACGGTATCTCTCAACCTCTTACACGTACGTGAGATAACACGTAATGTTTTGTTGTAGTATCAAATATACTCCAGGGACAGGTGGTAGTGAGAGGTAGATGCTTCAGGTCAATGAGAAAGAGTGAGGAGCCTCACAAACTGGAGGTTTGACTATAAAAGACAGTATGCCGGTTGGCAAAAGTTGCCTGTTCTGGCGTGTTTGTTCTTGTTCTTGCTGCGGTTGCGGCACTTTCTTCACTTACTATTATTTTACTGAAAGTAGGGTGACCAGATACTCTTTTCCTGGACATGTCCTCTTTTAATAATAATATAATAAAATAAAATTGAACATAGATGAAATGTGAACATATTTGCTTTATGTACGCAGCTCTGAACACCAATTACTCTAGATGAAATATCTCACAAACTCACTTTACTCCTCCTTTTTACATACTCAAATCTGGTCACCCTACTGAAAGTTATAGTTTCATGTTATAATGAACATTGACATAGCAACATAAGAATGACTTATTTGTAACCTATTTAATTGTAACTTATTTAATTTATTGTGTCTAGATATCTCTAGATGCAGAAAGTGCCAACCTGAAAGCGTTCTCCTGCAGTTGTGCGGCTGGTAAAGGATTCTGCAGTCACATAGTTGCCATCCTGTACCAGACCGCACATTATTCACAGCTGGGTCTGCAGGCTGTTCCACCCCCCCTGGCCTGCACGAGTGGCTTGCAAAGATGGCACAGACCAAGAACACAGGTGGGTTTGTGATCAAATTGTCATTATGATTCAAGAACTGATGTGTATCCATAACAACTGTAAATTATTATAAAAACACCCCCAGTAGTGACTACAGACTAATTGCTTTTTGCCTTTTACTTATAAGGGAATCCATCCTGAACCTGTTAGTGAGCTGGTGATGTAAAAGCCCAAAACAGTTGGCAGGGACGGTCTGAGGTCCACACTGTACAAGGCATATACAGGTGAATAATTTAACTTTTTGTTGCTTTGTAAGTTGTAAGTTTATTTTTAATGTAATGACTAACCAACTTATGGTTACTGCAGGTATAATGAATACAATTTAAGTGTAGTTATGCACTCATCTCTTTTCTTTTGTGTGACCAATACTCTTGTGTTTCTCTTGTGTAGGACCACAGCCAGATCCAGATATGATGGCATCTGGAAGCATATTAAGCCAGGTGCAGCCCCAATCTCTCATGGCTGTTGTATTGGATGGGGTTTCTGAGATGGAGCTGTCGCCATCCATATTTGGGTCTGTCCATCGTGGATCCCCCATGTCCTATCACTGTCCACCCAAGAAGTCCAGTGACCTCCTCCTACACCACATGGCTCCAGAATTTCCCTCCCTTCCTGTGATGCAGCACACTTTTCCCAGGTTGCATTTCGTCCCGACCTTGCATCAGTTAATGCATCTCCAGTCTCTAGAAGTGTCACCGCAGCTGTCCTGCGAGATAGCAAAAGAAACTCAGCAGCAATCCAAATGTCCTGCGTGGACACAGCTACAGCGACCAAGGCTGACCGCTAGTCTATTTTGGGATGCTTGTTGTAGTCGGGCGTGTCGTGCAGAGCTGGAGTCTGCAGCTATTCGGATGATCAGAGGCTCCACAAAGCAAACAGCTGCAATGAAGCGTGGTCTACTAGTGGAGTCTGAAGTGCTGGCAAACTATGCTGCACTGTTGAGAGTTAACGTTTTACCAGCAGGATTTGTCATTCACCCTGACGCACCACATCTCGGGGCCAGTCCAGACGGTCGGGTGTATGACCCTTCAGAGTCGCCTCCTTTTGGCTTGGTTGAGGTGAAGAGCAGCACAAAAAACGATCCATCGCAAGTTGCTCACCTCAAGGTGCAGGAAGGCCACGCCAGTCTGAGGCGTTCACATAAGTACTACTGGCAGGTTCAGGGCCAGCTGGCAATCACAGGACTGACATGGTGTGATTTTGTTACAGATACCCTATCAACGATAACTGTGGAAAGAATTTGGCGTGATGACACATTCATAGCAGAAATGAAAGAGAAATTGGATTTATATTATTATGGCACATACATCAATGCATACCTTAAATTACAATATTCTTGTATTTAACAATCAGTTCAGCCTTCTGTCTTACTGTTGATGATCTGTAATGTTATTTTTTATTGTAAATGTTTGATGTTATTTAGCTTTTATTAATCAGTTGATGTCATAGCAAAAAATTAAATGAGGCACAATTTTGAACAAAATTGTTTTATTTGTTCAAATTTTTCTGTGAAGTCACAGTCACATTTCAACATAAAAAATATTAAGAATATAACAATTTAATTAGATTTTTAAGAACATGTGGGAACACTAAATTATTTACATACTATTTACACATTATACATAATTTACATATCAAACATTCACTCTTCAAAACAAAAAGGTCCTTGATAATTTGCCAAAACACAGCAGTTTAGCCAGATCTGATTCACGCTGCCAATCAGTGTGAGCGGCACGGGAGAGTCCCAGATGTGAAAGGATTTTATTCTACCGATCACTCTTTCCACTATAATCCTGAGGCGGGCAATGGCTTGTGTTTGTTCCGTTTCCTCCTTGCTGAATTGAGCGGAACGCTTGAAAGGTGGAATGACGAGCTTACATCCAATGTCAGTAAGGAAGTCTTGAATGAGGAACCCTTTGTCTGCCATGACATCATCTCCTGGCTCCAGCAAGGGAAGGACTCCACTGATCCTGGTGATCTCCTTATCTGAGATGCACCCAGTGTACATGGGTGAGATGAATGTCACCAAACCATTGGGAGCAACTCCAATTAGCCCTTTCAATGTCGTCCTGTTTTTGTAAGATGAAAATGTTTCTGACTGTAAAGTCAGGGATGAGGCTGTCTCCAGGGCAATTTCTGTGCAGTCCAGTATCACTCTAACATTGGGACAGTACCTCTGGAATTTAAGGGGCGTAATTGACTTAACCTTTTCCCTGCTTATCCAGATGGGAAGTGAGCTGAGCATCATAAAGAGATAATTGGCCCAGGTGATGGTAACCCTGCTAACCCTGGCAACGCTCACATTAAACATGTCAGCAATGAGCTGCTCCTTCATGCCAACAGCAACCCGCATAGAGTACATCAAGAACTCATCTATTAATGGGATGATGCGTGGTGGGCTGGGCTCTTCGCAGGATTCCTCACCCGCCCTCTGTGCTTTGGTCCAGTACACCAGTCTATGTGCAGATGGTGCAATCGACTCCCAAAAAATAGTAAAAACACTCTCAGATGGAAATTTGGTGTAGAAATGTATTTGGTCGTCTGACGCACAGTACCGGCTGAAGAGAGTAGGGGGTGGTAGACCAGTGTTTTGCAACTTGGCTTCTAAGTCGTGGATGTAATCCAAAGCCTCATCCAGAGCACCTGTAAAGATAAAGAAATTAAAAACCAGTCTTAACATATTTATGCTACCTTTCAACACAACACAATCATGTTTCAAAAAGTATTTTAAGTATTTATTACAAATTCCATTTCATTTATCTTTGTTAAGGAAAATACAAATCACAAAATACTCAAAAGTAATCAAATATATGTAATTAAAATAGGGAAGAGCAGGACATAACCTAACAGGCCAGTTGTAACACTTGTTTTAAATACTTCCACACATGCATGTATAGCATGATGAAACTTAGTGTGTTTACTAGCTACCACATCAATAAATTGTTTAAGTTTTTTTAAATTGCGTTATTTTATATTAACACTTATATTTTAATATTTCTTGTATATTTTTTTATTAGATCATACTACATTTTAAACTGTTATATGGTCATATTAAAAAATTAATTTGGGGAAAAAATAAATACTCTAAACCCAAAGTTGGTTTACAAAATTAGAAACAGTTAAAAAGCGTTAGGTTGTGCCCCACTCTCCCCTTCTGCTCATCTCTGGCTCCTTACAGCTAGCTAGACAGCATTAGACTATGTTACAGATGTAGTAGGCTAACGTTAGTTGAATTTTGTGAACAGCTTATATTATAAACATTAATTTGTTCAAATGCATTTATCCAATAACGGTACACATAGTTGACTAGCGTTAACTAAACAAATCATTATGAACAACCTTACCTGCAGGTGGGTGTGACATGTAGTCGTGATCCATCTTTACTGCTTTAGCCTCAATGTCGCTAGCTTCACAGCATAGCTGCATAGACTGCCGTTTGGAAGTTCTGTCATATACTGACTCCCTTCTCAAAGGAGCAGTAAAGTTGTTCCAAAGGAAAAGGCTCGGGACAACACCACTCTCCAGGCGACGAACGACGCAGCCACCAATGTAATCTTCCGGAGCGAAGTGCCGGCTGCAGACAAAGGTGCTACCTGTTTTTACAGTAAAACTATGCCCTTCATCTCTTCGAATCGCCTGTATCCATTTCGTTTTCAGGTTTGGATCCACAGGAAAAGAATGGAATGAAAGGTAGGGTTGTTTTTGGTTGGATGACGAACAGCCAGGAACACAACAGAAACTTCGATTCTTTGACTCTGCCATTTTTCGTATCTGCCACTATGATAACAGGAAGTTCTTTTACACGTCATTGGCGTATTTCTGGTCGAAAAATGCGGAAGTGTGAAAAAGGTCTATCGGACCCTGGATTCCTGCGTGGTAGTTTCTCACCTTACCAACCAAACTACCCAGCCACTTTATCCATATATAAATAAATGTATGTATGTGTGTGTGTGTATATATACACATATATACATACATACATACATATATATATACACACATATATATATATATATATATATATATATATATATATATATATATATAAAAACGCCCCTCTCACCCTCCGCGGGTGGTTTCTCCTCCAAGCTCGGGTCCTCTACCAGAGGCCTGGGAGCTTGAGGGTCCTGCGCAGTATCTTAGCTGTTCCTAGCACTGCGCTTTTCTGGACTGAGAGGTCTGAGGTCTTTCCAGGTATCTGTTGTAGCCACTCCTCAAGCTTGGGGGTTACTGCCCCGAGTGCTCCAATTACCACAGGCACCACTGTCACCTTCACTTTCCAGGCTTTCTCCAGTTCTTCTCTGAGTCCCTGGTATTTCTCCAGTTTCTCATGTTCCTTCTTCCTGATGTTCCCATCACTTGGCACTGCCACATCCACCACAACGGCTTTCCTCTGTTCTTTATCCACCACTACGATGTCTGGTTGGTTCGCTATTACCATCCTATCAGTCTGGATCTGGAAGTCCCACAGGATCTTTGCCCTTTCATTCTCTACCACTTTCGGAGGTGTTTCCCATTTTGACCTTGGGGTTTCCAGTCCATATTCTGCACACATGTTCCTGTATATTATTCCAGCCACTTGATTGTGGCGCTCCATGTATGCTTTACCTGCCAGCATCTTACATCCTGCAGTTATGTGCTGGATTGTTTCAGGCGCCTCTTTGCACAGCCTACACCTTGGGTCTTGTCTGGTGTGGTAGATCTGAGCCTCTATCGCTCTGGTGCTCAGGGCTTGTTCCTGAGCTGCCAGGATGAGCGCTTCAGTGCTGTCTTGTAGGCCAGCCCTTTCTAGCCATTGGTAGGACTTCTTGATATCAGCCACTTCAGTTATGGTCCGGTGGTACATACCATGGAGGGGTTTGTCCTCCCATGAGGATCTGTCCTCCAGCACTGTATCCTCTGCTCTCCATTGCCTGAGACACTCACTGAGCACACTGTCAGTTGGGGCCTTGAGCTTGATGTATTCATGCATCTTGGATGTTTCATCCTGGATAGTGGCTTCTACGCTCACTAGTCCTCGGCCTCCTTCCTTGCGGCTAGCATACAGTCTCAGAGTGCTGGATTCTGGATGGAACCCTCCATGCACGGTGAGGAGCTTCCGTGTTTTAACATCCATGGTCTGTATTTCTTCCTTTGGCCATCTTATTATTCCTGCAGGGTATCTGATAACTGGCAGTGCATAGCTGTTTATTGCCCGGGTCTTGTTCTTGCCATTGAGCTGGCTTTTCAGGACTTGCCTTACTCGTTGAAGGTACTTAGCTGTTGCAGCTTTCCTTGTTGCCTGCTCCAGGTTGCCATTTGCCTGGGGAATTCCAAGGTACTTGTAACTGTCCTCAATGTCTGCTATTGTTCCTTCTGGGAGTGAGACCCCCCCTGTGTGGACTACCTTGCCTCTCTTTGTCACCATCCGGCTGCATTTCTCGAGCCCGAATGACATCCCAATGTCATTACTGTAGATCCTGGTGGTGTGGATCAGGGAGTCAATGTCACGCTCGTTCTTGGCATATAGCTTGATGTCATCCATGTAGAGGAGGTGACTGATGTTGGCCCCATTTCTGAGTCGGTATCCATAGCCAGTCTTGTTGATTATTTGGCTGAGGGGGTTCAGACCTATGCAGAACAGCAGTGGGGACAGAGCATCACCTTGGTATATCCCACATTTGATGGACACTTGTGCAAGTGGTTTCCCATTGGCTTCAAGGGTGGTTTTCCACAGCTTCATTGAGTTTCTTATGAAGGCTCTTAGAGTCCTGTTGATGTTGTACAGCTCCAAGCATTCAGTGATCCATGTGTGTGGCATTGAGTCATAGGCCTTCTTGTAATCAATCCAGGCTGTGCACAGGTTGGTGTGTCGTGACTTGCAGTCTTGGGCGACTGTTCTGTCGACCAGGAGTTGGTGTTTGGCTCCTCTGGAGTCTCTACCAATGCCCTTCTGTGTGTTACTCATGAATTGATCCATGTGCCTATTTATTTTGGTTGCAATGATGCCTGACATGAGCTTCCATGTTGTGGAGAGACAGGTTATTGGCCGGTAGTTGGATGGGACTGCACCCTTTGAGGGATCCTGGATTCTGTTCAGGGAGGTTGCTGTGTTTTTTTTCTCAGAGAGACCAGCCACTGGGCATTGCTGTTATGTGCTGTCTCTTTCTCCCATATTCTTTTCCAGTACTGTTCAGTTTCTAGCCTTGGTGGGTCTGCTCGGCTGTTTTGACCCTGCCACTGAGCGTACACTTTCGCTGGTTGAGTTGCGAACAGCCTGTTTATTCGTCTGGCTTCATTGTCTCTTGTGTATCTCTTTAGGCGGCTACTCAAGGCTAGGAGCCTTTGTTTGGCAGTTTCCAGGGCTTCAGGTATGGGCATCTGGCTGTACCTCTTAGGTACTTGCTTTCTCATTGTACCTCTTTGAGCCTCTGTCAGCTTACTCACATCCTTCCGAGTTGCCTTGATTTTGGCCTCTAACCGTTGCTTCCATGGTGGGTATTGTTTTCTTCCATGGTTACTCTTATAGCCAAGCATCTCAAGGATCACTGCTGCTGAAGTGTAAACCAGTTCATTGGTTTCTGTGATGGTTGTGGTAGGAATTGCCCTCAATGCTTCATTCACAGTTTCCAGTAGACTTTCAGGCAGTACGTCACTTAACCGTTGTAGCTGGTGTCGGGGTTGCCTAGTGTTCATTGTAGACATTATCTTGTTTTTCAGGTCAGTTGCTGCCTCGCTCAGCGTAACTGTGGTTGTTGGGGCTGTGTACCCAATCTCAGAGTGTGAGTGTGGTATAACCTCCTCTCTGACCTGTTGTTCTGGCTCTCCCGTGGCATTGTATTGTATCAGTTCAATCTCAAGCTGTGATAGGAGTTGGCGTTTGTGGATATTCGAGCATTGGGCTACCAGTTGTTTGGCAGTTAGCCTTGATTGTGGGTTTCGAAGCATCCATTCATTCCACATTCTCTGCATGTACCCCCTCTGGGTTGGATTACTTGAGTAGTAGCATTCCAACAGATCCTTGTTCTCGCATCTAGTCCATTTCCGTCTTGTTCCAGTAGCCCACTTTCCATCAGAGTGCTCTGGTCCCCCAGCACCTGACGCAGACCTTGTTTGGCTGGGCGACGTCTGAGCCGGCATGACATGTGGTTCATTGTCTCTCATATAGTGAGGTAGGCATTAGCGTTAAGGGTCTTGCCCAAGGACCCTCACTGGGTGATGTTAATTGCCCGTCATTGTTATGGCATTTGCCCCATTTCCATTGTTATGGTAATTGCCCCATTCCATTAATCACCATTAATTGTTCATTCCGCCGTGGGAATCGAACATGACAGCATGACAGTCCTGCACCTTACCAACCGAGCTACCCAGCCGGTTATATATATATATATATATATATATATATATATATATATATATATATATATATATATATATATATACATATATATATATATATATATATATGTATATATATATATATATTCTTTTAGGTTTTTGTCTTATCTTTTTATTTCAGCATTAGATTGTTTTCAGATTAAGTGTGGGAGCTCCCGGGCCTTTGAATTTCAAAGGGGCATCCTGTCTCTTTTCACTTTGAGCTCCAGAACTCACCCCCTGCAGAGGCACCTAGATGTTCCTAAGGCCAGTTGAACTGTGGCTGCAGCCTGACAATGGATCATAAATTAACATTGCATGGGGAACTTCTAAAATGCAGAGCCACATGTGGAAGACAAAAAGGATGAGACTGACGCCTGTGGAGAAGGTTCCGGACGGGTGTTGAACTCCCATGGGGACACAGTTGGGGGTCGGACACGTCCGTCTGCCAGAGTAACCCCCCTGGACCGTTTTGGCGGCAAACGGATGCTGGGACCAAATATGGACTGAGGGGAGTGACCAGACCGGTCAGCCAGCCAATCTACGCGTGCAGGAGGAGGGATTGGAGTCACAAAACAAAACCGCGGATCAGGGGAGGCTCTGTGTCTCTCTCTCTCCCAGGGAACCCAGGCGCTCGTTATAATTAGTTTTTCTTCTTTCTCTTTCGGCTTTTCCCATCAGGGGTCGCCACAGCGAATCATCCTTTTC
This sequence comes from Oryzias curvinotus, assembly GCA_023969325.1. NCBI lineage: Eukaryota > Metazoa > Chordata > Actinopteri > Beloniformes > Adrianichthyidae > Oryzias > Oryzias curvinotus. The sequence continues at coordinate 34,651,851 of CM043708.1, forward strand.
CACCTCACTCTATCATGGACATCTTCTACCCTAACATTAGCCAACTTCATGTCCTCTGTTAAGACATCCATATATCTCCTCTTTGGCCGTCCTCTTGCCCTCCTGCCAGGCAGCTCCATCTCCAACATCCTTCTACCAATATATCCACTATCCCTCCTCTGAACATGTCCAAACCATCTCAGTCTTGCTTCTCTGACTTTGTCGCTAACGCAGGCAACATGAGCCGTCCCTCTGATGTACTCGTTCCTTATCCTGTCTAACCTGGTTACTCCTAAGGAGAACCTCAACATCTTCATCTCCGCTACCTCCATTTCAGCCTCTTGTCTCTGTCTCACTGCTACCGTCTCTAATCCATAGAGCAGAGCTGGTCTCACCACTGTCTTGTACACCTTTCCTTTGAGTCTTGGTGACACTCTTCTGTCACACAATACTCCTGACACTTTCCTCCACCCGCTCCAACCTGCCTGCACTCGCCTCTTCACCTCTTTTCCACACTCCCCATCACACTGAACTGTTGACCCCAAGTACTTAAACTCCTGCACCTTCTTCACCTCAGCCCCCTGTAACCTAACGCTTCTTCCTTGATCCCTCTCGTTCAGACACATGTATTCTGTCTTACTACGACTGACCTTCATGCCTCTTCTTTCCAGAGCAAACCTCCACCTCTCTAGCTCTTCCTCCACCTGCTCTCTACTCTCACTGCAAATTACAATGTCATCCGCAAACATCATTGTCCATGGAGATTCCTGTCTTACCTCGTCTGTCAGCCTGTCCATCAACATAGCAAACAAGAAGGGACTCAAAGCTGATCCTTGGTGTAGTCCCACCTCCACCTTGAACTCCTCTGTCTGACCTACAGCACATCTCACCACCGTCATACTTCTCTCATACATGTCCTGAACTACTCTGACATACTTTTCTGCCACTCCAGACGACCTCATACAGTACCACAGCTCCCTTGGCACCCTGTCATACGCCTTCTCTAAATCTACGAACACACAATGCAGCTCCTTCTGACCATCTCTGTACTTTTCCAACAACATTCTCAAAGCAAATATGGCATCAGTGGTGCTCTTACGGGGCATGAAACCATACTGCTGCTCACAAATCTCCACCTTCTTCCTAAGCCTGGCTTCTACTACTCTTTCCCACAGCTTCATTGTGTGGCTCATCAACTTTATTCCTCTATAGTTGCTGCAGTTCTGCGTGTCACCTTTGTTCTTAAAGATCGGGACCAGAACGCTTCTCCTCCATTCCTCAGGCATCTTTTCACTCTGTAAAATCCTATTGAACAACTTCGTTAGAAATTCCACTGCTGTCTCTCCTAAGCACTTCCATACCTCCACAGGTACGTCATCAGGACCAATGGCCTTTCCGCTCTTCATCCTTTTCAGGGCCTTCCTAACCTCATCCTTTCCAATCTCTGCTACTTCCTGCTCCACAACAACCACATCTTCCTCCCTTCTTTCCCTGTTATTTTCCTCGTTCATCAGCTCCTCAAAATACTCCTTCCATCTTTTCTGTACACTCTCCTGGGTTGTTAGCACCTTTCCATCTCTGTCCTTAATCACCCTTATCTGTTGCACGTCCTTCCCATCTCTGTCTCTCTGTCTGGCTAGCCTGTACAAGTCCTTCTCTCCTTCCTTTGTGTCTAACCTGTCATATAGCTCATCGTAAGCTTTCTGTTTGGCCTTTGCCACCTCTCTCTTCACTCTACGCTGCGCTTCCTTGTACTCCTGTCTACCTTCCTCAGTCCTTTCTACATCCCACTTCCTTTTAGCCAACCTCTTCCTCTGGACGCATTCCTGTACTTCCCCATTCCACCACCAAGTGTCTTTACCGTCTTTCCTCTTTCCAGATGACACCCCTAGCACCTTCCTACCTGTTTCCCTGATAATCTCTGCTGTAGTTTCCCAGTCATCTGGAAGCTCATCCTGACCACCCAGGACCTGTCCCAACTTCTGCCTAAATTCCTCACAAGTTTCTTCATTCTGTAGCTTCCACCACTTGGTCTTCTTTTCTGTTTTCCCTCTCTTCTTCTTCCTGACCTCCAGAGTCATCTTACACACCACCATGCGGTGCTGTCTGGCTACACTCTCTCCCACCAACACTTTGCAGTCATTAACCTCTCTCAGATGACCTCGTCTACATAGGATGTAGTCCACCTGAGTACTCCTACCTCCACTTCTGTATGTCACTCTATGTTCCTCTTTCTTCTGGAAGTAAGTGTTGACTACAGCCATTTCCATCCTCTTTGCAAAGTCCACCACCATCTGTCCCTCCAGATTCCTTTCCTTCACACCAAACCTGCCCATCACCCCCTCATCACCTCTGTTGCCCTCACCAACATGCCCATTAAAGTCCGCTCCAATAACAACTCTCTCTCCTCTGGGAAAACTCTCTATGACCTCATCCAACTCACTCCAGAATCTCTCCTTCACTTCTAACTCACAGCCAACCTGTGGCGCATACCCACTGACTACATTCACCATCACCCCTTCAATTTCTAACTTTAGGCTCATCACCCTGTCTGAGACTCTTTTCACCTCTAGAACACTGTTTACAAACTCCCCCTTCAGAATCACTCCTACCCCGTTTCTCTTCCTATCAACACCATGATAGAACAGTTTGTATCCTCCTCCAATACTACGTGCCTTGCTGCCCTTCCACCTTGTCTCCTGCACACACAGTACATCTACCTTCCTTCTCTCCATCATGTCTGCCAGCTCTCTGCCTTTCCCTGTCATTGTGCCAACGTTAAGAGTCCCTATTCTCAAACCTATGTTCCTGCCTTTTCCCTTCTCTCTCTGGCCACGGACCCTTCTACCTCCCCTCTTTCTTCGACCAACAGTAGTCAAATTTCCACCGACACCCTGTAGGTTAACAGCATCGGTGGCGGTCGTTGTTAACCCGGGCCTCGACCGATCCGGTATGTCTAAAGTGTTGTGAATGATTCGCATGGTTGTTTTGGCAATTTTTACGCCGGATGCCCTTCCTGACGCAACCTTCTCTATTTATCCGGGCTTGGGACCGGCACAGAAGTAACTGGCTTGCAACCCCTGTGGCTAGATTTCGTTATAATTAGTTATAATTCTGGATAATAATTGGTTTAACTATGTTTCAGAAATATTGTTAGGGAATAAATTTTGTTTATCTTTTATCCGAACGAATCCGTGGTTTTCTTGTTTTCCACTTTTTTAACACGCAAAGAAAACATCTACAAAGGCGAACTAGATATTTTTCCCCTTCAACATACATATATATATATATATATATATATATATATATATACATATACATGTATATATACACATACATATACACATATATACACATATATATACACACATATATATATAAACATACATTATATGTATATAGCTATATTTATTTATTTAATATTTAATATTTTATATTTATTTCTCTATTTAATAAGAATCTAATATTGGACAATTTTTCCATAATAATTTTAGTAATATTTTTAATTATCTAATATGAATGTCATTTGTGATGTCCTTTTTTTGATGTTATATTATACAGATTATTTCTGAATGTCATTTTTTGCTGCCACAGATAAATTAAATTTCCCCATTGTGGGATTAATAAAGTCACCTATCTATCTATCAAATCAAATCAAATCAACCTTTATTTATATAGCACTTTTTCGACAACAGATGTCACACAAAGTGCTGTGCATAAAATACAATAAAATTTAAAAACAAGATGACAAGACAAACCGTGAGACGACCCCCCCCACACACACACACATCAATAAATAAATAAATAAATAGATAAATAAAAAAGTGATAGAATGTAGAGACCTGGCTTTGTCCTGAGGTGGGAAAACGATACTTTGGGGACATGTCCACACCAGCGACCCCCCAACCCAAGTTCACGGAGTACACTACCACAGAACCCCCCAGATCCGATCAAAAGAGTCAGACCCAGAGGATCCCACTGCAGCGACCCCGCTCACTGAGAAGGGTCAGTCACCGATGTGGAGGATCCCTCAGAGGAAAACACTGGAGTGTAATAAAATGTAAAAGGAACAAAATTAAAATATATATAAAACATGGAGTAAAAAACAAATAATTACATAAACCTTAATAGGCATATGGAATAGTAAGAGCGTCTTAAAAATTAAAAGAGTAAATAAATAAATGTATTTACATACACATATAAAACTAGTTAAAAGAAAAATAAATGAATTAAAATATTTAAAAATAATAATAATAAATTAAAAAATAATACTAATAATAATAAAAAATAAATAAATAAATAACAAAATTAAAAATCCTAAAATTCAACTAAAAGCTAAATTAAAAAGGTAGGTCTTAAGCCTTCCTTTAAAAACATGAACAGTCTCTGCAGCCCTGAGGCTCTCTGGGAGGCTGTTCCACAGGCGAGGTCCATAAAAACTGAATGAGGCCTTGCCGTACGTTTTTGTTCTAACCTTTGGGATAATCAAAAGGCCGGTATCAGAGGACCTCAGGGTCCGCGAGGGCTCATACTTTAAAATCATGTCAGATAAATATGAAGGCCCGAGACCATAAAAACATTTGTAAACCAATAAAAGAACTTTAAAATCAATCCTGAATTGCACAGGGAGCCAATGCAGCGATCTTAAAACTGGTGTAATATGTTCCCGCCCCCTGGTCCTCGTCAGAACGCGTGCTGCTGAATTTTGCAGCAGTTGAAGATTTGCTATTCTTGTTCTGGGAAGACCAGAGAGCAGGGCATTACAATAATCCAATCTGCTGGTAATAAAAGCATGCATTAGCACCTCTGTACTGGCAAGAGAGAGAAATGGGCGGACTCTGGATATATTTTTTAGATGATAAAATCCTGTTTTTGTGATGTTTTTAATTTGTGGGATAAAATTCAACTCAGAGTCAAAAATGACACCCAGGTTTCTCACACACTGAGAAGTTTTGTAATTCTTTAGTTTAGATAAAACTATCTCTCTCTTGTCTTCAGGACCGATCACTAAAACTTCTGTTTTGTCCTGGTTTAGCTGTAGGAAGTTCTCTGCCATCCATGACTCAATGTCTAAAATGCATTTTAAGAGTGTGTTGACCGACTCTTCATCATCAGGAGACACAGCGATGTAGAGTTGAGTGTCATCAGCATAGCTGTGGAAACAAACGCCATGCCTCCTGATGACGTCCCCCAGTGGCAACATATATAGATTAAAAAGTAGTGGGCCTAAAATTGAACCTTGGGGGACCCCACAGTTGATGTCGAAGACCCTTGAGGAGCAAGTATCCATACTTCCGTAAAAACTTCGATCTGTGAGATAGGAATAAAACCATTTTAGTACGGTACCAGAGATGCCCAAACCTCTCAGTCTGTTGAGTAAAATACTGTGATCTACAGTGTCGAAAGCAGCACTGAGATCCAGTAGTACCAGAACTGAGAGTTTCTGACAATCCAGGTTACATCTAATATCATTTACTATTTTAACAAGGGCCGTCTCTGTGCTGTGGTTCGTCCTAAAACCAGATTGATATTTTTCAAATATGTTATTTCTAATTAAAAACTCATTAAATTGGATTAAAACAGTTTTTTCAATCATTTTACTTAAAAATGGTAAGTTGGATACTGGACGATAATTGTTATAGTTCTTTGGATCTAAATTACTCTTCTTCAGAAGAGGCCTCACCACTGCCGTTTTAAAGGCAGCAGGGAAGACACCTGTCTGAAGAGAGTAATTTACTATATTTAAAAGCTCAAACTCAAAGAAGTCATAAAATGTTTTCAACAACGATGTGGGAATTGGGTCTAAAAGGCAGGTGGTTGGCTTTAACTGGGAGAAAACCTGACCAAGTCCCACAGCATCAACCAGGACAAAACTTTCCAGTGTTTCCTCTGATAAATACAATGCTATAGATTCATTAAAAGGAACACCTTTTTGAATTAAAAGAGTAGATCTAATAGCATTGATTTTACTCCTGAAGTGGTCTGCAAAACTCTCACATACAGCATCTGAGGCTGCTATGGAGGACCTTTGAGAGTCTCTTTTAGTTAAACTGTCTATTGTTTTAAAGAGAACTCTAGGATCATTTTTGTTTTGTAAAATTAAGTTTGAGAAGTGGAGGGTTCTGGCTTTTTTTATTGCATGACTGTACCTCGTTTGCTGTTCTTTAAAAATTTCGCGATGTACAGTTAACTTCGTTTTTCTCCACTTCCTATCTATCTATCTATCTATCTATCTATCTATCTATCTATCTATCTATCTATCTATCTATCTATCTATCTATCTATACATACATACATACATACATACATACATACATACATACATATATATATATATATACACATATACATAAATGTGTGTGTGTATAATATATAATATATATATATATATATTATAATATATATATATATACATGTATATACATATATATACACACACATATGTATATATATATATATATATATGTATACATATGTGTGTGTATATATATATATATATATATATATATATATACACACACATATGTATACATATATATATATATATATATGTATATGTATATATATATAAATATATATATATATATACATAAATTGTCATCTATCTATCTATACATACATACATACATATATATATATATATATATATATATATATATATATATATATATATATATAATAACTACATATATAAATGATATAATTACTATTTATATTGTATATATTATGTATATAAACTATATATATTCCATATATCTTGTCATCTCATCTAACTATGAATACTACATATATATATATATATCTAATACACACACCACATATGTATACTATATATATATATCTATATACACATCTATTTTATCTATTTATATATTTATATACCACACATATGTATCATATATATATATATATATGTATACTATATATATATATATATATATGTTAATATATATAATGTTATATATATATATTATAATATAAACATATATATGTAGTTGTGTATATGATATATATAGATATTTCAAAAACCCTTGCTAATAATGTCATTTTTTATTAACTATTGTAGAAATTTCTATGACGCGTCTTTATTTTCCATAAATCGTATTCTGCCTGTGGTTTAGTTGGTGACAGTATTTGACATAAAGACAGCAAGTAATGCAGGAAAAAAAATCTGCACAATGATTTTTACTTATTTCTTCAGACTAGAAATGTTAAATATATCTGTGCTGCTGTGTAAATTATTCAGATCAGTTTATAGTTAATATTATTTTTTGAATGAATTATTTTTTACAGCATTAAATGGTTGAGTTGGTCAAAATGTTTCTAGTTTATATAAGGAATGATAGATTTTTTTTTCAGGCACTTTAAGCTTATTTTCTCCTTTAGACTAGAACAGGGTTTCTGTGTGGCAAAATAAAGTTATTTTTTAAGTTATTTCTTAAAAGTTGATTTTAAGTGCTTTTTTTTCAGTTACTGTTAAAAGATACAATTTTAGGTTTACTTACAGAATTTTTATAGATACTGCTCTTATTTATAGTCACCGCTGAAAGTGTGGGGAGTGCAAAACATTTTCTTTTTCCTAGGGGGGGGCTTGCAAAAAATAATTGAGAAGCGCTGGCCTAGAATAACTGAGAAGACAGCTCTGAGAGCCTGTAGCTGCTGCCAATTAGTGCTGATTCCTGCCACCTGTTCACCTTCCTATAAAAACCTGGTCCTGTGTCTCACTCCTCACTGGAATGTTGTCAGTACACCTTCAGGTTAACGGCTTGGGTGCTTATTCCAGAAGCCATATTCCTGAAGTTTGATGTCTGAATTGTTGAAGGGCCTATACCATGCTATTCTTAAGCCTTTTATAGTAAACAGTAAGGATAGGAATAGAAACCCCATGAAGCCTCATTGGGGTTCATGTAATTGTGCCAGAAAAATGAACCAACCATTCAGGGCTTTGAAACCACTCAGAACAGCGGCATCTGGTGGTGGACTGGACGTATATCAACATATGCTTCAGCAAAGCCTCTTGTAACACTTCAATGTGGAAATGATAATGAAAACACATAAAACAAAACAATGTTGTTAATGATGATACAAAACATAAAAGATCACGAGTTACATTTTTTTGTGAGAAGTCCTTGACACAGTAAAAAACATCTCATGAAGAAAATGAATGGCCAAAAAAAAAGCTAAAAACCTGTCTTGAACCCTGGTTGTCTGGATGCAGATGCCAGTACTATTCCACTGAGCTATCTCTACTACTATAGCATTTCCTTGCCATTATATATTTGTAGAAGTATTTTCTTTATAAATAACATTAATAGTGTATTGTCTTATTAGGAGAAATCAATTGAAAACATCCTGAGCCAGTTTTTTTTTTTTTTTTTTTTTTTTTTTAAACCAGGAAACGTGATAAGTGCAATGAACTGACGCTGATTCCAATACAGGGGAAACAATAAAACTGGTGAGGAAACGTTTGGGATTCACTTTGTATTTCTAGAGAATAGCACGCCCAACTGTTCAAACACAAGTGACATCTGAACCGTGTTTCAACCAAACGATGCATTTGGCGCTTCATACGTCATGAACCACGTGATCTGCACTAGTTGACAAACGGCCCGAAACATTGTGCCAAACCACTCTGTTTCATGAAGGTGAAACGAGCACCGGGTGGTCCGTGTCAAACGGGCCATCCCCAGTAAACAGTATCCATGTATGTGATAGTATATTACCTTTGGCACACTGAAGAGCAGCTGTTTTAAATAAAATAAAAGCTCAGAGTACGTCTTCACAGTTCACACGTCTCTCTGCCTCTATTATAGCGTTGTTAAAGTATTAGTTCGCCACATTTAAAGTGCCGGTCCATGAGAATTTTGTCTAACGTCATACCGGTCCGTGGCGCATAAAGGTTGGGGACCGCTGGTCTAAGAGCTCCTTCAGTGGTAATCAGATGCAGATAACTACATTACCCTAAAATACATGGCTGGTCTGTAAAAACATTAGGGATGCATTTGTGTTGTAACTAAACCAGGGTTGCCCAAATCCAGGCCTCGAGGGCCAGTGTCCAGTGTCCAACTCGTTTTCCAATCAACTTTCCATTGAAGCTCCTTATTGGCTAAACACACGATCCAGGTAATCGCTGCAGATGTGGCAGGATTTCTAGAAAACCAGCTGGATGCCAACCCTTGAGGCCAGGATTTAGGGACCCCTGAACTAAACCAAAACAACCTTTGTGTGTAGTATTTTCTATTTGTCATTTTCCTCTCTACTGTCATTTCATGTGTCGGATAAAGTTTTCTTTGCCTGTAAAATATCTTTTAAAAAAACAGACTGTAGTCCAGTATTTTTAATAATAGAAACAAGCTGACAAAACAAAAATTGTGGGTAACAAAGTATAGCAAAAGAAATGTGCCATGAAAACTAACTGGGTGTGGTAACATTACCTTTTTACCATAACATAAATGCATTTGTCTAAAAGCACCCACAGCCAGGAGAATTCTTGATTCCAAAGTCCATGTTGGCTTTAAAGGCACTGTAGGAGTCCAAAAGAGGAAGCTTTAAAATATTGGCACAGCTGTTCGCCATTGGAAATGTTGACGTTGAGAAAGATGGGTAATGAAGGCGTGGCCTAGGACTCATACTAGCAGTAGGCACACATGGAACACCTGCAGCAAACATTAACACCTCCAAGGTCTACATCATGCAGAATCAACCTTTGGGGGCGACAGTGGTTGAGCGGGTTGTCCAATGATCAAAGAGTCGGTGGTTCGATTCCCCGCTCCCACCAGCCAAATGTCGTTGTTTCCCTGGGCAAGACACTTCACCCTCCTTGCCTCCAGTGTGGCTCCACTGGTGTGTGAATGTGCATGGATGATCACGGTAATGGTCAGAGGGGCCGTAGGCGCAAAATGGCAGCCACGCCTCTGTCAGTCTGCCCCAGGGCAGCTGTGGCTACATCAGTAGCTACCATCACCAAGTATGAATGAGGAGTGAATGAATAATGGACACAATGTAAGAACTTGGAGCGTCTGGAAAAGCGCAGAAAAATCCAATCCATTATTATTTATTATTATTTTTTTATCTTTTAAGAGTATTATAATTATAATCTCGAAAAACAACCTCAAAGTGTTATTTTAAACTGTTCACACATTTCTGAGTACTCCCCTAAAAACCTGCAATTTGAGCACCAGAAAAAGAGCGGGTTCTCAAATTGTGATGTCACAAAATGAGAAACAGGCCCTTCCAGGAAGAGTCTGCTCAGGCTAACACACACACTCACACTTTCTCTGTGGAGCTAGTGGTGATCTGCTAAACGCTTTCCTTTTATATAAAAAAAAATAGGAAAATCCTTCTTCGCAATTTGTTTTTTAGTGGGGGAAACGCAGCCTAAGCAGACTCTAGGTTGACGTCATGAAATTGGCAGCATAGTTTACTCTGCGAGGCTTAGAATAGCTTGATGTAGACCTGTATAACATCGAAACCTTTCATAATTTGTTTCTACAAAAGAAGATGAGCACATTTAGAAAACTTCACAATGAAGAAGACAGTCTGCCCAGTAAATCATGGCTTTGTCCTCCTGAGCCCTCATGTTGCTTCCTTGTTGACTTAGTACTGGCTGGAACAGACTTTCTATTTGTGCAGCAGACAGCTTCACATCAGCATGACAGAGAGCAGGAACCAGGACTGTCGGGTGCTGCTTCAGAGCTGTGAGGAACTGCAGACTTTCAAGTCCAGCCTTGAATCTAAAATATGAATATATTATGCATGTGAAGCTACAGTGCATCACGTAAATGTAAGGAAGCAAGCAAGAAAAGGGGACAACAGCAACTTAATTTAACATAATTAAGTGACAACAATGAAATATGAAAACCTAGCTCTTGATTCCTGTGGATGATGTACCACTTCAGATACTCCTCTGCAATTTTGTTTTCTTTGCATGACCTGACATGCCTGAAGCACCCACCAACATGGCGGTGTTCTGTACCATCAAGTCCTGAAGATTTTCCATTGAGGGTGGATTCTGTATCTGAACAAAGAGACAACAGAGTAATACACATTTCAAAGATGAATTTAATTATAAAAATGTTAATGCTACAAGGATCATTTGAAAGAATGGGTTAAGTGGACAAAAATGTCTTTACACATATTTTACAATTTCACACTATTCTATCAAGCACCCTCATACCTCATTTGGGACTTTCTCCATCTCCTCATCTGTCATATTTTCTATAGATGCATCGAAACTGTCCTGCCCTGAGAAGTGACTGACGAGATTCTGTCTAAAAATTGGGACCCGGTCCACCATGGAGAATGGATACAACAATCATCTTCCCTGCTAAATAATACCCATCTTCTAGGATAGCTGTCCAAGAAAATTCAGAGTTAAAAATATTAAATCCCTTTCCATATTAAAAAAAACACTGCATGGCTGAAATTTTTTTATTTTATGACGTACAAAACAAAACCTGTTGAATTGTGGGCCATGTGGCGGTTCTCCACAGGTCCATCAAATATTGGTCGTTTCTTAAGCTCTTTCGTCAGAAGTGAGAGGAATTTTCTCTTCGGGCCACCATACCTTCCTCAAGTGTCCCTTCATTGTCAGAGAATTTCATCATTATGTCTGTCTTCTCAGAGAATGTTGCCCTTTTAAATCCTCTGACTGCTCCGTTCCAGATGTCAGAGCGACAGATGTTAGATCTGCTGACAGCCTGATGGTCAAACTTAAGTGCCAGGTTTGCAGTTATCTCAGAAATTGATGGGTTATCAACCATGTCATCAGATAAATCATGACCATGTTACATGGTACAGGATAGCAGACATTTTTGACTAGGAAAAATACCAATCACAGTTGCATTAAGCCAGTGGTTCCTAAACTTTTTCTGCAGGGCCCCCCTTTCTGAAAATTACAATATTTTCGAGCCCCCCCACACTAGAGGTAAGATCTTAAGCCCGAGCCCGAGTCAGAATTCGGGTCGGGTCGGGTTCTAAATGACAGTCATTACGTTCGGGTCGGTTCGGGCCGGGCTTCTCTCTCGCTGACTTTTTTAATAAATATATTGTAATGGCTGCAAAGAAGCTCCTTAGGCGGCGGTTGTCAAACAGCTCTTTATTAATCCTGGATGTCAGAACGGTTACCGCACGAACCGAAAGGCACAGCCAGCTTCTTCTGACTCAGAGGGAGAACGTTCCCCTAGCGCACACACACACACACACACACACACAGGTAGACCCCGCCCCCTCCCACCAGTCACCAGCCCACCGTTGATTGACATACACTGTGGTCCCGCAACTGGCAGAACGAGGGGGGGCGCCGGCCACCCGCAGCGTGTCGTGAACGTAATCTTCCCTCCCCAAGTCCGCATCTATTTTGATTAGGGATCCCCGATATGGAGCAGCAGGAAGTCAAGGATAAACTTCAGACAGGGAAACTGAAAAGGCAAACGCGCACCGCCGCGGCTGCAGTATTTCCCGCGTAATGAAGCGAGTGCTTATCATCAAGATCTCTCTGTCACTCTCTCTGTCTGGCCTCTTCTTCTGTGTTCCAGCGTTATTTCATTGATCAAATGCATTTGTCATGTAGGGATGAACCTATGCTCAGCGCTTCCAGCGGAACTCTATGCCACAACAGCAGCTTATACGCGCGCGGCTGCAGCGACCACTCTCTGTTCGAAAGAAAAAAAACTTTCATGATCATAAAAATATGTAGATTATTTTACCTTTAAGAAATCTGGCGATTTTTTTTCTGCCAAAAATACTATGGGATACATTGAAATTTCGGGTTTGCTTCGGGCTCAGTCCTGCAAATCAACTTAATTGGTCGGGTTCGGTCCGAGTTCGGCTTTAATGCCAGCGGGCCTGTGTCGGGTCGGGCCGGATTTTTTAGGCCCGATCTTACCTCTACCCCACACTGACACAAACATACAATCCTTTGTTTCTAAACTCCACCGCGCCTTATAACATGCGGTTAATGAGAAATCTTTCTCTGAACGGTAGAATTATGTTATCTAAAGCTGAAGGAATCTCTAGATCTGTCTATGTGTCTCTGTCTTTAGAAATTCCAAAACACATCTGTAACCTATTAAACAAAACATTATTTGATTTTATTTGGAGGAAAAAATTTCATTACTTAAGCAAAATTTGTTTTGTGTAACACCAGAAAACATGGGGGCATGGATGTATTAACCTTTAAAACTTTAAACAACTCTTTTAAAATAAAGTGGTTAGGTAATTTATTGAAAGGGGAAGACGATATCTGGAACGCATTTCCCAAATATATATTTGACACACTGGGAGGCATTAAATTCTTGCTAAAATGTAATTGTAAAATTGAAAAATTACCCACAAAACTTTCAAACTTTTACAAACAAGCCCTGCTGGCCTGGAAACTCCTTTATAAACATAATTTTTCTCCAACAACTTGTTTTATTTGGAATAACAGTAATGTACAATACAAAAATAAATCACTTTTTTTCCTAGGTGGTATGATAATGATATTGTTTTAATCAGACAACTTTTCAATTCTCATGGATATCTTCTGATGTATGAAGAATTTATTTTAAAATTCGGTATTCCTGCTCCACCCAGAGAATATGCAATAGTGTTAGATGCCATTCCAACCAGTCTACTACAACTGTTTACAGGGATTTATAACACGAGTCAATTAAGAACCCAGACAATTTATTTGGACAATGTGGATATTTGTGTTCATTCAGTTTCCAATAAACAAATAAGAAATCTTTTACAGACCACAACCTTACCTGCTGGGAGGTTTTACTGGGAATCCAAATTTGTGGACATTAAATGGACTTATGCTTGGACTATTAGTAATAAATACTGTCTAAATAAAAAAATAAAAGACGTGTCCTTTAAAATATTGCATTGTATATATCCTACCAAAATTTGAGTAGATTTGTTGGACATGGACCTGTTTTGTTCATTCTGTGGAACTCAGGAGGAAACTATTTATCATCTGTTTGGGGACTGCAGACATACAAATAAGGTTTGGATTGAAGTGGGAAACTATATTGGAAATATAACTAAACAAACTGTTACATTTTTAGAAAAATACATTATTCTGGGTTACCTTAATGTCAAAGTAGACAAAGATTGTATCTTCATTACACAATTGTTTTTATTATTGGCAAAATTCCATATTCATAAAGCCAAATGGTCAAACTCCAAAACTAAATTCCAGCAGTTTGTGAGTGAAATCAATCAGTAATGTACCATTATCAAACATCTGCAAAACCAAAAAGCTATTCGGACTAATTTCATTTTTGAAAGTTTTAAAATTTATTAAACCCCAAAGATTTTTGAAGTAAAAATTATTTTTCTCTTATGTTGTATATGTATGTGTATATATTTATATACTTCTTTTATTTCTTATATTTTTCTGCAATATGTACACATTTCAATTCCCCCTGAGACTTTCACATTGTTATTGTATTATGTTGTTTGTCAATAAAGTATGAAAAAAAAAACTCCACCGCGCCCCCCCGGCAATACCTCCGCGCCCCCCCTAGGGGGCGCGCCCCCCAGTTTGGGAACCACTGCATTAAGCGTTAACGTTTCTGTAACGTTACCCTGTATCTTCTGAAATGTCATGGCTGCACTCAACTCTGAGTCATCCTTGTCCTCAATTACAATGGCTGCATACAGCTGTGTATGTTTGCTGAGAAATTGAAACACAAATTCATATTTTGGATGTTTTCGTAATTGAATTATAGAAAGTAAAATTTAATTCCTGTTATGTCTTGCTGCTGCTGCTGCTTTGCTGCATACCCTTTCATTGGATGCTGCTGACTCCGACGGTCACCGTGGCTGGGTCAGGTGTCTCCCTGAATTATTTTCTGTTTGGCCAAGGCTCCAATCCCTCTGTTTTGTCTCTTGTTGGGACCAGCACAGTAATTATTTTTGTTTTACAGGACACAATTTATTTCTACAACTTAATAAACTGTGTTCCTAAACGTATTTGGTGTCCATCGTCCATATGTTTTGGCCCCTTTTTTTAATTTTATTTTTATTTATTTATTTGTTTGTTCTCCCCTAGACTGGGACAGGTTTGCCTGTAGGGGCCGTAACAATATCCATAGCAAATAGTTTCCATCGCACCTGCTGATGTTCCTGGGACCTCTTGTAAGTCTGGGTAGCTTGGTTGTTGAGGTGCAGCTGGTCAGAGAAGAGGCTATACCACACTCCCACACCACAACCATAAATACGCTGAGCGAGGCAGACAGAATCGTGTCAAGAATGAACACTAGGCAACCCCGACACCAGCTACAACGGTTAAGTGACGTACCAGAGACTTGAAAGTCTGGAAGCTGTAAATGAAGCATTGAGGGCAGTTCCTACCACAACAATTGCAGAAACACTGCAGTTCACTTCAGCAGCATTGATCCTTGAAATGCTTGGCTATAAGAGCAACCATGGGAGAAAACAATACCCACCATGGAAGCAACGGTTAGAGGCAAAAATCAAGGCGATGTAAGCTGACGAAAGCTGTGAGTAAGCTGACAGAGGCTCAAAGAGGTGCAATGAAAAAGCATGTGCCTAACTGATACCTAGATGCCCATACCTGTAGCACTGGAAACTGCCAAACAAAGGCTCCTAGGCTTCAGCAGCCACCTAAAGAGGTACACAAGAGACCATGAAGCCAGACGGATAAACAGGCTATTTGCAACTTGGCCTGTAAAAGTGGCAGGGTCAAAACAGCCGAGCAGACCCACCAAGGCTAGAAACTTAACAGTACTGGAAAAGTATATGGGAGAAAGAGACAGCACATAACAGCAATGCCCAGTGGCTGGCCTCTCTGAGAAAAGAACATGGCAACCTCCCTGAACAGAATCCAGTAACCATCACAGTGGCAGACATCCAAGAAAGAGAGTCTCAGGTATGAAGAACTGGACAGCACCGGACCCTGACATGTTGCATGCCTACTGGCTAAAGAAGCCCACCACCGCACTCCACAAGCGCCTGGCAGCACAAATGAACCAGCTGCTAAGAGATGGGACTCACCCCGAATGGCGAACGGAAGGGCGAACGATCCTGATCCAGAAGGATCCCTCAAAGGGTGCAGTCCCATCCAACTACCGACCAATAACCTGTCTGTCCACAACATGGAAGCTCATGTCAGGCATCATTGCAACCAAGATAAATAGGCAAATGGATCAATTCATGAGTAACACACAGAAGGGCATTGGTAGAGACTCCAGAGGAGCCAAACACCAACTCCTGGTCGACAGAACAGTCGCTCAAGACTGCAAGTCACGACACACTAACCTGTGCACAGCCTGGATTGATGACAAGAAAGCCTAAATGCGTGATCGCTGAATTGTGTGGGTTTTTTTTTCCCCGTCACGTTGACAAACAAATAACAGACATAGAATCGACTGTTTTTTATCATAACCTTCTGATGCTGAATCACCCGGTTGATATTTAACTAGGGTGACCAAACGTCAGATTTGACCAATACTGTCCAGATTTAAGTTTCATGTCCTGAGTCCCGACAAAAGTACGCCGGGACGCTAAAATGTCCCGGTTTTCATGACTCAATATGAAACTGCCCCGGTACAGCGATATCATAACCTACATGATCTAATAAAAGTAAAGTATTCAGCAAGTTTTCATAGGTGTGTTCCTGTCAATAAGCTGTGTTTCCGTCGTCAGCAATGTTGCTTTCTATTTACAGTGGCTCTGTGCTTTAATGTAGAGTTACAATGTAATTCTATGTGATATGGGAGTAGCAACAACACATTTGACGCACTCACGTGCACCCGCATTATGATCACACGCAAAGTGTTTATGGTTCGTGAAATCTGGTCACTCTATTGAATCAAAGTCAAACTTCCTTGTGCACTCACCTTTTTATACATTCTGTTTTTGTTGTGTTGCTCCTATTTTAGTGTGATGACATCGACACCAGAAGGGAGTGCATCCTGAAAAGTGTTGCCATCTACCTCAATGAATATCCTGACTCTTTAAGTAATATTTGGTAGGTCTATGGCAGTGTTCCCCATGTGGTGTAATTTCTTCCATGGCACATGATTATTGAATTGAATCATTCTCAATATAAATAGATACAAGCAGACTTTCATAAATTTATCTTCTGGCATATGTAGAAATGACTTTCAACTCAAACATTTTTTCAATGCACACCAAATATCTATTATTGCTTATGACTTTGTTTTCAGGCCTCTGCCACTGAGGATGCAGAGAGGGACATCTCAAGCACAGTCTTGGGGATTTACATCATTTGAAGCGATGGGAATAGGGAGCCAGAGGATGACATCGCAACTTTGTGTTTTCTCATCTTTTGGCAGTATTTTTTTTTTCCCCTTTCCTTAAATATATTCTAACCTAGTTAAGCCAACAACAAACTGTGAACTCATGGACGTTGTCCATTTTGAGACATTTTAAAACAAGTGGGATTTCCAATTGCATCTCTTTCAGGACCTTAGGGCACTACCTCCATCCTTCTAAAGTGGGCATTCTTTGGCAATTGCATGACTCTAAACCCAGGTTGATATGGACTTCAACATTATTCAAAACATGCAGCAAGAGACCCCTTTCAATGACTGTTTTTATTATTTTGTTGTTCGTTTTAAAACACTGTAGCCCAGATTTGGTCCACGCAACCCATTTGTGAACTGTGTTTACTGTGTTAAGAACTGTGTTGTTTGATTTTGTTCAGTTGCCGTGGAGTGACAAAGCTGTAAGATTCTTGAGTAGCCAGCTGTTCTTTTTGTTGTTGTTTTTAGGTTATGACTTTGAGATGCACTGTTAAAGGGGAAAAAAATGTTTTTAGCAGAAAGTTTTCTGTCTTTGGCTTCATGGACTACTTTTACAGCCCGATTATATTTTAAATTGGTCATGTAAAACAGGCAGATAACTCCTGTATCTTTAATGTTCAATGTTATGACATGTTGTAATGTTGTGTTTTACATGTTAATTGTTATAGTATTCAGATTGCAAAATTGATCAAAAGGCTGCTTTGAGGTGCTTGAGATGCATTAACATTTCACGTTATTGCGCTATTTCATGCATTTGGTGTAAGATCACCACCCTCAAATTGTTCTTGGAGAAAGATGCCATCCTTTTCAATGATATTGTCTTTTGGAGATTTTTGATTGCCATCTTATGCACTAGAGTTATTAATGACTGAGGTTTGACATTTAGAACCATTTAAAGACTGCACTATACATGTCCTATTTAAGATTCTATTGTTTTTTTTTTCTTTTTTATTCCAATAAAAGGACCTTAGTTAGATTTGGCATTTGTGTGTATTATTGGAGGATTAAATAGGAAAAGATTAATTTAGAAGAAATATTTTTTTGGAGTTGAGCAAATATAAGTAAGTTTGATTAAGTTAATGGATTTCTTTCTGTTTGGCTTTTTGTGATCAAATTGAGTTCGACTAACTCAATTATATTTCATTACATAGAAGAGTTTTCTTTGAGTTGGGGCTACTCATATTTATTGGATGGAAATCCTGCCCACAATAAATTGAGTTCATCCAATGAGTTATTTTTTTGAGAGAGCACGATGGCGCTGCAGGCAATTATTTTAACCACTAAGGTTGGTTTTCCTTCCAACACCCCTAGAAATATTTCTCTCCACCTTGTCTTCGTGCCAAATGCTCTCAAATCAAATCAAATCAAAATTTATTTATAAAGCACTTTTCATATAAAAATATAACACAAAGTGCTCTCTCCACCACAGAGTGCGCCTTGGCGTGGTGCCGGTTGTATCGAACCTCAATTGCATTCCTCAGGGGTTCCCTGTGGGGCAAGGGTGTCCAATTCCAGGCCTCAAGGGCCGGTGTCCTATGCTTTCCAATCAACCTGCTGTTGAAGCTCCTTATTGGCTAAACACACCAGGTAATCATCACATCCAGGTAATCGATAGCAGATGAGGCAGGGTTTCTGGAGAACAAGCAGGTTGCCGGCCCTCGACGCCTGGATTTGGACACCCTTGCTGTAGGGTGTCAGCAACGTGATGTGATGTGCAATGCAGGGATACCCACCATCACCTAAAAGGATATATCCTTCAGGTGGGGATGTTTGATTTACATAAATTGGGCTGTTGCGCAGAACCCGTGAATCATGGACTGATCCTGGATATATCCATCAAAAATATCTGTAACTTTGGCATTAGACTCTCATACAGCCTGCATCTGAATGGAATAATAAAGCTTCCTGTTAAAGTAAGAAGCTAAATCTTCTTCTAGAGCCTTCATTCTTATGTGGCAGCCATCTATGTTCCCCGCGACCTTTTGGAAGGCAGCAGCTCAAAACCAGAGGCGACTAATAGCAGCTCATTCCCACTGGGAATCCGAATAACCCTGCTCATCAGCTGGAGGATGCGGTCTGCCGTCCTGTGGACAACGTCCCTCACAGTGGACCGTGGCATGTCAAAGGCCCTGGCTACCACACCGTAAGATGTGCCACATGCCAGCCAGAAAAGGAATACCAGGACCTCAGTGCCCCGCCCCCGGTCTTGTGCGGGACTGACCGTCAGCATAGAGGGCCAGGAAAGACACCTTTATGTTGGCAAAGCAGCAGAGACGTGGAAGACTCTGTAAAATGGAACATTAATTATTTCATTTAGGAAATTAAATCTTATTTTCTGAATGTTTCTATTTATTCTGATGTCTTGCATAAGTTAATTTTTTTTTTTTTTTTTTTTTGAAAACAATGAAAAGTACTTATAATACGTTACGGATTATCTCCGCTGTTATAAATTACTGAGGTACTCTGTTGAAGAGGTAGAGCAACAGCATCTACAGAACAAGAACAAACACAATAATTAACAACCCTCATAAAATAAGCGGCAGGTTCTAATCTTTGCCGCCTTCAGCACCCCCCGCACCGTCGTCCTCCTCATCCGCAACATCTTCCCCTGCTTCCTTAACCTCCTCCTCTTCATCAACCGGATCAGGATGCCCGTCAAGTCGTGCGAGCTCACCAGTATTTGTGGGATATGCCGCTACCAGTCTGACCATGTGATTGTGGTGAGCCAACTCATCATCACTGATGGGCTCGTCATTGTTGGAAAGCGCAGCCTTCGCCTTCAGATATGAATCGATCCAGAGTTTCCACTGGTCCTGTCGCGCGCGGTCAGGAACGAAACCCCGGTAGTTCTGCAGAGTCGCATCGCCTGCAGCAATGAGTAGCTGACCACAGAATGCAGAGACGTTCCGGTACCTGGTCGAGCGGACTTCTGTCAGGTCTCGCCTGAAACCGAAGTAAGGGTTTCCTCCGACCAGTGCTATGGCTCTGCCTGCATTGTCCCATTCCTCCCTGTACAGTCTACGAATCAAACTCCAAGGGAAGTCTGGATGTTCGTGAACTGCTCTAGCCACCACGTCCAGTGCGGTCAAGCCTGACCCCGCAGCCTGAGCAAGCACGACCCTGAGGCGAATAGCTTGTGCAGGTATCAGAGCCAGCCAACGTCTCATCACTCCAGGCATGCAGTTGTCATCCACATAGTGTCCGAAGTTGGCCCAGGTCAGTCTAAGATCATTGACGTTTAAAGCCTCACTTATGAAGGGAATCACGGTCTGAAGGTCTCCGATGATGCGTGCTAGTTTCTAGGTGGTGAGGTTGCCGCGTGTGGCGAACGCGACTAAGGTTAGAAGGATAGGGGAGATGACCCGGTTCCTGAAGCGGTCGGACGGGACATTTCTCGCCACCCAGACCAAGAACTCCCACTGTTGGGCAAGAGTTGTCCGTGCTACCCACCCTCGCGCATTTACATCCCAGACAGCCACTACGGCAGGAGCTGCTTGGTCCAGTCGACGGATTATCTCCACCGCATCGGCAAACCATGCAGCATCAGCTAATGTGGCTGTATCCGCTAGAATTCTACCCAGCTCTGCACGCGCATCAACCTCTCCCATTGCCATGTCCATCGGCAGATTCAGTACCATCACTTCCAGGATCATCTGCTGTGTTCTATGCGCAGACTGCCTGCACCGCAGGGAACATATGAAGCCTGCAACAAGCAACCCATCCATGTCCAGGTTGTGTCCGTGCATCACAACACGCGTAAACGGAGGGAGATCCAGCTCTCTCAAGATAGACCTTAACAGTCCGCCATTCACGCCACCCAAATTCTCAAAAATCCCTGTGTTCTCAGCAGGTGCACACTGATAAACACGGTCTCTCGGAGCGGACACTGGCAGTGCTGCAACATCTCTCCAGGCGGGATTCACATTCGGAAGGTTCTGTGCCGTGAGTCGATCACGATATGTCGACATTCGAATTCACAGCTTTATAATAAATGCTTGCATGACTTGCCATTACGCTATTAACTAAATTGAGTGTTCCTGGCCAGTTAAAGATATGTAAAAGTAACAGTTTAGAAAACGGTTGTGTTTTGATAAGCCAACAAAAATGCATACGCTTTAATATTTCTTATTGTGATAGAGCAAACAAAAATGAATACGTTTGGATATGTTTTATTTGGGATTGGGAAAACAAATTGCGACGTAACAGCTTCCTCACTGCCGCAACTCCCCTCCTAGTTCTCTGTGCAATCCCAGTAGAAATAATTAATGCTGAAATGCCAATAAATGTTTCCAACAACGTCATCACAAAACATGAGATGCATTTTGTGAATAGACTTACAGCAAATAGGTTTTCTGTCACACAGATGAATGGACAGCGGAGTCAGAAAGGTAAGCAGAAAGACATCTGTCTGGTGTTTCTTCAAAATAATCTTCCTGCGGTCTCTTCCGGTACACTGCCCTCTACTGGCTAAACACAAACATTTAAAGCACCGACACATTAACAGTTTACAGTCATTGCAAAAACATTTAGTAGTCACAATAAGAAAATTATTAAATATATTAAAAATGTAACTATTAGGCTTGTAGTCTAAGCATATTAAAGAACAAAGAGAGGGAACTAGCAGCCCTACCGATCTGTGTGTTTGAGGCTGAGCATGCCTGTGGGCACCGCGTCTGTTGAGAGGACATTTTAGCTGTAAAGCAAATCAACATGACAGACTGATCAAACTGTTTTTGAATGAAAGAAGGATGGATTTTGTCTTCAGATAATGTTATTTGAAATGGGTGAAATAACAAATATTGATATCATCAATATTGGATTGAGGACAAGTAAATTAAGTTTAAAGACAATTTTTGAAAAAAGAAGCAGCAAATTGCAAAATAACAAGACTAGAATATGTTGTAGTCCAACGCCTTATGAGTATTTTCACATCTTATAGAGAAAACTTAAGTTTTTAAATTCATAAATAAATGAAAGCCAAAAACAAGGTAATTACCCTTATTCTTGGACTGAAAATTCATTGCTGCTTGTCAAAGTATTAATGTAAAAGAAAACACAATAGAATAAATCAGTAAATTATCAAATATTTAATTTCCATAAGAATAAACAACATTTGAACTATAAAAACATGAACATTAATTTCATTGAAATACCTAAAAATACTACAACATAACATCATTAACAACAAATCTAAAATAACACATTCAATATGAAATGATTAATAAATACACTAAATAAATAGTAATATTAAATACAATTGTAAAAACAATAAATACATTAGAGTAAATACTAACTTAAATACAGTCACTAAATGCATATTAATAATAAATTTATATTTTAAATAAAATCCATAAAAAATAGTTGTGAATAAACTAAATAAATAATAATAAATGATATTTTAAATATGAAACATTATAATTATAACAAACAGAACTTTATTTTCTTACATTTTATAGAAAAAAAACAGCAACGAATTAGTCAATAATTGTCATTTTTGAGACTCTATTGCCCTTTGTCTCAGCTAAAATTGTAACATGGCCGTCTTGAAATGAGTGGTGCAGGGACTCCCACAGCTCTTCAGCCACATCCAGGGTGTCAAAGTCCTGAAGGAGCAGCTCCAGGTCCCCTTTCTCCCTCCCCTCCCTGACAGCTATCACTGTAATTTTCACCTCCACCTACAAAAACAACTTTAACAATTATTTTCCAACTTTACTCTTGGGTACATGTCATGTTAGAGTGTTATACATTGTCATGTTTACAGTTTCAGTCCATTAGCTCAATTGTGGTGAAGTTAGTGGACTGGTAAGACCCACCCACCGAAGAGGCACGCTTCAGGTGGGTGAGCCTCACATGGCCACCCGCCTCCATTGTGAACAGGGCCGACTCCCGCCACAGAGAAATGTTGACCTCTGTGCCGTCCTGTACAGTGAGAGAAGTTATTTTATGCACAAACACAGTCACGCGCACTCAGTGTTCAGACACTCAGAAGTACATACTTGATGTAATCGCAGCTGCCTCATAGGAATCTCGTTCCTCCCACTCTTAATCCTCCTGATTGCAAACACCTAATGAAGACAATTAACATGTACATTTGCATGTTGTGTTGAGGCAGACTGTGAGCATTTACAGGACTTGTACACCCTTACCTCCAAAACCTGTCCCTCAAATGTGAGGAGGGGTTGCCCTGTGACCTGGTCCACACTCTTCAGGGGTGTGACCGCTGATGGAGGCTCCAGTAGTCTTTCTGCCTCCTGTTCCAGTGACTCAGTCACTGGAACAGGAGATGTGCGGTAGAAGGCTGTGTGTAGGGTGGGATGAATGTAATATGGGGGGTATGCCCCCTGGAGCCTATACCCCTTCATGATATAATGTCGGCCAAGAGTAACTTTGGAGGCCAGTTCTTCAAAAAGTGTCATCTTAGCCACTGAGTGGCCAGCTGTGATAATGACTATTATATATTTTTTGGTTGTAAGGGGGGCAGCTGTATTGCCAGAAAAGTCTCCCCTAAAACACAGATGTGCAGCGGGGATGGTGCAGCATAAGGGCCACTCTGCCTGCTGTTTATGACTTGTGCCAGAGCCATTCTGAGATGAGAGAAAAAAATGAAATAAGGCATGAAAAGTTACCTAGGCTTGTCCTATGTATTTTAAAATAAGTTGTTACAACTCAGTTTAAAAAAAGCTGCTTCACTTATCCATACACATTAAAATACATCTAATGGCATTAAATAAAAAAATATATTAATTTTATGATGACTCTAAAAGAATAAAGTTTACCTCAGGTTTGTGGTGGACTCAATCTCTGTTGAAGTTTGTAAGTGGTTGTGAGGAAACTGGATATTCTAGAAAGGACTGTATTAATAAAAAATGTTAGGTTGGTTTGTTCCCTTCAGTTTTCTGCACACAGAAATGAATGAATAAAAACGAATACAAAAACTCAAGAATAGGATTAGAAGCCCTGGCAGAGACAAAACTTAGCTTCAGTGAAGATTTACTCCGCACAAAACGGCACAGATTTGTACGCAGGGTTACAGACAGAGGAACAGGATCTCAAAGTCTGAACAAAGACACTCAGAAAAAGCTTCGGTCTATATACCTGGCATTTACATATTCAGAAGATGGTCCGAGGGTCTACGGTGTGAGAAACCCACCCACATGCTGTTGCAGGCTGGATACTTGAAGGTCATAAAGCTTCAGGTATCAGATCTCTCTGTGCTCTAGCAAATGTCTGAGAACATCAAACACCAGAACACACAAAAAGTAAAAAGGGAGGATGAGGAGAAACTGTGAGAACAATAGTTTGGCTGTGCTGTCTTAGGATGTAATATAATTTTGAGATAATACATGCTCAGTGAATTAAGTTTAAACCATTAGTGTAATGAAAAGTACAAGTAAATGTAATAAAAGTAAAAAGGGAGTTTCTAACTATTTTATTTCTAATTATTCCTAACAGTGGTGTTTTTCGCGCCCCTAGAGTGGTTAGGAGAAAAGAGTCAGTCACGTGATGCCTATGTCATAGAGACCCTGTGGCTGGGCAGAGCGGAGCGCGCATAATACATACAAATATCAGTGGTGTAAAATGTCTTCAGGAGAAAAAAACAACGAGATAGTTTTAGGGCCACAAAAATAAAAAAATATTAGATTTAAAGGCTTAACAACACATCTTAACTTCTCTCCATCAACATGTCGACTTTGTTGTCAAACTTTTATTTTTCAAGACATTTTGTCTGTAGTATAAATATTTTTTTCCCCTCTAAATGGGGAACAAATGAAAAGAAAATTAGCATACGGAATGTTTTTCTCACCGTGACCCTAAAGGTCCGTCGTAGAAAACAACAATAAAACTAAGTGTAACTGGTTGAAATAATTTTAATAGACATTAAGTGTCTATTTATTTAAGACAAATGTTAAATTGTGAATTATTAGCCATATTCATACGTTTTTGTCTTTACCTGAAGTGACTTACCTCTGGCTTCTAGTCCGCTCAGCTTTGAAGTAACGGGTTTCGCGACTCAGACAGTTGAGGCAAAAGAGTCACTCACGTGATGCCAACGTCACAGACCCGATGTTGCCGGGCAAAGCGGAGCACGCATAATAATCATTGGTTTACCCTGCGCTCTAAAGGTCTCTGTATGTCTTTCAACCAATTAGATTTTGAGTTGAGTCACCACGTTCTTCCAGCAGACTTGGGCAACGTGACATTATTCAGACCTAGTGATTGGACAAAAGTTTTAGGAAGACACGCGCAGCCATGTGCAGTTTGACACAGAGCCGCGGAGCAGTTTATGATCCGTCTCAGTTAAAAACAGAGCTTTGTTTAATTCAAATAAAGCGAAAACAGCACAATAAAAAGAAAAAGGTTTAAGATTGTGAATATTTAAAAACATCAGGCCTCAAACTGGCAGCGTTGCGATGGAAGGCCGTTCGGCTTGCCGTTACACCACTAGATCAGTGTAAACAAAACAGCCAGTTAAAAGCAGCTTGATAGTAACAGCTTAAAACGGGGTTCATTTTTAAGAAGCCTACAAAAGTGCATACGTTTTACTGGGATTATGCAAGCAGAAATTAATTTGTTTTACATGCTTTCCATTGGGATTGATTTGAAATTCTAGACGTGATGGGGCTTTGTTTATAGATGTTGTAGGCTTTTATCCTCTCTCTCTCCAAACTTTATTTGTTTTGTGCAGAATTGTACAAAATCTCCATCAAATTACAGACACCAGTCGAAATAAAGGTACTTTTGCACAATTTTCTTTTTCTTTTCCAAGTTAAATAAAATAAAAGAGCTAAAAACAAAACAAAGACAAAAATAAATAAAAACAAGAGAAAAAAAAATACTTAAAAATTTAATGGAAAAGAGAAACACAAAACTGCACCAACCCTCTCTATTAAAGCTTTAAAAAATATAATGGATTCCAACAATTGTAACTTAACACATGCCCAGATTTCCCAGAAAAGTAAATTAAAATAAGCAAGAAGTAAACCTATTGAAGGAGAAAATATCTGTTCGCCTTTTAGATATTTTAAAAAGTAGAAAACAAGAAAACCACGGATTTGTTCGGATAAAAGATAAACAAAATTTATTTCCCTAACAATATTTCTAAAATATAGTTAAACCAAAATTATAACGAGCGCCCGGGTTCCCTGGGAGAGAGAACACAGAGCATCCCCCTGATCAGCGGTTTTGATTGGAACATCATCACATCATTACCATCATTCATTCATCATTATCCATCATTCTTCAACAAATACTCAAGGAAACCCACGGTCCATCACATTTGCGTCCATCTGTCATGATGACAAAGCTGCGTATGTGGTGGCATCCCAGGTTGCGTGATGTATGTCATGATTATGTACAGAACTGTACTGTTTGTCAATCCTACAATGTTAGGCCCACCCTCAAACCGTTGCCAGGGACTTTTGATCCTGCCCCCTGGCCAGGAGCTGAGATTGTGATGGATTTCACAGACATGATCAACCCAGTGCAAGGTAAGCAGTATTTGTTGGTTATTGTTGACTCCTTTTCAGGATGGCCGAAAGCCTATCCTTGCAAAAAAGAGGACTCCATATCTGTCATCAAAGCTCTGGTAAATCACTACATACCCACACATGGTTTCCCTGCCAAAATTAGATCGGACAATGTGACTCATTTCAATGGTAAGCATCTACAGCAAGTTGAAGCATCTTTTGGATTACAACATAAGTTTGGCTGTGTTTATCATCCTTCTTCACAGGGCTCTGTGGAACGCATGAATCGCACACTGAAAGAAAAATTGGCAAAAATATGCACATCGACTAACATGGATTGGGTTACTGCTCTTCCTCTAGCTTTGTTGGCTGTTAGACAATCAGTGAATCGCAGAACCGGTTTCTCTCCGTTCGAACTTTTGACTGGTAGACTGATGCCTGGTCCCTCATCGACTATTAGACCGTTAGATGACACCCACTCCCCCAATAGGTCATTAGTCACATTTCAGTCAGACAACTCTTGCAGTAAGAAATATTTATTTGACATTTTCCACATACTTTAGTTGGCATTCACATCTTTTGGTTTGGCATAAGGCTCCGTTCAATTCCATGAGAGATTTCCATAAAACTTTCGGGTAACAAAAACCCCCAACACTTAATTATCCAGAAGAAGAAAAAATGTGTATGTATAATCAGTGTGTAATAAAATGGGGTGTGTTTTCGGCAGCATTCCATTTCCATTCCATTTCCCAGTATGACTGCTATGTGTGACCCGGCACCATTGACCGTTTGGGCCGCCCCCGTTCGAGTACAGCGCCACGAAGGGAACATGCTATCTAGTGGATCTGCTATGTGTGACCCGGCACCATTGACCGTTTGGGCCGCCCCCGTTCGAGTACAGCGCCACGAAGGGAACATGCTATCTAGTGGATCTGCTATGTGTGACCCGGCACCATTGACCGTTTGGACCGCCCCCGTTCGAGTACAGCGCCTCGAAGGGAACATGCTATCTAGTGGATCTGCTATGTGTGACCCGGCACCATTGACCGTTTGGGCCGCCCCCGTTCGAGTACAGCGCCACGAAGGGAACATGCTATCTAGTGGATTTGCTATGTGTGACCCGGCACCATTGACCGTTTGGGCCGCCCCCGTTCGAGTACAGCGCCACGAAGGGAACATGCTATCTAGTGGATCTGCTATGTGTGACCCGGCACCATTGACCGTTTGGGCCGCCCCCGTTCGAGTACAGCACCTCGAAGGGAACATGCTATCTAGTGGATCTGCTATGTGTGACCCGGCACCATTGACCGTAGGGTCGCTCCCGTTCGTGGAAACCACTAGAGGAACATACTATCTGAAAGAGAGAGGGAAAGAAATAAAAGAGGAGCCAACTTAAAATTACTCATACCTGATCTTAGAACGTAACTCACTTCCCCCAAAACGCTGTGCGAAACTATAATTTGTACCGCCTAACAACCCGTATGATACACTAACTTAACATCCAATCCAAAGCTTTAATGGCGTATTAGACATGCTGACAGCCATTATTTGAACTCTATTAAACCAAGACAAGCTTGATGGCCATAACTTCTGCCATTGTGGCAACTATAAATACACGAGCTTAAGTCCATCCATTATTTCGAAGCTCCCAACGACAGTACAACGAACGAGCATAGTAGCCATAATTTTCTCCATTCGGCATACCATTATAAGCGCTCAAGGAACATCATTTAATTGAGATCCCAACCAAAATGAAGAACGAGTTCAACGCCCATAATTACTAACTTCATTGGCATACTACAAAATTGGCTTAAGACCAAATTCGAGCTCCAGCGCATACTATGATACAACTTAGAACATCCTAAATTTTGAGGCTTCCACCTGGCTATAATTTTCTTTTAACATCCATAATCAAAGAATTTACAGTCATTCTGCTGTTGACATTGATTGATTAATTCAGTCAGAAGTGTCATTGGAATGCAGAGGAGGTCCACCGCCCCATCACTTTCAGTGCAGCAATAGGTGCGTCGAGCAGTCATCGTTGCAGCACCAGATCAAGGAATGCAGGGGTGACATCACTTCCTGGAAACGGAGAAGCCGATCGGGGCGTAGGGGTACTCAGGCTCAGGATGTGGTGCATAGATAAAACAAAGCAGTATTAGTCTTGACAAGAATATATAAAAATCCCAGAAACTGATCAGTTTCAAAATACTTGAGATAAATGAAATACCAGTGCTTTTCAAAGAACAAATCTGAGAAAGTGAAATTTAGTAGACAGTTAAAGTAAAGACCCATTGTGGATTTATCGCACCCTAGAAACCATCATGATTACAAATTCCAACAGTGAAATGATAGTGAAATATATAACCTGCACAAAATCTTAACACAAATTTTTTATACATTCCAAAGATAAGAAAAGTAACCTTTGACAGTTTCAGAGGGACGCACCTTCAGGAGGCCATCGAGGAGTAGGTGATGGGAAGAGTAGCAAAGAGATTTGTAGATGAGGAAGGTCAACATCCCACGTAGCAAAGGATTGCAGCCCGGCTGGATTCGATGCTTTGCATCTGATATTAGTGGTTCTCAAATTGGTGGACAACAAAGTACAGACTACTGAAATTGTAATTAGCCAAGGGCGTCTGGATACTAAAAAAAGAGAACTTGAGAGCCATGAGGGATCATAGGTTTTGATAGTATTATTGCTAGACTGAACCTTAAGCATTTAGAGGCGGAGTATAAGCCACTAAATGGGGAAGCATCTAGCAGACTGTCATCTGCTTAAGCAAGGAAGATAAAAGACTGACTTGTGGACACAAGATTTAACTCTTGAACTAAGCTTGACAGCGCAAGTGATATATTTCCTACGGACAGGGTAGAAATTGCTCAAGGTGTTATTTAAACATTAACCAAGTCAACCGATGACACAATACTATCATTCACTATTGAAACAGCCCTAATTTAATCTCCAAGGATGAAATAACTGGACGACATCTTATAAATCATCAGAGCTGTAGATTCAGGCGGCCGGACAAACACAAACCACTCTTAAATCTTTTCCCCCAAACCAGAAGGCACAGCCTCAGAGGAACAAGTAGAGGGAGCCTGAAGACACCACAGTCATCATAACATAACTACTCCAAGCATAGAGAGGGAAGGAACAAACGCAAAACACGAAATCCAGAACAGGAACACGGGGCCCAGGATGGAACTACCCAGAACAAGAACACAAGATGAACAGATGACCATAGGACCAAAGCCACAGCAAATGTCAGGTGGCCCAATCATTGACAAATCATATGCAAACCAAAATGAATAAACACGCTGCACAAAAGCCAAAGATGACATAATGGGGAGAGACAAGCAGCAATGAACCATCCAATCCATAGAAGAAAAATAAATCCGGAAGGGTGGAGGACCATACAGTATAGACAACGTGGAACTCAGATTAGAAAATAAATCCCCCCTCCACAGAGATCCAAAGACCAGGGATACAGAGGAAATTTGGCCACTGAGAAACCATCAATAACTCGCAAAGTGAAGGAGACCCATTGCCTACAAATATCCAGTACAGAGCTTCTGCTAAGAAAGTTGAAAGTATGAGGACTGCCACGGCAGCAGAAAGGTAAACCGACAAGCGCGTCGAGCACCAACTGAATGCCAAGAGACGCCGAGAGGCATAGAGGCAGAACAGGGAGAACAACAGCGATAAGACACCCTCAGCCTTATATTGCGCTCGGAGGAAAATCGTGGAGACAGCCTGGGCAGCTGAAGAAAATGTATACTAATCCTGAAGGCACATGAGGAACCAGACCACAGATGCCCAAAAAGATGACTGTGAGGCGCCAACGGGTCCAGATTACGTCACTTGAACCTGAACCTTCGAAGGGCCACCCTTAGTGGGGGCTTTGAAAACGATGCCCCGGAAAAAATCCATCACACAGCCCCCACAAACCTCCAGACCAAACCAGAGAAATGAATAACAATTAACTGTCCAACCGAGAAAAAAGGCAGCGACGAGACTGACACGCCAATGCGGCCGACGCAAGTCCCCAGCCAGGGCAGGACCTACTGGGGTACACAGAGCAGGGAAAAACAAGCGAAGCAGAACCAGATGCAGAACGTGCGGGGGCAACGAACGAGTGATTAAAATGAGCCAAAGACGCTACATAAAAAAGAGACCAAGCATAAGGAATTTGTCCACAACGGAGAGACAGGTCCAAAGAGACCAATTCACATTCAGACTAACCAGCGGCTACAACAACGGAGAAAATAAACAGAAAAACCGCCATAATAATAAAGCCAGCATCTAATCAAAGATAGTCAAGAGTCACCTTCAGCACCTAAAGAACAAAACAGCAACAAAGAAAATGCAAAAACCACAAATAATTCAACCAGCATGAGAAACCAGGCCAGACGAGGACCGCCAGCCGTCACAACCACAGAAAAGACCCCACAACTCCTGAAACAATAATCGGACGACGCAGAATAACAGCAGAAAATGAATCAGAAATGCCACATGAACAGACCACGAGTCACAAAAACTACAATTCCCAGGGTCCTTAGGGGCGCGACGTCACCATACACGGAAGTAAACAAAACAAGACTCAGCCCAGAAAGACTACACAGGAAAATCCGCACGCCGCTCACCTTAGAAGACCGTCCGACCACGCAGACGATAGACCCGGACAGCTCCAGATCCGGGCCCACGGACAACCCGAACACCGCGGAAAGCGCACCCCCTGCAGATGCACGCGACCGCGGCGAAACGAACGCGCTGGGCGCCGTTAGCCGCACGGCGAGCGCCGCTAGCTGCCCGGCGAGATCCGCAAAAAGAAAAAGGAGCAAACGCGGCGAAAACGGAAAACCCACATCAGAAACGGGGATCATCCATCCAAAGGACGGGGGGAATACAGCAAGACGTCGAAGAAAAGGAGATCCGCCGGATCCGCGAGCACGGGGAACGGCGAAGAATGAGCGCTGAAGGTAAGAAAGAGAATGAACGCCTGCGCACCTGGGCTTAAATAGGACGCTGAGCAGGTGCATTAATTGACTGAACTGCCCTAGGGTAAGCTGTAAACACTGCTACGAGTCATCTGCCCGAAATACGATTATGAATCGTCATATTGGAAAATGTTGCATGCTTTTACATCTGCTTTTTCTGCGCAGATTCAAGACAAGGACGTGCCCTCAGCTGACCCACCGAGCGCAGATCTAGCTGACTGGACACATGTTTACTTGAAGGCATTCAAACGGAAGTGGTCACAGCCTAGGTGGACAGGCCCTTATCGTGTCACGGCTCGAACAACATCTGCTGTGCAGCTGCAAGGCAGAAGTAATAGGTGGTATCATTACTCCATGTTGAGACCTTGCACTTCACAGGAACGTGGACAGGACGCCTGTTAATCTGAGCGGTGCACTGGACTGTTTGTTGTTTTCAATTCACTGTCTGTTTTTTCCATTTATATTTTTTACATTTCTGTTTTTTCCATTTATATTTTATATTCAATTTATGTTTTTCCATTTTAATATTTTCTAGTTCTCTCTGTTTTGTGTTTTCCCCTGTCTGTGTTTGACATGTTTCCTTCCATTAGTGGACTGGAGTTGTTCCAGTCCAAGAGAGGGAAATGGACAGTAAGGGGTATTGGTTTTGTTTTAGTTTTACTATTTCTTGTATGGTTCATCTCTTTTGATTTACTAGAAATTCAAGCTAATCGTGCCAAATCTAACCTGACTCAAACCCACAGGCAGACGGCTGCAGGACATAACCGAATAAAGCGTGATGCACTTTATGATGTTTGGACTTACACCAAGGAAGCGGAGCAATTGATGTGTGGCCCTCTGGCGCCCCCTTTAGGAATTCCTTATTTTTGCTACAATCCTAATCAGACAATGGATGTGTTGATTATAGCACCAAGGGGGAATTTTAAGCATAATCACTGGGGAACAGCAAGTGAGTGGAAGGGTTATCACTGGTATATCCGAGGGTGGTTAGGAGATAGAGGATGGGGATCTATATTTAGATCCACGGCGGAATCATCTTGGAAGAAAGGTACCTTTGGTTAGACATCCCAGGCTCAACAGTGGTCCAAAATAATATCTAATTTTACAGTTTCAGATTCATTTTTCACTTTCCGTGTTAACACTACTGGTCAACCTTTTCCTACACCTACAAAGGGCTACATCAATTTATGTTCACGTTTACTTATTTGTGCATGGGTGAATGGAAAAGATCCGTGTTGGCAGGTTATGTTCTGTCCAGACTTTAACGCTACCACCACTACCCACATACGAACAGTGTTAGGTTCCGGTCCGGCCAGACAGGTAAAAATCATAGAAGGTACTCCTTCCCCAGATAATTGGTTTCAGGCTATAACGGATATTAGTGGAGACGCTAATAACTGGTTGCTGATGGTGGAACAGGCGGCTAACACGACCAAAGCTGACTGTCTGGTTCGTATGGGCACTAGACCATTACTGAGGGTGGTACCTGCCACTGTTACATCACAATGTATTGCAGACATCATGGTTAATTCAATTCTTTCCAAATTACAATGTACAGAGGTAAATCAATATTATCCAGTGGTCCCCAGCAAAAAAGGTAAGCCCATGTTTGACAGGAGAGTGGTTAAACAGAATTTTTCATGTTTTGAATTTTCAAAGGATAAAGGAATTATGTTTTTGGGAAATATTGATTATGACTGGTGTAATGACATTCAAACCCTTAGTGATTTTAACCCTGTCTGTAGAGCTGATCTCTGGATTTGGTGCGGGACAGATCAGGTTACCTATGCATGCATCAGGACGTTGTGCTTTAATATCATTATTACTCCCTGTGTATGTCTGACCTATTGGTTTATCTGATGTGTTAGCTGCTGTGGAACAAGAACGCGAATCAAAGTTAACTCGGAGGAAGCGGTCAGTTCGTTGGAATGAGGCAGATCCGACTTATATTGACGCATTAGGTGTGCCTCGTGGTGTGCCCAATGACTACAAATTAGTAAATCAGGTGGGAGCTGGTTTTGAGAGTATTTTTCTTTGGGTAACTCAGAATAAAAATGTGGACAGAATTAATTACATCCATTATAATGTTCAGAAATTAGGAAACTACACTATTGCAGGTTTCGAAGCTGTGCATGAACAGTTGAAGGCCACATCCTTAATGGCATTCCAAAACAGAATCGCATTAGATATGCTATTAGCAGGAAAATCTGGTGTTTGTGGTATTTTTGGTGATCAGAGTTGTTCTTTTATCCCAAACAATACGCAGGCGGATGGTAAGTTGACCATGGCGATTGAAGGTATGCGCACATTGAATAAAAAAATGAAGGATCATTCAGGTGTGGATACCTCCATGTGGGATGACTGGCTGAAAGTGTTTGGTCCATGGAAAACTTTATTCTCCATTTTTGTTGCAGTAGCAGTTTTTTCAGCCATTCTAACTCTATGTGGATGTTGTTGTATTCCCTGCCTTATGACTCTTATGACACGCCTCATAGAGCAGGCTCTGGGAGAGAAGGCTCAGGCGCATGGACAATATGTGCTGTTACCCGTCAGTGATCCCTTTTCACCGCCGTGGCTGAGAAATCAGTCTGTGTGATTTTGTTCTGTCCTAACATCTCTCCATTTCTCCCTTAATTCTAGGTGTTCTTTTTCTAACAGGAAGTGTTATTTTTATTGTCTTTATGTTTTATATTTTTACTTTTTAGATAATTTGCATTTTTATTTTTTATTCGAATTTGCATTTTTGTATTTTCTCAATTTGCTCTATGTAATCTGTATTGTCAAAAGTATGCTGAGATTTGGTGGGCATTGAGTATCCTTAGGGATGACCGCCGAAGGAGCACGGGGTCGTAGACAATCAAAATGTGAATGATGCGTGGCTGCAGCCCCCTCCTTCAGAAAGGAACATGGCGGCTTCACTCCTCCTCCTGCACGCGTAGATTGGCTGGCCGAAAGGTCCGGTCACTTCCTTCAGTCCATATTTGGTCCCAGCATCCGTTTCCCGCTGGAAAGTTCCAGGGGGGTTACTCTGGCAGACGGACGTGTCCGACCCCCAACTGTGTCCCCATGGGAGTTCAGCACCCGTCCGGAACCTTCTCCACAGGCGTCAGTCTCAATCCTTTGGTCTCCCACATGTGAATCTGCATTTTAGAGGGTCCCATGAAATGTTAATTTATGATCCATTGTCAGGCTGCAGCCAGCCTTCAACTGGCCTTAGAAACATCCAGGTGTCTCTGCAGGGGGGGGGTGAGTTCTGGAGCTTACAGTGAAAAGAGACAGGATGTCCCTTTGAAATTCAAAGTCTGGGAGCCCCACAGACTTAAACCTGAAAACAATCTTCGCTGAAATAAAAGATAAGACAGAAAAACCTAAGAGAAATACAACCACAAAAATATAAATTCCTTCAATATATAAACACATTTAAAAAATGTGTAATAACTTATGACTACGTTTAGAACTCACTCCTTTTTTGATGTAATATCTACAACGTTTGTTTTTAGCCTTCGGCGCTAATTCGCGTTAGCATTAGCTTTAGCATTACCGAAATTGATGAGCTTCATAATAATGTAGGTTGTCGGTTGAGGAATATAACATATTAAACACATCATCTTACGTATTTACAAATATATTTTACAACAAATACTTGATACTGTTTAATATACTTAAATGTTTTGGTTGTCTTCCTTGCCCAACCGTCCGCCATTTTTGAATAATTCAAACGCAATGCATTGTGGGTCATGCGCATTGCATTCTGGTCCGTGCGCATTGCATTCTGGTCCAAGCGCAGTGCATTCTGGTCAATATTCGCCTATCGAGTGAGCATAGATCGACACTGGTTTTTCATAGAGACTTCTGGGAAATTTCTAGTGAACATGATTTTTGAACTGTAGATTCGGACAGCACCACAAAATGGCAACCGCACTATATAGTGCACTATATAGGGGTTAGGGCGGTAATTCAGACACAGCCGCCTGATCGCCAAAACAGCTACACGGAACACGGGTCCCTAGAAATGTGAATAAAAGTAATTAATAAATAGCAAGATTTTCCACAGGAAAAAAGAGAAAGTCACGTCACGTGACCCACGTCAGCCCGCATATATGAATGGAAAAGATCAAATTTTCCTCAAGGATCAGAAAGCGTTTGAACGTAACAAACAAATGAATGGATATTATGAAAATAAAGGGTATATATACTGCTAGAAATGTTTTCAAAAATAAATTAGTCCACAATCACTGGTATTTTATGGCATTTTCTGCGAAAAAAAAAGAGAAATCACGTGACCCACGCGCACGTCTGCAGATATGAATGAAAGTCGACGTTATTCTATAACGTAACAGAGTTTTTGAGAGAGAGTTGAACGAAACAAGCAAACTACAAACTGTATGTCCAAAATGAAAGCATATTTTAAAAGAAAATGGTATATTTCTCACTAGAAATGTTGTCAAAATAGAAATTAGTCCTCAAAATATCTTGTTTTATGGGATATTCCACCAAAAAATGAACGAGCATCCGCCATGTTTTTTGTTCACGGCAGGCAAAACCTCCAAAGTCACGTGACCCTGAGAAGGCTCATAGAAAATGAATAGGGAAATGAAACGTGTCCATCTCACAATTTAGGAGGCGTTTTTGTGAAACTCTCACGTATGTCCATGTGGACAAATGTAGCTACTACACATTTTAGGATGAGACTGGGTTGTCTCTCCATGTTGATGTGGTTGAAGTCTCCAGTGATGATGCAGAAGGAGTGAGGCTGCTGTGTCTGCAGGCGGGAAACGGTGGTAGTGATGACGTCAGCGGCAGCCTCAGCATCAGCGGATGGAGGAACATAAACATTCACCGCCAAAACCGATGTGAACTCCCTCGGCAGATAATGAGGCCGGAGTCCCACCGCCAGCAGCTCCACATGCGGCGTGCAGAGTCGCTCCTTCACGCAGACGTGTCCGGGGTTAGGTTACATAAATAAATCAAAATTCATCTAAGTATCTTGAAAAAACTCTTCTGTACATTTCCTCACGTAAAGACAAACTAAGTTTTTCAATCTGATAAATAAAATCTGCAGATTATTTCTGTCAAATTGCAAAAACACACAAAAAAGGAAAACATTGTTTTAAAAAAGCAATTTTCTTTGTAAAAAATAGTATAGATAATAATGATTATTTATTTGTTTATTGCATGTTTGAATCTTTTTGCACTATCAACTACTACACTAGTATATTTCTTTAAAAGTGAAGACTATAAACAGGGAAAAGAGAAAACCAAGCTCTTCAAGGGTTTGTGGGTGGCTCTGAAAAGAGCCGTTGTGGGTCAGAAACATGATTCTGCATGGATCTGCTCCCTCTGCAGGAAAGTGGATCATGAAGGAGTCTCTCAGCCGGAGAGCCTCTCTGGAAGAGTTGTTGGCAGCCACAGGTTTGAGGCCGTGCAGCCGCTCCTCTTCAGTGACCACAGCCTCACTCCCTGCAGGTTCCTGTGGTGCTGAGGAGCTGATGAACTGTGAGGAGCTCATGCTTCCCTCACATTCTGCTCCACACATTCTGGGTGGACTTCATCCCTGGATACTGACACCCCTTCACAGAAAGCATCCAAGAGGCATTCTTCAAAAGCAGCCGGGCTGGGGAGAGGTTGTAGTTAAAGATGCACCTCTCTCTGGGAAGGAGGCACCCAGGGAACGATTGCATCAAATGCTTTTTCAGCCACAAAGACACTGGGACTCATTGGAGACAGAGAATCTCAGGGAATCCTGAGTTGGGGGTTCTTCAAACAAATGTATTGAAAAGTTTGTTTGCTTTTAAAAAGGGCTGCCTATCAGGCAGCCTGTTGCCTAAATTTGCTTTTTGAAGGCTCTAGACCTGCTGGGTTCCAGGAACCCTCCTTGGTACGGCCCCCTGATGGTTTGCAAGTGTAGTTCTATGTTGGTGGAACCTGCCGGTCTTTTCTCTGACCTTAGAAGTTTCCTCCAACACCAGCTGACTTGCTTTTGGAGCAAGAAAGTGTTTTCTGCAGCAGCTCTGGCTGGAGCCTGTAGAGGACGCCTCAAAGCAGCATTCAGAAATTCAAACATCAGACATGTCACATGCTTAGAGCCTGTGGGGGGTGGGGGGGTGGGGGGTGGGGCTTGTGGCGGTTTGCCAGAAAATGACATCAGACATGTCACATGCTTAGAGCCTGTGGGGGGTGGGGGGTGGGGCTTGTGGCGGTTTGCCAAAAAATGACATCAGACATGTCACATGCTTAGAGCCTGTGGGGGGGTGGGGGGTGGGGCTTGTGGCGGTTTGCCAAAAAATGACATCAGACATGTCACATGCTTAGAGCCTGTGGGGGGGTGGGGGGTGGGGGGTGGGGCTTGTGGCGGTTTGCCAGAAAATGACATCAGACATGTCACATGCTTAGAGCCTGTGGGGGGTGGGGCTTGTGGCGGTTTGCCAGAAAATGACATCAGACATGTCACATGCTTAGAGCCTGTGGGGGGTGGGGGGTGGGGGGTGGGGCTTGTGGCGGTTTGCCAGAAAATGACATCAGACATGTCACATGCTTAGAGCCTGTGGGGGGTGGGGGGTGGGGGGTGGGGCTTGTGGCGGTTTGCCAGAAAATGACATCAGACATGTCACATGCTTAGAGCCTGTGGGGGGTGGGGGGTGGGGGGTGGGGCTTGTGGCGGTTTGCCAGAAAATGACATCAGACATGTCACATGCTTAGAGCCTGTGGGGGGTGGGGCTTGTGGCGGTTTGCCAGAAAATGACATCAGACATGTCACATGCTTAGAGCCTGTGGGGGGTGGGGCTTGTGGCGGTTTGCCAGAAAATGACATCAGACATGTCACATGCTTAGAGCCTGTGGGGGGTGGGGGGTGGGGCTTGTGGCGGTTTGCCAGAAAATGACATCAGACATGTCACATGCTTAGAGCCTGTGGGGGGTGGGGGGTGGGGCTTGTGGCGGTTTGCCAAAAAATGACATCAGACATGTCACATGCTTAGAGCCTGTGGGGGGTGGGGGGTGGGGCTTGTGGCGGTTTGCCAGAAAATGACATCAGACATGTCACATGCTTAGAGCCTGTGGGGGGTGGGGCTTGTGGCGGTTTGCCAAAAAATGACATCAGCATGACATCAGCATGACATCAGACATGTCTCATGCTTATAGACAGTTCCATCATATCTGACATGTACGCATCATCATCTTTAGTCCTTAAATAGACCCCAGAAAACATTCTTTCTCGTCGCCCGTTTGGTTTTTCCAGAGAGCACACGTTCTGTTCCCCAGCTACTAGAAGCCTTGCATTCCCGTCAAGCGTCTTCCACTTCCACTGAGGAACACGCAGTTTTTTTTTCTCATACCACTAAAAGCTGCATCTATTTTACTTTGACGAGGACATTTTCAAGATTTTCATAGCTGTAAAGAAAATCCTCCCTGAAAATGTTCTTTGGCCGTCTCAGAGACTCTGGGGTTGAGGAGAGCTCCCTCAAACAGAATCTCTCTGATCTAGAAACTAAAGTCCAGGAAATCACCTCAGTGACCAGCCAGCTGCAAACCCTGGCCGCTGAGCTGGAAGGCAAGAAAAGCCTTAGAGGAGCCTACGCTGGACTTTCCCAGGCAAAGAAATCAGCCTCCAAACTTGCCAAGCAGCTGGAAAAAGACTTGCAACGTGTCACCAAGAAAATCCAGGCCCAAAAACCCCTGGAGGACCGTTGCAAGAAACAGCAGCAAAAAATTCATCTCCTGACTGAGAGCAACAACAACCTCAAGGCAACACTTCAGGAGCTCCAGGTGAGAGTCTGGGATCCTGAAGAGTTGTCCAGTGAGTTCAAGAAAACCGAGCTCACAGCCAAAGCTCTAAGTCAGGAGAACCAAGAGCTGCAGAAAGAGGTTCAAAGGGTCCAAACCACCATCATGGCTCTAGAACCTCAAGAAAAGCTGCTGAAAGAGACCAGAGACCACCTCCAAACACTGCAGGAGAAAAACCTTGATCTTCAGAACCAGCTGAAAGACCTCCAGAGACATCATGAGGAGGAGGCAGCAATGAAACAACATTATGCCTCCATCCTGGACCAAACCAAGTTTCTGGAGGAGAAGAACTCCATCCTGGACTCTGAAATCCTTCAGCTTACTCTGCAGTGTGAGGAGGCTAAACCATGGGTTCAGCACTTCCACCAGCTCACCACTGACCTCCAGGGACTGAAACAAGCCAATTCTGAACTCATGGAAAAACGGGACCACCTTAAAAAGGAGCAGGAACAAGTCTCCAAAAGAAAACAAGAGTATCTCCAAGCAAAAACACATTCCCTTCATCTGGAAAAGCAAAAGGACAACATTTCCAAAGAAGTCAAAGACCTCCAGGAGAATCTTAAGAGAGAGCAAGGACAAGTCTTCCAATTGGAAAAACAACATCTCAAAGCAAAATCTGAGGCTCTGAAATGGGAAAAGGAAAAGGAGAATATCCTCAAAGAAATGGAAGAAATTCAGGAGAAAAGGAAAAACCTGGCTGAAGGAAAAGACAAATTGGCTGCAATAAAAGCCAATCAGAAAACCGCCATCGACCAAAAGAAAGCGCTCACCTCCAAGCTAACGGCCCAGAGAGTGGCGCTCTACAAAGAAAAGGCATTCTTCCGTGGAGACTATGGCTTTTCTGCTGACCTTCTGGAACACAAGTGCAAAGAGGAAACTGATGGCCTCCAGGCTCAGCAAGAACAAAATGCTGTTCTAGAAGAAGTGCTTTTGGAGATCCAGAAAAAAGTGGAGAAAGACTCTGAAATGACTCTCCAGCTCTCCTCTCTGAAAGAGGAAAACAAGG
Source organism: Oryzias curvinotus (assembly GCA_023969325.1). Taxonomy (NCBI): domain Eukaryota; kingdom Metazoa; phylum Chordata; class Actinopteri; order Beloniformes; family Adrianichthyidae; genus Oryzias; species Oryzias curvinotus. The sequence continues at coordinate 34,692,365 of CM043708.1, forward strand.
CTCTGGAGAGAGAAGTCAACAGCCTCAAGCAAGGGATCATGATGCTGTCTCAGGAATATAAGGACTTCAGGCAGATGGCTGAACACTTAGCTAGGATGGACAAGGCCTCAAAGTACGCACAACAACCCCCCAACGCTGCTTTGAGGCCCCCAAGAGCTCCAGCCAGAGCTGCCGTTCCTGCTCCAGAAGCCAGTCAGCCCGTGTTGGAGGAACCTCCTGCCATGACAGAAAACACCAGCAGGTTCCACCAACAAAGAGCTGCACTCACAAACCATCAGGGGGCCGTACCAAAGAGGCTTCCTGGAACCCGGCGGGTCTAGGACCTTCCAGAAGGCTAATATGGGGTGGCAGTGGCTCAGGCTCAGGGTCGGTGGCTCAATCCCCGCTACCCCCAGTGGAGGTAGCTAGATCAGTGGAGGTACTAGATTACATTTCTGCACCCCACTGCGCTGCTGCCCCCCGACCCCGTCCCAGATGAGTGGAAGTGTCTGGAAGTGTTTTTTTTTACTGCACAAATCTCTATGTGCAGAAATAGTTTTTGTGTTCCTTTGTGCATTAGTGGGTTCTCTCCGGGTGCTCCGGCTTTCCCTAGATTCTAAAAAAGACTTTCTTTTAAAGTGAATTAGATTTTTACAGGCTGTTAAAACCATGTGGTCCTTGAAGTCAGTGACTGCTGTGGGCCATGATAACAAAATAAACAAATAATAGAATACAAAAATCAATTATATAGTAATACATTAATAATAATAACATATTAATAAATAAAAAATAAAACCTTAATAACAATAAAAAATGATAAACAATAATAATACATGCATAATAATATAATAAAAAATAGAAAAATACTAAAACCTTAATAAAAAATATTAATTAATAATATTACATTCATAATAATTTAATAATCATACATTAATAATAATAAAATAATAATAAACAAACAAATAAATAACTAAATAAATCAATAAACAAATAAATATCAGTCACCAAAATATCTAGATAATGAACCAAAATAAAGCTTGGTAGTCCTGTGGGTTTTCTCCGAGTCCTCCGGTTTCCCCACAATAATTGTTAGTGATTGGCTAGTGACTGATAAATGTCCCCTCCCTGAATCGCCACCTTATCGTGGTGGAGGGGTTTGCGTGCCCGAATGATCCCAGGAGCCGGTAGCCGGATGGTGTTCCACCTCCAACTGGTCCTGGGAGACGGGCCAGACTAAGGGCGATTCAGACAAAAACCTGTTCATTACTGGATCCACTTTCTCCCCAAATACGAGTTACCAGGTCCCCACCCCGTGGAGCCAGACTAGTTTAGTTCTTGTCTGGTGGCTTTCAAATGCTCTGGGCAGTGGACAGGGGGGCAGTGGACAGCAAGCATGTTGTCCTGAAGGCCCCCCAAAAGCAAAGGCACTTCTCCCCCGTGTCTTTGTGCAGATGAGGCCGTCCACTGCAGAGAAAACCTGATGCAGTCCATTACCAGGGCGGCATCCTGTCCCGATAGAGGTGCATCTTTAACTCCCACTCTCGACCAGCCCGGCTGCTTGTGTTGAATGCCTTCTGGGGATTGCCCTCTGCTCAGTGGAGTCTGCATTGGCGCCTGACTTGAAGATCCAGAGCAGAGTGTGTAAGTTCTGGTGTTCTGCACAGCTTCATCAGGTCCTCAGCACACAGGAACCTGCAGTGATGGGCTGTGGTCCTGAGAGGGAGCCGCTGCAGGGATAACAAGGTGCTGCCAACAGAAGAGGCTCTCAGATGAGAACTCCTTCCTCATCCCTTTCCTGCAGAGGGAGCAGACCCGTGGCAGCTCCAGAATCCTGTTTCTGTCCTCCAAGGACTGACCCACAATGGCTCTTTTGAGAGCCACCCACACAACCTTGAAGAGCTTGATTCTCTCTTTTTCACAGTTTTTACTCCAAACTCCAAACAAAGTACTACATTAGTAGAAAAGGTGAGAGATGAATACAGGTTAAATAGTACATTTGGACTGGAGCAGAACTGCCCTCTTCCTCCTAAAATCCCCCTGCTGTAGGTGCAGGACGCTGCTCAGTAGCATCAAGCAGTGGCCATGGATATATATTACTGGGTTGGCCGTCACTTGACATACGACGCCACACACATGCCCCATTGCTATGCACTGAGTCTTGCGCATCTTGCCGAGTGGAGTGATGAGAAGGTCCACACAGGCACGCAAAGAATCACATGGGGACGCAATGTTTTCCAATCAACTGCAAAAATGATTACAGCAAAATGTTATGATCCAGAGGAATCAGCTTGTGCAGTTTAGTAATCAGATTTTAATAGAAATCACCCTAAAGTTTTTTTTCCATTTCATTTTGCTTGTTTCAAATGTACAATCTGGTTTTTAGTTCACTTTAAGCTGATCTAATTTGGATCCCAAACGTCCTTCATTTAGTTGAGACATCAATCTGTTACATGTTTTATACACACCAACATATACAGTACAGACCAACAGTCTGGACACACCTTCTCATTCAAAGACTTTTCTTTATTTCCATGACTATGAATATTGTAGATTCACACTGAAGGCTTCAAAACTGTGAATTAACACACGTGGAATTATATCCATAACAAAAAAATGTGAAACAACTGAAAATCTGTCATATTGTAGGTTCTTCATAGTAGCCACCTTTTGCTTTGATCACTGCTTTGTTCACTCTTGGCATTCTCTGGATGAGCTCCAAGAGGTAGTCACCTGAAATGGTCTTCCAACAATCTTGAAGGAGTTCCCAGAATGCTTTGCAAATAGTGTCTCTTTTGCCTTCACTCTGTGGTCCAGCTCACCCCAAACCATCTGGATTGGGTTCAGGTCCGGTGACTGTGGAGACCAGGTCAAAAGCCTTGCTAAAACCAGCCTTGCTAAAAGAAGTTTTGAAATCATTATGGGATGGCCAAACGACCTACGGCTGGCGGCCATTTTGTGTCGAACTCAGAGAAATGGCGATTTTCGTGTTTTATGACAATATGGGAAAACAACACGTGTTTGAGCAATTTGCACGAAATCGCACACACATGCGACGAGCTTGATTCTACAATGACCAAAGAAGTTTCGTTGACCTTTGACCTTGGGAAGGGGCAGCCATCTTGAATTTTTCAAAAAAAAGCACCTTTAGTAACGTATACAAACGAAAACTCGTCCTAGGGATTTTTATCGATCTTCTTGAAACTTCTCGGGCATCAATGGCAAGCTACTGTGGACAAAATGTTGTTATTAGAAGTTGTAGATTTTGAATGGCGTGCATGTGGCGAATTCGCAACTGTTGCGATTTTAGCTAGCTCGCACATATTTTATCGGAATGTCCTGAAAATGAAATTTTCAGCGATTCCATGGCCCACACTGAACATAACGATGACACATACGACAAAATCGATAAAGGAATGTGGCCGTGGTAAAAAAAAAAAAACAATCGCAAAAAAAAGTGCTGACTCGGCTAAAAAAAAAAAATTTGGATTTTTATTTTAAGAATAGGCTAACGAAACCCAGATAACTTTGCCGGGTATATCCAAACAAAATTTTGAAATCATTACGTGATGGTGACACGATCTACGGTTTGGCGGCCATTTTGTGCCAAAATCTGCCATTTTGAGATTTTCGCATTTTTACACAATATGGAAAATTGAACTTTTTTTTGAGCGATTTTCACAAAATTTGACTCGCACGTCCCTAGTGTAAGGCTACACTCACCTCTGGATAGGGATGGGTATCGTTAAGGTTTTAACGGTACTACTACTCTTATCGATACTGCTTATCGATCCGGTATTTTAACGATACTCTTATCAATACTTTTTGAGGACGAAAAATAAATAAATAAATAACAAATTAAGAGTATAGTGTTTTATTTCCTAATTATGGAACAACACTGTTTTTTTAACAAAACATTTTACTTTATACATGAGAATGTTCCAGACAGGATATTTATTTAATTATTTAATCTAATTATTTTTATTCTTTATGAGTGTGATGTTTCCTTTGATCTTTTGTCCATTTTCCACAACCTTGAATAGACTTTTCTGTCTGTCAAACACCAGAGTTAGGATTGAGTGAAATGATGGAAACAAATTCACTTTGATGCAGACTCCTTTCTATTTATTTATTTTTGTTTAAATCCAGTAAACCCAATAAATTATATTAATTTTACGGATGACAACTATCATTAGTCATTAATTATTATTGAGTATTAGGAAGCAGCTGTCCCGGGTCTGGAATCAAAATCATGCAGTGAATCTAAGCCCCGCCTCTCTACCTGTTTGTTTTGTGTAGAACACACTGGGGCGGCGCAACATACGGTCATCGTAGCAGCAAGGTGACAGGATGGTAGAGGCTCCTTGACGCAAACTTCATTAATTTTACGCAGAAAAGGGTGATCTTAGTCTAGGGCGCTCACGTGTCCCTACCAGATCACCACTGAGTGTGTGTGCGCTGCCTTGTCTTGTGTGTGTGCGCGGGCGGCGCGTGCTGTCTGAACAACAGCCCCGCCCCCTGTGCACACAAATAGACAGACTGAGCTCTCCGCTTAAACGAGAATACTGAAATTACTATCATCATTAATCAACGGAAAATTTACTGACTTGATGAGTTAAATATGGCAGATAACGCTTATATTATGTGGGACACAAAAAAAAAAAGTAACTTCTCCAGTACCGATAGCAGAACCGTTCAAGTTAGATCTTAACGATACTGCGGTCTTGAAGAATGTGGCCCTGGGGCTGGTTCAATACCGGGGCACGATACCCAACCCTACCTCTGGAGTTTCGTTGACCTTTGACCTCGGGAAAAGGCCGCCATCTTGAATTTTCTATTAAAAACACCTTTACCACCGGATTCAAACGTAAACTTGTCGTTGGAATTTTCATCGATCATCTCGAAATTTTTTGGGCATCAATGGCAAGCTACTGTGGAAAAAATGTTGGAATTAGAAGTTGTAGATTTTGAACAGCGTGCGCGTGGCGAGCTAGCAAAGTGGCGCACTGTTATAATTCGTATGTTTTTCAATGGACTACTGTGAAATTTGAAACATGCATTCATGCCTGAAACTGAATACATTAAAAAACACTGTATGTGGACATATAAGGAATGTGGGCGTGGTTAGCATGAAACCACTGTTGCTAAGGACAACAAAAAGTTTACTTTTACCGATTTGTCTAAAACTGACGCCAATCTGTTCGTCCTTCCGAGGCGACCAAAACATAAAATGGTTGCTATGGAGATAAAATCAACAGAAAAGCCACCATTTTGAATAAAAAGTGTTGTTTTTTTAATCAACTTATGACATATAGCTCTCACCAATGGAGCAATGTGTTTTTCTGAGTCAGTTGATGATCCTGATCGCTAAGCTAGCACTTTTAGCTATGTTAGCATAACTAGCATAATTAGCATAACTAGCATTAAACGATGTGTTTTTCTGAGTCAGTTGATGATGCTGATCGCTATGCTAGCACTTTTAGCCACATTAGCATAGCTAGCATAGTTAGCATAATTAGCATTTTATGTCATGTGTTTTTCTGAGAGTTGATGCTGATCGCAAGCATTTTTAGTCACATTAACATTATTAGCATAGTTAGCATTATTAGCATCTTAACCTGTGTGCTATCTTAGATGATCCCTCCCTTGCATTGACGTATTCTCCCCACCATGACAAATGTGGATAAAGCTGGAAAGATTTCATGTAATCCATGGACACCAGTGAAGATCACAAATCATTGAAGAATAAAAGGTTCAGCGCACCGTTTAGTGGGTCTACATGCCCCAACTCCCAACGCTAAAGTGCCTAGGATAGCACAAGGGTTAAGCAATTTGTTTTCCCGAGTGAGTTCATTATGTATAACGCTATGCTAGCACTTTAAGCCACACTACTATAGTTAGCTAATTAAGCATTTTCAGCAATGCGTTTTTCTGAGTCAGTTGATGATACAGATCATAATGCTAGCCCTTTTTGCCACATTACCATAACTAGTATAGTTAGCATAAGTAGCATCTTCAGCAATGTGTTTTTCTGAATGACTTGCTGATAATGATCGCTATGACTGCACTTTTTGCTACATTAACATAATTACCATAGTGTGGAATTAGTGGAAATGATTGACGGCTACAGTTTACACAGTTGTCCAGTCAGATCAGCCTCAGCCTTTTTCCAGTTAGCCAGAGAAAAAACTGAAACTGAAAAGCCCTTTATGACTCCAGTGATGACCTGATTTTAATGTTACCTCTTTGTACAATTGATTTATGTTTCATCTTTACCTGACTCAGTTCTTCAGGTTCCAGAAGGATTTCATCTCAACTAGGACAATATATTTTTAGGTCAATTTATACCATGGAAAATTAATTGGTGGCAGAAAAGAAAAGTCACGCTTGATTAGCTATAAAATAAAATGTTGACTGAATAGACATTTTAATTGCTGTTGATTGCCTGTTCATTATTTTTACAGAATTAACCTTTGTGCTATCTTGTGGGGTCCAGATGACCCCACCCTTAAATTGACATGTTCTCCCTACCATGACAAAGGTGGAAAGATTTCATGGAATCCATGGACACCAGTGAAGATCACAGATTTTTGAAGAAAAAAGTTTAGTGCACTGTCTTGTGGGTCTAGATCAGTGGTCCCCAACCACCGGGCCGCGGGACACTTGGCACCGGGCCGCGGAGCGGTTCCAGGCCGCGGGAAATTTTTGCACCGGGACGCACAGAAAGAAAAAATAAACTCCATTTGATTGGGTTTTTTTCCGACAAAAACGTTTTATTTTGAAAAGTGACCGGATTCACTTTGTTACATCTGTCACACTTAACGCACGTCAAAGTCGCGACACCAAACATCAGGTGATACACCCCACTAAAATTAAACCCAAACAACCAAAATGAGCAAAAAACAAACTTCTTTAGAAAGTTGCTTTGACAAGGGGAAAATTATAATCATTATTGTTATTATCATTACTAAAGAGAAAATACCACCCCCGGTCCACGTTATATCTGTCTTGCGTTGCACCTCAACGCAAGACAGTCTGTCTCCAGCAAAAAACTTCCCTCCTCTAGGATGCACTGAATGAACAGAGGATCCCCTTTATTAAGCAAAGACAGACTTGAATTCTTCATAAACATTCATTAAAACCTCCAACGGTGCCTCTGTAAAACATGCTGAACGGTTCCTCTCTCCTTCACTTTGGTTTCCATGGTGGATCATGAATTTGGTGATCAACTGAGAGGGCTTCAGCATGCATGTCCATCATTTCTGGAGCTCAGAGGTTCTATCAGATGTTGAGTTAAACCTTTCTGGAACAGAGCGCAGGTTTTAGGATTTGAAAGCATATTTTCAAGTGGAAAATAATCTTTGGTTTCGTATGAAAAGACAATTCCAGGAACAGCAGCTGCAGCAAACTCTTCATATCTGAAACTTAAGGGAGAAATACAGTGTCAGGCTGGTACCATCATAAAACAAATCAATGCAACCTATTGTATAAAAACACAAAAAGAGCACATTTACATGATATAAATTGAATATGGCTATATTCATCAGTTCTTAAACAATTTTTTTATCAACATATAATAATCTGTATAAATTTAAAATAATCTTTTTTGGAAGAATACTTACTCTGATGTTTCATGTCAAAGTCAAAGATTTTTAAGGACACTGCAGGGAGTTGAACCCCGTCTGGCTGAAGCCAGAGTACTAACTACCAGAGTACCAACTACCAGAGTACCAACTACCAGAGTACCAACTACCAGAGTACCAACTACCACAGTACCAACTACCAGAGTACCAACTCCCAGAGTACCAACTCCCAGAGTACCAACTCCCAGAGTACCAACTCCCAGAGTACCAACTACCAGAGTACCAACTACCAGAGTACCAACTACCAGAGTACCAACTACCAGAGCCTTTTGCTTTTTTTGACTGAACATGGAAGCAAAACCTGCATTCCAACTAGCATGCGACTCAAATGATCAAACACACTTAAAGTAAATGATAATTTATTATCTTTAAAATAAATATCACAAATTACATGTTTTTGTGTCACATGCTTGTTGAAATACAGTAAAAGAAACAAATGAACATGAACACATGTTGCTGTACATGTTGCTGTAATCATTTTTGCAGTTGATTGGAAAACATTGCGTCCCCATGTGATTCTTTGCGTGCCTGTGTGGACCTTCTCATCACTTCACTCGGCGCAAGACTCAGTGCATAGCAATGGGGCATGTGTGTGGCGTCGTATGTCAAGTGACGGCCAACCCAGTAATATATATCCATGGCCACTGCTTGATGCTACTGAGCAGCGTCCTGCACCTACAGCAGGGGGATTTTAGGAGGAAGAGGGCAGTTCTGCTCCAGTCCAAATGTACTATTTAACCTGTATTCATCTCTCACCTTTTCTACTAATGTAGTACTTTGTTTGGAGTTTGGAGTAACAACTGTGAAAAAGAGAGAATCAAGCTCTTCAAGGTTGTGTGGGTGGCTCTCAAAAGAGCCATTGTGGGTCAGTCCTTGGAGGACAGAAACAGGATTCTGGAGCTGCCACGGGTCTGCTCCCTCTGCAGGAAAGTGGATGATGAAGGAGTTTCTCATCTGGAGAGCCTCTCTGTTGGCAGCAACCTATGTTATCCCGTGCAGCGGCTCCTCTTCAGTTACCACAGCCTCATCACTGCAGGTTCCTGTGGTGCTGAGGACCTGATGAAGCTGTGCAGAACACCAGAACTTCACACTCTGCTCTGGATCTTCAGTCAGGCGCCAATGCAGACTCCACTGAGCAGAGGGCATCCAGAAGGCATTCAACACAAGCAGCCGGGCTGGTGATAGGTGGTAGTTAAAGATGCACCTCTATCGGGACAGGAGGCGCCCTGGGAATGACTGCATCAGGTTTCTCTGCAGTGGGACGGCCTCATCTGCCACAAAGACACGGGGAGAAGTTCCTTTGCTTTGGGGGGCCTTCAGGACAACATGCTTGCTGTCCACTGCCCCCCTGTCCACTGCCCCAGAGCATTTGAAAGCCACCAGACAAGAACTAACTAGTCTGGCTCCAGGGTGGGGACCTGGTAACTCGTATTTGGGGAGAAAGTGGATCCAGTAATGAACAGGTTTTTGTCTGAATCGCCCTTAGTCTGGCCCGTCTCCCAGGACCAGTTGGAGGTGGAACACCATCCGGCTACCGGCTCCTGGGATCATTCGGGCACGCAAACCCCTCCACCACGATAAGGTGGCGATTCAGGGAGGGGACATTTATCAGTCACTAGCCAATCACTAACAATTATTGTGGGGAAACCGGAGGACTCGGAGAAAACCCACAGGACTACCAAGCTTTATTTTGGTTCATTATCTAGATATTTTGGTGACTGATATTTATTTGTTTATTGATTTATTTAGTTATTTATTTGTTTGTTTATTATTATTTTATTATTATTAATGTATGATTATTAAATTATTATGAATGTAATATTATTAATTAATATTTTTTATTAAGGTTTTAGTATTTTTCTATTTTTTATTATATTATTATGCATGTATTATTATTGTTTATCATTTTTTATTGTTATTAAGGTTTTATTTTTTATTTATTAATATGTTATTATTATTAATGTATTACTATATAATTGATTTTTGTATTCTATTATTTGTTTATTTTGTTATCATGGCCCACAGCAGTCACTGACTTCAAGGACCACATGGTTTTAACAGCCTGTAAAAATCTAATTCACTTTAAAAGAAAGTCTTTTTTAGAATCTAGGGAAAGCCGGAGCACCCGGAGAGAACCCACTAATGCACAAAGGAACACAAAAACTATTTCTGCACATAGAGATTTGTGCAGTAAAAAAAAACACTTCCAGACACTTCCACTCATCTGGGACGGGGTCGGGGGGCAGCAGCGCAGTGGGGTGCAGAAATGTAATCTAGTACCTCCACTGATCTAGCTACCTCCACTGGGGGTAGCGGGGATTGAGCCACCGACCCTGAGCCTGAGCCACTGCCACCCCATATTAGCCTTCTGGAAGGTCCTAGACCCGCCGGGTTCCAGGAAGCCTCTTTGGTACGGCCCCCTGATGGTTTGTGAGTGCAGCTCTTTGTTGGTGGAACCTGCTGGTGTTTTCTGTCATGGCAGGAGGTTCCTCCAACACGGGCTGACTGGCTTCTGGAGCAGGAACGGCAGCTCTGGCTGGAGCTCTTGGGGGCCTCAAAGCAGCGTTGGGGGGTTGTTGTGCGTACTTTGAGGCCTTGTCCATCCTAGCTAAGTGTTCAGCCATCTGCCTGAAGTCCTTATATTCCTGAGACAGCATCATGATCCCTTGCTTGAGGCTGTTGACTTCTCTCTCCAGAGCCTTGTTTTCCTCTTTCAGAGAGGAGAGCTGGAGAGTCATTTCAGAGTCTTTCTCCACTTTTTTCTGGATCTCCAAAAGCACTTCTTCTAGAACAGCATTTTGTTCTTGCTGAGCCTGGAGGCCATCAGTTTCCTCTTTGCACTTGTGTTCCAGAAGGTCAGCAGAAAAGCCATAGTCTCCACGGAAGAATGCCTTTTCTTTGTAGAGCGCCACTCTCTGGGCCGTTAGCTTGGAGGTGAGCGCTTTCTTTTGGTCGATGGCGGTTTTCTGATTGGCTTTTATTGCAGCCAATTTGTCTTTTCCTTCAGCCAGGTTTTTCCTTTTCTCCTGAATTTCTTCCATTTCTTTGAGGATATTCTCCTTTTCCTTTTCCCATTTCAGAGCCTCAGATTTTGCTTTGAGATGTTGTTTTTCCAATTGGAAGACTTGTCCTTGCTCTCTCTTAAGGTTCTCCTGGAGGTCTTTGACTTCTTTGGAAATGTTGTCCGTTTGCTTTTCCAGATGAAGGGAATGTGTTTTTGCTTGGAGATACTCTTGTTTTCTTTTGGAGACTTGTTCCTGCTCCTTTTTAAGGTGGTCCCGTTTTTCCATGAGTTCAGAATTGGCTTGTTTCAGTCCCTGGAGGTCAGTGGTGAGCTGGTGGAAGTGCTGAACCCATGGTTTAGCCTCCTCACACTGCAGAGTAAGCTGAAGGATTTCAGAGTCCAGGATGGAGTTCTTCTCCTCCAGAAACTTGGTTTGGTCCAGGATGGAGGCATAATGTTGTTTCATTGCTGCCTCCTCCTCATGATGTCTCTGGAGGTCTTTCAGCTGGTTCTGAAGATCAAGGTTTTTCTCCTGCAGTGTTTGGAGGTGGTCTCTGGTCTCTTTCAGCAGCTTTTCTTGAGGTTCTAGAGCCATGATGGTGGTTTGGACCCTTTGAACCTCTTTCTGCAGCTCTTGGTTCTCCTGACTTAGAGCTTTGGCTGTGAGCTCGGTTTTCTTGAACTCACTGGACAACTCTTCAGGATCCCAGACTCTCACCTGGAGCTCCTGAAGTGTTGCCTTGAGGTTGTTGTTGCTCTCAGTCAGGAGATGAATTTTTTGCTGCTGTTTCTTGCAACGGTCCTCCAGGGCTTTTTGGGCCTGGATTTTCTTGGTGACACGTTGCAAGTCTTTTTCCAGCTGCTTGGCAAGTTTGGAGGCTGATTTCTTTGCCTGGGAAAGTCCAGCGTAGGCTCCTCTAAGGCTTTTCTTGCCTTCCAGCTCAGCGGCCAGGGTTTGCAGCTGGCTGGTCACTGAGGTGATTTCCTGGACTTTAGTTTCTAGATCAGAGAGATTCTGTTTGAGGGAGCTCTCCTCAACCCCAGAGTCTCTGAGACGGCCAAAGAACATTTTCAGGGAGGATTTTCTTTACAGCTATGAAAATCTTGAAAATGTCCTTGTCAAAGTAAAATAGATGCAGCTTTTAGTGGTATGAGAAAAAAAAACTGCGTGTTCCTCAGTGGAAGTGGAAGACGCTTGACGGGAATGCAAGGCTTCTAGTAGCTGGGGAACAGAACGTGTGCTCTCTGGAAAAACCAAACGGGCGACGAGAAAGAATGTTTTCTGGGGTCTATTTAAGGACTAAAGATGATGATGCGTACATGTCAGATATGATGGAACTGTCTATAAGCATGAGACATGTCTGATGTCATGTCTGATGTCATGTCTGATGTCATTTTTGGCAAACCGCCACAAGCCCCCACCCCCCAACCCCCACAGGCTCTAAGCATGTGACATGTCTGATGTCATTTTCTGGCAAACCGCCACAAGCCCCACCCCCCACCCCCCACAGGCTCTAAGCATGTGACATGTCTGATGTCATTTTTTGGCAAACCGCCACAAGCCCCACCCCCCACCCCCCCCACAGGCTCTAAGCATGTGACATGTCTGATGTCATTTTCTGGCAAACCGCCACAAGCCCCCACCCCCCACCCCCCACAGGCTCTAAGCATGTGACATGTCTGATGTCATTTTCTGGCAAACCGCCACAAGCCCCACCCCCACAGGCTCTAAGCATGTGACATGTCTGATGTCATTTTCTGGCAAACCGCCACAAGCCCCACCCCCCACAGGCTCTAAGCATGTGACATGTCTGATGTCATTTTCTGGCAAACCGCCACAAGCCCCACCCCCCACCCCCCACCCCCCACAGGCTCTAAGCATGTGACATGTCTGATGTCATTTTCTGGCAAACCGCCACAAGCCCCACCCCCCACCCCCCACAGGCTCTAAGCATGTGACATGTCTGATGTCATTTTCTGGCAAACCGCCACAAGCCCCACCCCCCACAGGCTCTAAGCATGTGACATGTCTGATGTCATTTTCTGGCAAACCGCCACAAGCCCCACCCCCCACAGGCTCTAAGCATGTGACATGTCTGATGTCATTTTCTGGCAAACCGCCACAAGCCCCACCCCCCACCCCCCACCCCCCACAGGCTCTAAGCATGTGACATGTCTGATGTCATTTTTTGGCAAACCGCCACAAGCCCCACCCCCCACCCCCCACAGGCTCTAAGCATGTGACATGTCTGATGTCATTTTCTGGCAAACCGCCACAAGCCCCACCCCCCACCCCCCCACCCCCCACAGGCTCTAAGCATGTGACATGTCTGATGTTTGAATTTCTGAATGCTGCTTTGAGGCGTCCTCTACAGGCTCCAGCCAGAGCTGCTGCAGAAAACACTTTCTTGCTCCAAAAGCAAGTCAGCTGGTGTTGGAGGAAACTTCTAAGGTCAGAGAAAAGACCGGCAGGTTCCACCAACATAGAACTACACTTGCAAACCATCAGGGGGCCGTACCAAGGAGGGTTCCTGGAACCCAGCAGGTCTAGAGCCTTCAAAAAGCAAATTTAGGCAACAGGCTGCCTGATAGGCAGCCCTTTTTAAAAGCAAACAAACATTTCAATACATTTGTTTGAAGAACCCCCAACTCAGGATTCCCTGAGATTCTCTGTCTCCAATGAGTCCCAGTGTCTTTGTGGCTGAAAAAGCATTTGATGCAATCGTTCCCTGGGTGCCTCCTTCCCAGAGAGAGGTGCATCTTTAACTACAACCTCTCCCCAGCCCGGCTGCTTTTGAAGAATGCCTCTTGGATGCTTTCTGTGAAGGGGTGTCAGTATCCAGGGATGAAGTCCACCCAGAATGTGTGGAGCAGAATGTGAGGGAAGCATGAGCTCCTCACAGTTCATCAGCTCCTCAGCACCACAGGAACCTGCAGGGAGTGAGGCTGTGGTCACTGAAGAGGAGCGGCTGCACGGCCTCAAACCTGTGGCTGCCAACAACTCTTCCAGAGAGGCTCTCCGGCTGAGAGACTCCTTCATGATCCACTTTCCTGCAGAGGGAGCAGATCCATGCAGAATCATGTTTCTGACCCACAACGGCTCTTTTCAGAGCCACCCACAAACCCTTGAAGAGCTTGGTTTTCTCTTTTCCCTGTTGATAGTCTTCACTTTTAAAGAAATATACTAGTGTAGTAGTTGATAGTGCAAAAAGATTCAAACATGCAATAAACAAATAAATAATCATTATTATCTATACTATTTTTTACAAAGAAAATTGCTTTTTTAAAACAATGTTTTCCTTTTTTGTGTGTTTTTGCAATTTGACAGAAATAATCTGCAGATTTTTTTTATCAGATTGAAAAACTTAGTTTGTCTTTACGTGAGGAAATGTACAGAAGAGTTTTTTCAAAGGTACTTAGATGAATTTTGATTTACAAGCCTTAACCAACTACAGGAGCCAGAGTACAACCCCCTCCCACAGCAGCAGACCAGTGGAAAAAGAGTTGAACAGCTTCTTTGTCCGCTTTGAAACCTCCCTTCAACTACAGCCACCACACCCCCACAGCACCAACACCAATGCTCTACTCATCCTCCAGGATTATGAGGTGACAGGAAACCTGAGAGCGACGAAACCAGGAAAACTGCAGGACCAGACAGCATCCCGAGCGACGTTATCAATTGTCAGTAAACCGTCTAACCCCTCTTTGTCCCATGCCTGTGTTCCAAACTTTGTCTTTGAATTGTAACTAGACACTGATGTGCAGCAGAAGATAAGAAAAGCTTGAAGCTTATTCCAATAATAAACCACTCTGACAGTAGATTAAACCTTTTACCATCAGTTTGCTGTCATCTGGCATGTTAGAAATCTGAACATAAATCACTAAACTTAGTGAACTAGAACAAATCAACCAAAAAAGACTCATTATTTATCCAAATTGTTAGCATTTCTCTACAAATCAAGTGTTTATATTCTTGGGATTGTTGGGATTCTTGTTTTTCGTGACCACCTGTAAAGAATAGTCATCTAAAATGAGCAGCAGACTATTATGAGCAGGCAGTGTTAATTTATAGAGAGAACCACAGGTTCTACATATTCAAAAAAAACACCCTTTTGTTCCAAAAAGCCTTTTTGACATCATTTTAAATTTTAGCTGAAAGTGGGGTCACTTTTATATGTAGAATCCCATTCACAGTGTACTCCTGACTCCACGTTTTGACATTATAAGCATTTATAGTAAGTTTGGTGACAGAAAAAACCTTTTGGCCGACCCAAAAACAGAAATGACTCTGCACTTTTATGCTAGAAAAAAAAGGATTTCCCTAAGGTTTGTTTGTCACTTTCAATATATTTTTGTAATATTTGAGGTTTTGGTTTTATTCTTATATTCTTATTAACTCAACATTTTGTCGCAAATTGTAACACATTATTTTTAATTTACAAAAAGAACTGATTTTTATTAAATCCTAGTTTATTCTGTAAGACTATGATCAATATCTCTAAATGTCACTGCACAGCGACCAAAATGCAAGTTTTTCAGCAAAATCGGCCGGCGGTCGCATGGCGGCATTTGTGATCAAGAGGTGGCATGTTGTAATTTTACATGCTACATCGCGGCAGCAGATTGTGACCACGCTAACTATTTATATTAAAAATTGGTGGTGGCAGTTCTTTGCAGTGAAGACATTATTTCATGTTCTTTTAAATTTTTCTCATCTCATTTTCTTTTTGCATTGCTGTGTTGATGTGGTTAGTCATTGTGTTGAATGTATTCTTTCAGAACCTTCTGCACATCTTATATTATCCAAAAAAAACAAGAGAAAAGATTAAAGATCTAAAGCAGGGTGTCCAAACCCAGGCCTCGAGGGCCAATGTCCTACATGTTTTCCAACCAACCTGCCATGGAAACATCTGAAACACACCTTATCCAGGTCATCAGCAGCAGATAAATAAGCCGGAAGGCTGGCCCTTCAGGCCTGGATTTGGACTACCCTGGTCTAAATGGTCAATACTTATCATCAATCAGATCACATAGACCACATGTGTCAAACTCAAGGCCCGGGGGCCAAATGTGGCCCTCCATGTAATTTTATGTGGCCCGCAAGAGCATAAAAGTTTTTCATTTCTCAAAATAAAAAATAAAAATTGGTGTTTACTTATTCATACCTAGGGGGAATTGGACAAGAAATATCAGATTGGGCAACTATGCATTAGGACTTAAACACTGTCCACATAACCTAACATGACAGAATCAAAATTAAATGCATTTATGCTAAAGTAACAAGCAAACATATATTTCTATCCAACTGTAATTGTCACTTTATTATTTAGTATTATTATTAATTATTATTATAACGAAATAATGAGTTATTTGACATTAAGGAGTAGTTACTTTTATTTTCCATTGCATTTAGTTACATGTATTAGTTCTATCTGGCCCTTTGAGGACATACACTGTGCTGATGTGGTCCTCGGTGAAAATGAGTTTGACCCCCCTGACATAGACTAAAAATGACATTCATTCAAAGTCTATTATTTTTGTTCCAATGATCTGGACTAAATTGGATCCTTTGATTGTATTGTCTGCCACCATTTCTGTTCCTCCAACAGCAGTAGAGGACTCCAATGATCCCCAGGAGCAGAACCAACCCAGCCGCTCCTCCAACAACAGGACCAACTGGAAACTCTGAAGGAGAAATTGAGTAGAAACATGGATCAAACTGACATTCAGGGTAAAAAGACTTGGCAGATAAAAAGTGTTTGAATGAGTTCTTGTTAGAAACTCATATGCTATACTGTTTTCCAAGATGATCTGGATTAGGTAACACTAAGGTGCTGGGGCTAAAGTTCACAATCTTACCCCAGTTTGTCTGAATCTGTGTTTTGTCCAGCGTGGAGACGATGTCTTCTGTTAGTCCAGAGAGCTGGAACACACAGTCATACCTCCTCCAGTCCTCATGTTTGATCAATGAAACGTTCAGCTCTGAGCTCATCTGGAAGGTTCCATCATGGTTAGGTAGGATCTGTCCCTTCTCCACACCCTCATGAATCTCCTCTCCATCTTTCCTCTAGAACAGATCAGCTCTGTCAGGATAAAAGCCAGTGGCATGGCAGCAGACCGGAGAGGAGGGAGTCTTCTGGAGAAAAGATACTGATGGATGCTCTGCACAAAGAAAATGAAGACAAAAATGTCTCCCATATTCAGCATGTATTTGTATAAACTAGCTAGTGATGTTGACTTTAGATAGATAGATAGATAGATAGATAGATAGATAGATAGATGACTTTATTAATCCCACAATGGGGAAATTTCATTTATCTGTGGCAGCAGAAATGACATTCAGAAATAATCTGTATAATATAACATCAAAAAAAGGACATCACAAATGACATTCATATTAGATAATTAAAAATATTACTAAAATTATTATGAAAAAATGATCAAAAATTAGATTCTTATTAAATAGAGAACTAAATATTAAATAAATACAGCTGCAAAAATGTAAAAAACATGCGGTCTGCAGAACATGTAAACTGTAAACACACACACACACACACATATATATATATATATATATATAAAATTACCTATTCTTTGCAGAAAACTCCTCCCATAGCGCATACATTCCTTAAGGCTGTTGGGACACTCTGACATGAGTGCTTCTTTAAAGTGCTTTAATCTCCCTTTGTTTGCATCCCATAAATGTTTTATCACAACAGCTTGTGTTTTTGGAGCAACCCATGTCTCGGTCTGCAGGTCCAGAGAGACAAAGTCTTCCCCATCATAACCGTACTGGATTAAACCTTTGACTTCAGCGCTTTCATCGTCCCACTCCCAGCCGCTTACTGTTTGGAGAATGTGAGAAACTGAACACCAAAGAAGAACACTATAATGAGGTTTAGGTCATTTAGAAAGGTCTCCTTTTGAGTCTGCAATGAAATTCTTGAAACTTCATTGAAATCATTGAGTCATACGGAGCCTGTGTCACGACATTAAAAAATTAAAATATATCTCGTTCCCACAGATTAATAACTCGTTCGCACGAAATATTATTCCGTTCCCACAAGATACTATTGCGTTCCCTCAAAATGATTACCTCGTGCGAACGCAATAATTAATCCGTTGGAACGCAATAATTAATCACGTCATAAGTCATTCACACGGATATGCTCTCAGTCCGTCCGGCCGCAAAAGCCTCTTTCAGCGGTAACCTCCGTGTCTCTGTGACCCACATTCATTCAAGAAAGGAAAAAGAAAAACAAGAATGATCAATTTATTACTGTCTCAATGAATATAAGACAAATATCGTAAGATTTATGATACCTAC
The DNA here is from genome assembly GCA_023969325.1 of Oryzias curvinotus. NCBI lineage: Eukaryota > Metazoa > Chordata > Actinopteri > Beloniformes > Adrianichthyidae > Oryzias > Oryzias curvinotus. Next base: position 34,710,315 of record CM043708.1, read on the forward strand.
GCTGCTTTGCCATACGATAGCTTCTGCTAGGCTACTACTACTAGCTTAGCTCCCCGCGGAGCTCCTTGCTTGTCATGGTCGGCTGGTCGGTAGACAGCCAGCCAGCTGATATTGTAGTTTAGGGTTAAATAGGAATAATAATATTCAAGACTTGTCTTTTATTAACATATTCTTTAGCAGTCAGTCGCTTCACATTTGAAGGCAATTAGGCTACATGCTAACTAACTAGCCGATCGTTTATCCTGTTATTTACGTCATAGATTTACAGCAGATACCTTCACATTTCTGTCTGTGTGTGTGTCTCATTACATAGCATTGAGGACACGGAGGATGTTTAGAGATCAGATTTATTTATTTAAAAAAAAATAAGAAAATATCCCAAGGGAGAGGAACGAAAAAAGGCCGTTTTGCACCTGAAACTAACTGGTGCGCACATGAAACTAAGGCTACATTCACACTGCAGGCTGAAACGACCCAATTCCGATTTTTTTGCCCCTATGCGGCCCAATTCCGATCTTTTCATGACAGTCTGAATGACACAGATCCGATCTTTTCAAATGCGACCCAGGCCCCTTGGGTTTGCCGGCCTGATTCCAATACGTATTTGAGCGACCGCCGTCTGACCGGCCAGGCGACTTGATTCCGAACCGTATGTCATTGACACGCAACAAAGGTCATCATTTTGCGTTGAAGTAGGCGGGAACGAGAACGTAAACATCAACCATGGTGGACGATGCTGCTGAGACCAGTCAGTGGAAGGGAAGCAGGTCACCCATTGGATTAATATTTGGGGTGATCGCTCTATTCAGGACAAACTCCAGGGCTCTTATCGCAACCGGGCGGTTTTTGAAAAAAATTCCAGCTAAATGGCCGAGCGTGGTGTTGAAACTTTCCCACGATGACTTTTTTTTCTTTCTCCCCTTTCCGACCGTGCTCAGAAGCGCGGGGGACCCAAGGCGATCCTCCTCCTCCTCCCTGTTCTGATCCTTAGATTCTCCAGAACGGCTTAATAAAGAGTCCATAGCATTTATTCTGGGGGAAACCTTCTTTATTATCGTTGTCCTTCCTCTGTAACACACAACACAACACACTGCCCCCCCCCATTCTCCATCGCGGCACGTGCTCTTCTGTCTCTAACACACACACACACACACAGGTGCGCGGCCCCAACACACACACACACATTCCTATTCCACTACAGTGGGTCCAGACGATCCCGGCTCCAATGCGTTCCAAAAATGAGAAGATTGTAATTGTGCTGCTCTTTCATGAAAATAAATGTAATATTACAAAAAGAGCTCCGCTGTTGACATCACTGTTGTTGACATCCATTGTTCATGTTGGCTCCACAAACAACGAGTGACGTCGTTCATTCACCGTTGAGTATTCTTCTGGCTTCTGCGCATGCGGGTCTGGTTTGGGTCGTGTCACGGTCACACTGGAGACCACAAAAGTTCGGATTTACTAGGAAATGTGAACGGTCTTGCAAAAAACTTTTTTTTTTTTTACTTCAAAAAAAAATTTTTTACTTAACACTAGAACGCCCAGGATTTTTCACTCCCCCTGCGGCGTCCAGAGCACAGCCAAATGGCTGGGTGGCTCAAAATGACTAATTCAACAGCCTACAATTAGCCACCATTCATTTGTAAATGCAGCACTAACTACCTGATCATCTGGATGAAGACATTTCACTCCCTAGCTAACCACATTCTTTGCTCAGATCAGGGTGGGGGAGGTTTTCTGCTTCAAAAGAGCCTCCAAGCTCTGAGAAACTTTGACTCCCAGTTTGTCAACTGAGAAACAAAGATGCCTAAACTTTATAACACTGAGCAGACATTGAAAATGATCCTGGAGCAAGTCAACCCATGCGACTCGGAAGGAGAAGAGATAGTCCTTCAGCTGGACTCAGACTCTGATACAACTTCTGGTAAGATTTCATAAATATCATGTTTTAATTTGCTGATTGTAGCAGTTGTCTATCCATTTATCTTCTTTGCCTGCTTATCCTGGTCAGGATCACAGGGGTTTGCTGAGGCACATCCCAGCTAGTCACAGGCAATTGGGCAGGGGTACACCCTGGAAGGGTCACCAGTCCATTGCAGGGCCACATCGATAGACAAACAACCAACCAGGCAGACTCACATACACACCTAGAAGAAATTTAGAGTCATCATTTAATTTAACCACACTTTTCTTGGACTGGGGGAGGAAGCCGGAGCACATGAAGGGAACACACGCAAACACGTACAGAATTTGCCATCTTCACACAGAAAGGCTCCTGCAGAGAACTAAGAACTTTTCTGTTGTGAGCCAATTGTGCTGACCATCAAAACAGTGCTGCCTATGGCAGTTGTGTTTTTGGAAAAGATGCAAAAGGAGGCAAAGGGGCCATATTTGACATGTTTTAGAATTTGAAGTTTGAACTAGATTTCAACTAAAAAGAATACAATTTTAAAATAAACAGGTGAAACAACATATGTCTTTACATTGCTGAAGGTTTTCATTGCTCACATCATAAATCTGATCACAGATGAGGAGATTTCACCGCCACCAGAAAAGAGAGGACGACTGGAGACACACACTGCGCCGACAGAGGTGGCAAAAGATGGCACAATATGGCATGAACAACAGGTTGGAAGGCCTCTCCATCACAGCCCAGTTGAAGGTTACACTGCTGAGGGAGAGCCAACTGCTTCAGTCCGAAGTACGGTTTCGTCTCGCTTACAGAGTTTCCTGTGTTTCCTCACTCTGGATATGCTTCGGACTATTCGGGACTGTACTGTTCAGCATGGACGTCAGACAGAAGACGACAGTTGGTTCATGGCCCTCCCTGAACTAATGGGATTTATTGCCATCCTCCTTGTGCGGGGGGTGATCAAACTTCCATCAATGCATGATGCATGGTCAACGAAAATGGGAAATCCACTGATCTCCAAAATTATGGCCAGAAACCGCTTTACAGATATCATGCGGCATTTACGCTTTGATTACAAGGGCACGCGCATGGAACGAGTTGGGACTGACAAGTTTGCTGCAATCTCAAATGTTTGGGGGTCTTTTGTGGCCAACTGCATCAAATCATTCAACCCAGGCAGGTATATCACCATCGACGAGCAGCTTTTTCCTACAAAGACACGCTGCCGTTTCCTTCAGTACATTGCAACAAAACCCGACAAGTTTGGCATCAAGTTCTGGGTGGCATGCGACTTGAAATCAAAGTATGCGTGCAATATTATTCCATATCTTGGGAAAGACCCTAGTCGTCCGATGGGGGAAAGACTATCAGAAAATGTGGTGATGAAACTCATGGAACCGTTTTTGGACAAAGGTAGAAGTGTTACCACAGACAACTTCTTTACCTCTGTGTCACTTGCACGGCAACTGCTCAGCCGGAAGACCACCCTCCTTGGCACAGTGAACAAGATTCATCGGGAGCTTCCAGAATCAGTCAAAAAGCCTTTGGACCGCAATGAATTCAGTACTCAGGTAAGATGCATATGGGTTTTATATTGCGCTTCGATATTTAGCTTTTTTTGTGTTAAACGCTAAAGTGTAATCAGGGTATGTGTAAAAGTGAAATCATAACAACTTTTTGTCTCATTATTCATCAGGTGTTTTCAACCTCTGGAGCCACACTGACGGTTTATGCGCCCAAACGGAAGAAGACTGTATGCATTCTCAGTAGTATGCACAGTGTAGTTGAGACTGGGGATACCAAGAAAAAAAAGCCAAACACAGTCACCGACTACAACAGTATGAAATGTGGTGTGGATGTAATGGACCAGATGGTGCGAGAGTACAGTGTACGCTCAGGAACACGGCGGTGGCCAGTCGGTGTGTTTTACAATATGATTGACATCGCAGCACTGAATGCGTATGTGTTGTATCAGGCATGCACTGGGGTAAAGGAGAGGCGAGTGGACTTCCTGGTGGAGCTTGCAAGCGAGCTCGCACAGGGACATATGGGAGCTGAGAAGGCGAAAAAGGACAACCGTCTTCGGCAACAACCTCTCACACCTGGCAAAGGGAAAAGGGCAATGTGCCAGGTGAACTGTCGGTGCAAGAGTAATCATGCCACAGTGCGATGTGTTGATTGCTACAAGTACACCTGTGGCAAATGCAGAATGGAGATTGCGTGGCAATGCCAAGTATGTGCAGACAGTGTAATGTAGTGGGTTGAATATATCACTTTGACCACATGAGGCACGGATTTGTTTGCTTGTACATGTCAGATTTATGTCTGTAGATAACTGTCTTTTGTGCATGGACAATAAATCTCAGCCAAAAAAGAAAAACAAAACTGTGTTGACCTCTTACTAGAAGTGATAGAAGTGAGGAGAAATAATGAAAAACTTGCCCAGCCACTTGGCTTGTCCCTTTTGCACGTCAAAAGAACAGCCTAATGGCTGTGCTCTTCATGTGCAAACTATGTAGAAGGCTGCTCTTTGGGCATGCAAATTTGAACTAATCCAGCCACTTGGCTGCCCCTTGGACATTGTAGGTAGAAAAGCCAAATGGCTGCCCTACGGGCGTTCTAGTGTTAAAAAAATTTTTTTTTTTACTTATAAAATTTTTATTTTCCTTCAATCTTTTTTTCATCAATGGCCCTTTAGGGGCTCCGTAGTTTATAATCTACAATGGAGTATTAGGGCCACCAAAAAAAAAAAAAGTTAAATTACGACTTTTTATCTCGTAAATTTACGAGATAAAAAGTCGTAAATTTACAAGATTTGAAGTCGTAAATTTATGATTAATGTGGACGTGAGCATGCAGAGCAGCAGGTGAACGCCGCGCAGCAGCAGAGCAGACAGACTAAACTTTGTTAAACAGGCGAGATGAATGTTTATTGATAACGTTCCAAATGTCTGGAAGCTATTGATGGGTGGTGCGGGATCTCTGCAGCCCGATGAAGCCATCGTCGGTATTCCTGCAGCTGTCCACGTCAATCCTTACTTCCTCCACCAAAGACAAATCTCTACATTTGTGTGACGCTGCCGTCCGAGGAGGAGCACTTATTTGTCATTTTCAACGTTCTAATGATAATATAACAGACTATTTTCATTCCTCTTTATTGTTTTATGCTGAAACGGGACGCTTTACCTGCTGGAGGGGGCGTATGTAAAACTGTTTACTTCCACATTGGTGTTTGGATGACACGTTCATGACGTCAGTTGACAGATGAACTTCAGGGTGTGAATGAAAAGGAGAATAAAGGCTGTAGCGGATCCTCTGCACCCAAACGTGTCTCTGAGCTTCATATTTTACGCATTAAACTCCGCTTTACTGACACTGAACCCCGGACAGACGGTTCCACTGACAAAAATCTGATTTTAAGTCATCTAAAGGTTCAGAATCTGTTTTTTAAACCTGTAATCCGGAAATAAAGCTTCACAAAAGGCTCCACGTATTTCATCTTCAAGCTAGGCTCCGATAAACGGACAACTTCGGTGTTTTCTCCTTAATCTACGACTTTTTTTCTGGTAAATCTATGAGATTTTAAGTCGTAAAATTATGCAGTCCTGTTAAAGTTCCAAATCAAGAAATTGATTGAGCTTATTGGAGGAGAAAACCCTTGTAGTGTTTCCAGTAGTTTATAATGCTACAAAGTAACATTCTCCATCAAAATATATTGTGAGATTAAACTGAAACAAATCTAATATGTGTGATCCCTCTATTTACATCCAAACCCTTTAAAGTACGTCACATATGCTGTCACACTCTTCCCAACTGCAGACATTTTCAAGGACAAAATTGTCTCATATTATTTTACAGGATCAATAACAACAATAATAATAATAATAATGAATTTTATTTATATGGCTCCTTTCTATACACCCAAGGTCACCTTACAGATAGAAAACAATAGAATACAATTAAAAGAAAGACACATTAGTTCAAAACAAAACAATAGGATCATACATTAAGGTGGATATGCTTGTCTGAAGAGGTGTCTTTGTCGTTCCATGTGTAGTATCTGTGTGGAGAAAGATTGTGTTTGTAGAGGAGAGTAGCATTTGTTTATGGAAGTAAGAAAGTTTCACCTGGATCTTTTCCACATTATAATTACATCCATCCATCCATCCATCTTCCTCTGCTTATCCAGGACCGGGTCGCGGGGGCAGCAGACTGAGCAGAGATGCCCAGACTTCCCTCCACCCAGCCACTTCCTCCAGCTCCTCTGGGGGGACCCTGAGACGTTCCCAGGCCAGCCGAGAGACGTAGTCTCTCCAGCGTGTCCTGGGTCTTCCCCGGGGCCTCCGCCCAGTGGGACATGCCCGGAACACCTCTCCAGGGAGGCGTCCAGGAGGCATCCGGACTAGATGCCCGAGCCACCTCAACTGGCTCCTTTCGATGTGGAGGAGAAGCGGTTCTACTCCGAGCTCTCCGCGGGTGACCGAGCTTCTCACCCTATCTCTAAGGGAGCGCCCAGCCACCCTGCGGAGGAAGCTCATTTCAGCCGCTTGTATTCGGGACCTCGTTCTTTCGGTCATGACCCATAGCTCATGACCATAGGTGAGTACTGGAACGTAGATCGACCGGTAAATTGAGAGCTTTGCTTTTCGGCTCAGCTCTCTCTTCACCACGACAGACCGATAGAGCGACCGCATAACTACGGACGCCGCTCCGATCCGCCTGTCCATCTCACGCTCCGATCTTCCCTCACTCGTGAACAAGACCCCCAGATATTTAAACTCCTCCACCTGGGGCAAGGACACTCCACCCACCCAGAGATGGCAGACTACCTTTCTCCGGTCAAGGACCATGGCCTCAGATTTAGTGGTGCTGACCCTCATCCCAGCCGCTTCACACTCGGCCGCAAACCGCTCCAATGCACGCTGGAGGTCCCGGTTCGATGAAGCCAACAGGACAACATCATCTGCAAAAAGCAGAGAGGAAATCCTGTGGTCCCCAAACCAGATCCCTTCCGGCCCCTGGCTGCGCCTAGAAATTCTGTCCATAAAAACTATGAACAGAACCGGTGATAAAGGGCAGCCCTGCCGGAGTCCAACGTGGACCGGGAACAGGTCTGACTTACTGCCGGCTATGCGGATTATAATTGCAAAATAAAAAAAATGACTGTTGGAATAATGTATATGTTATCTCATATTTGCTTTTTTATGCATCACCTAGCTATATATAGCTGATATAATCATGTTTGCAAAGGTGTCTGAGTCCAACTCTTTCACAGGAAGGTGGAGGTGACACCCTTGGGAGAAAACGATTATCTTTGCGTCGTTTCAGCATTCTCCTGAGAACCTGTGTTAGCTGTGTCTAGAATTAATTGAAGGACGCTCTGTGTTAGTTTATCCGTGAGAAACGGCTTTGCAGGTCCGTAGATGATGTGAGAAAAGTGTGTAAGGATGGACATGTTGAAATCAATGTTCCTGATAGCGCTGCAGCTGTGTTTTTATCTGTTTCCCCTCCTTAGAGCTCAGCGCATGTGTAACTTAGGGAAGACCCAACAAACGTAATAAAAGAGGAGGCGACAGCAGGAATATGCGCCAGAGAGAGATTGTAACTGGGTTCTATTTTCTGTTCGTTCTCCTCATAAAAAGGTACCTTTGTCTCTTGTCTTTCTTTCTTTGTTGAATTGTTATGATGTTGCAGGTTGTTTTGACCCAACATTCATTTGGTCCCTTCGAGCCGGATACCAACATACTTGAGGATTTCAGCGAGCGTGGTGGGCCCCAGGAGACTGTGGCCACAGCTGACTCTTAGGTGAGTCAACCCTTTGTTGGAACTGGTGCCCATCCCGTTGGCTGGAGTCCAAAAGGTTGACGGTATACCGAAGGAGAAAGACAACGGAAAGGACGGCGGGGTCCTTGAAATTCTGTGTTTATGAAAAGTAAAAGCCCTGAGAATTCCAGACACTATCAGGCAAGGACGGCGGGGTCCTCAACATCTCATGTTAAATAAAATAATACGTATATGTATGATAGATACAAAGTAAAAAAATCCCAGTAACATAACTTTGAGCTGTAAGAATTCATTGAAAAGCCGGCATTTATAAATAAGTAAAGTAAAGAGTGTGTGAATGTTAATGTGATTTTGAGTGCACATTGCCGTATTTGCTGTCTGTTTTGTTGCAGTGTTTTGCAAATCGCTGTATTTGCCGCTTGTGTTTTTTGAAAAATGGGAAAGACACAGAATAAGGAAAGTCCAAAAGAAAATTTGCAGAGCAAGGATTGGAAGTATGTGGAAAGTCTGGATCCTACAAAAATCAAGCATTTGGATAAATGGATAAAAGACTATGGATTGTTGTTTCACAGAACTGAGGATGACGACGCTGGCTTCATGGTGCGTGGACGAGCCTGCAGGAAGGAGGGGCGACTGCCCCACACAGAGCAGATGTGAACAGCTCTCTTTACCCCCAGTTAAAGGATCCCCCACCTTATGATGGGGACTCTTCTCAAACAGGAATGATGACTAGATCACAGACAGAGCAGAAATTACAGTGGTCAATAACGATGGGAGGGGGACTTTCTCCTCTCCCCTCTGCACCTGAAGACACATCAGCAATGACAGAATCATTTCCAATGATCCAGGTTGCAAACCCCCAGGCAGGAGACGATCAACCCCCAACTACTTTAGTGTATAGGACAATGGAAGATGTTAAGAAAGCCATAGAAGGTGTCATTTCTTCCAAAGCAGATGTGAATCCGTTTGTGCAGGACATGGAAAGACCTATTATCTGCATTATTAGTAGCAGTACAATTACCAAAAACATTAGCCATTTGTAAATGTGCAGCTCACACGGCAGGAAAAGACAATGTCTCTGAAGTAAATGCTTTCACTGATAAAATGGCAAAAGAAGACCAATCCAAACATTTGCACTAGAAAACAACGAAAATGAGAAGATTGACAATGAAATATTTAAGGAAATGCAACAACAGAGTTTGGAACCTGAAAAGGAGCTCTGGAAAAAAACATAATGCTAAACTCCTAAATGATACATATATATATATATATATATACATATATATGTATGACCAGAAATCAAACCTATTTTACCAAAAAAATATTTATAAATGGGCGGCTATATGGGGTGACCCATGCGTCAACGAGAGGAATGATGGGGCAGGTAAACAAACAGTACACAACCTTTGGATTTCATTCTCATTCAGCATTTTTTGGTAGAGCATGCCTCACCTGTGCCAAGTGTAACCGGGACAGCCTTTATCTTATTTTTATAATAGCACAAAATCTGTTCAAGGGTTACCATACCTGAGGGATCTCCAACAAACTACTGCATTACACTACTACTCATAGCCCCTCCTTCCTTTCTTCTTCTTCTTCTACTTCTTTTGACTCCCCTATATATTCCAAAGGCTACTGTTCCCCACCCCTTTTGTATGACCTCCTGTCAGAGAGGTGGGTGCCATCATCCTAAAATCATTTTATAATCCCAATACATCCTATTGTTTATTGCCCTTTTGGGTTTATTTTTAATCTGTATAACTACAGCAATATTTGTTTCTAACTTGTGATGTGATGATTAAAAGGGATTGATGGTTTAGGAAAGATATTTTGGGGATTCACTGTTAAAGCTTAAATGTCGGTTTGTTTTGTTTGTATAGGAACTGGAGTGGGCAGCATCACACAGTGTATTGTTTTCTGTTTGTTTTATTATCAGGTATGTATGAGAAAAATGTGAGTGTAAAATGTGTTACGGAGCCTGTATAAGGTTTTAAGCTAGCATGCCGCGTGCGGCGCCCCTTTTGTATGACCTCCTGTCAGAGAGGAACTGGAGTGGGCAGCATCACACAGTGTATTGTTTTCAGTTTGTTTTATTATCAGAATAAAGGGAGGCTTCTCTCCAAGAGGCAACACTGTGTCACACCATATATTAACCAGCACAACGCAGAAAGCGACCGGTTACACTTGGTGCCGTTTGACCCGTCACATCGCGGAGGAGTGGACGTCTGACCGCCGCTGCTACCCCTCCGCTGGCCTTGCTGCTCTGAGTTCGCGCCGACGCCTGACACCTGCTCTGTCGCTCTGGGACACTGCGCCCTGTGTATTGTTTTGCAGGTGCTGTGAGCGTGCGCATTCTGCTCCTTTAGGTTGAATCGTTAATCCCTGCGTGAGGACTTGCAGGTTAACTTTGAGGGATTTTCCGACTTTTTTTTTTTTACTGATTTTGACTTTCTATATTGTTTAAGTTTGCTTAACACTAACTAGAACTGTTTCACCAGCTATTTTCTTTTCATTTGGTTTTATTGTGGGATTTTTGAGTGCTGTTTTTACCACTGACATGGCTGAACACAATTCCCTGGGTCGTCAGGTTACTTTCAGTATGGGAAGGGGTCAACATTTTGTTTCATTTGGGAGGGGCAGGCCAGTTACCTCCTGTGATTTTGAGAGCTCTGTTGACCAGTCACTAATGGACCCCACCATTCCTGCTGCTAGTTCCACGCCAGTTGTGACACCACAGACTCAGCCCAGTCAGGTTGTCTTAAATGACACTCTCAGTAACATGATTACTGATTTGGCAAAGCAGATTGGTGATAATATTACAGCGAATCTCACTGCTATGCACCAGCCCAGCCAACCCCAGCCTCAGCCTGCTGACAGCCAATCCCAGCAATGTAGTCACAATGACTTATCGCAGCTGCGGGTGGTTGTTCAGTCCGATGTGAAGGCTCCCCCATACTTTAGAGGTGATCGGTCTGATGCGTTCTCGATCCAGGAATGGGAGGATATGATGAAATGTTACTTGTCCAGGGTGAACTGTGTGACCCCTGCAGAAATGTTTGACATTGTCATGTCCCGGCTGGCTGGTAAAGCCAGGGATGTGGTTAAAGTGTCACTTCGGTCTCGGCCCGCGCTGAGTCCCACTGAAATGTTTATAGCCGTCTTTGATATTCTCAAACACAATTTCAGTGAACTGACATTTTCTGCTCTTCCGATGAGAGACTTTTATAACACTTTGCCGTGGGTTGATGAGGACGCAATGGATTACTGGATTCGTCTAAACAAATCTATTGATGCTGTAGATGAGTGTCTCCAGAGGCGAGGGAAGCGGGTGGAAGACCCAGGAGCAGAGGTGGTTACAATGTTCATTAATCATTGTCCCGATCCCGCTCTTGCACTGTTGTTTCATGTCAAGTCTCCCGAGGAATGGACAGCAGCTGAGGTGCAGAAGCGCCTGGATGGGCATGTCAAGAAGATTAGGGGGACGCGGGTTCACACACAACAGGTCGGGGGTGCCCATGTTCACACTCAATGCCAGACTGTTGGTCTTCCCACTGTCAGTCCAGTTAATGTTTCATCACCCACCCCTGTAGTTTTGGTAGAACCAAGCTCAGGGTATTCAGCCCCTGTGTGTCATCTGCAATCCTCTCCTGCTCACTCTTTGCCTCCTTTACATGCAGCACCTGTAACATCTGCTCCATCTCCACCTGAAGTTGGCCTTCCTTCTCAACAGATGGTGGATATGTTTGATAAAGTCCTCTCCTTATGTTCTGCGTCTCTTGCAACTAGCCAACGTGGGCGACGTCAGTCTGGAAATTTTCCAGCCTCGCAGAGATTTCAGCCAACCAAATGCAGGGTTTGTGGTTCAGATGAACACTCGACCCATTCTCACTGCAGGTTGTTCAGACTGTGTCTCAACTGCCATGGCTCTGGCCACATGAAGCGTGATTGTCCGAGAACTGTCTCACCTGTATCAATGCCAGTAGCTTCCACCTCCAGCCCTACTTTAAACTAGGATGTCCATGTGATAAGAGGGTCAGCATGGACCATAATGACCAAGCCCTCACGACTGCACCAGATTCTCGCTCTGTGTACATTGACACAAAGATTTTCTGTAGAAAAAAAAGTGGTTTATGTTGGATCTCAGAGAGTTGAGGGTGCTAGTGAACTTTTTTTTGCCACAGTGTCTGTTGGTGGCCAGTCTGCTTTGAGGGGGATGCTTGATTCGGGGAGCATGTCATGCACACTGAGTGAGTCAGCAGAGCTCAAGCTGAAGGATGCTGGTGTTGTTTTGAATCCCAAGGCCATTCCTGAAAATGTGGTGCTTGTCGGTTGTGGAGGGCTCGTCACTCAACCAAAATGTATTTATGATTTGGACATTGAGATTTATGGACTCAGATTTAATGTGCCCACACTCGTGGTGCCTGGACAGAGGGATGACTTGATCATTGGGAGCAACGTGCTTCGGCCCATCATTCAGAAAATGAAGTCTAATCCAACATATTGGGAGATCGTGACTTCCACTAATGAAAACCCAGAATGTGAACAGTTTCTCCAGTTACTAAGTTGCATTTCTAGGTGGTCAGGTCCTCAATTACCTGATAAGATTGGGACGGTGAGGTTGAGACAGGCGGTGACTTTGTTGCCTCACCAAGAATATGTAGTGTGGGGGAAGTTACCCCCCTCTACTGCTGTGTCGCCCGGCAGCACTGTGATTGTGGAGCCTTCATCTGCCCGCTCCACTCCAAAAAACATCCTGGTGGGTCGTGTCATAACACCTATGTGGGGCGATCGCTGGGTTCCACTCAAGGTGCTCAATCCCACACAAGCAACGGTGACGTTGCGACGCAATGCTAAAATTGCTGATGTTTTTCCATGTGTTGCTGTTGAAGATCTGTATTTTACTCAAGCCACATGTGAAATGCAGCATGGTCAGGCTACTGCTTCGCTGACCTCATTGTTTCCAGGGGGTGATCCTTTCCAACAACTTAGGGATTGTGGTTTGGATGACATTGACATTGATGGATGTGAGGTGGCTGATGTGTGGAAAAGGAAACTGGCTGAACTCGTGTTTAACTATCAGGATGTCTTCTCTAGAGACAAGCTAGACTGTGGTGAGGTGAAGGATTTTGTTCATCGTATTCATTTAACCGATGACCACCCCTTCCGTCTGCCCTATCGACGAGTGCCCCCCAGCACACTATCAGAAGCTGCGGGAAGTCTTATCTGACATGGAACTGAAAGGCATCATAAGCAAGTCAGTCAGTGAGTATGCTTCACCCCTTGTTATGGTTTGGAAGAAGTCAGGAGACTTAAGAATATGTACTGACTTCCGTTGGCTTAATGCTAAGACCGTTAAGGATGCTCATCCGCTGCCCCACCAGTCTGACTGTCTTGCTGCCCTGGGTGGTAACGCCCTTTTCAGTACCATGGACTTGACGTCTGGGTTTTACAACATTCCCCTGCATGAGTCTGACAGACACTACACGGCTTTCACAACACCTTTGGGCCTCTATGAGTACAACCGCCTCCCACAGGGTCTTTGTAACAGTCCAGCTTCCTTTATGAGGATGATGCTCAGCATTTTTGGTGACTTGAACTTTTCCAGTCTTCTCTGTTATCTTGATGATCTTCTGGTGTTTGCACCTTCAGAGGTTGAGGCATTGCAGAGACTAGAGATTGTTTTCCGTCGTCTGAGAGCCAATAACCTAAAGCTCGCACAGAAGAAATGTCACTTTCTTCGAAGATTTGTGAGGTTCTTAGGACATGTGATTGAGGCTTCTGGGGTTTCTGTTGATCAGGATAAAGTGCAGGTTATTTCCAGCTTCCAGAAGCAAGACCTCATGAACCCTGATGGTTGCACACCATCTCAGCAGAAAGTGAGGTCCTTCCTTGGTATGGTTTTATTCTACCAACACTTTATTCCAGAGTGCTCACGCATTGCTAAGCCACTCTTCACTCTTACTGCAGGCCAGAAGAGAAGACTTAGAGGTAATGCAGGTGGGAGGGCTGGGACCTACAGAGTATTGTCCCCTCAGGATTGGACTCCAGCATGTGAGAGTGCATTTGAGAACCTGAAAGCTGCACTTCTCAATTGTGTGATGCTAGCCCATCCGGATTTTGAGAGGCCCTTCATTCTCTCCACAGATGCTTCTATGGATGGTTTGGGTGCTGTCTTGTCGCAAGTTCCTGTCGGTGAGGACAAGGCAAGACCTGTGGCTTTTGCGAGCAAAACTCTCAGTCGCAGTCAGTCAAAGTATCCTGCTCACAGGCTCGAGTTTTTGGCTCTAAAGTGGGCTGTATGTGATAAATTCAGTCATTGGCTTAAAGGTAAAAAGTTTACTGTTTGGACTGACAACAACCCCCTCACATACATCCTGACTAAACCAAGGCTTGACGCCTGTGAGCAGCGCTGGGTCTCCAAGCTTGCGCCATACTGCTTTGAGATCAAGTATGTCCCTGGCAGGCTGAATGTTGTGGCCGACGCACTGAGCAGGAGCCCATTTGTAAAACCTGTCGCTCAACGCCTTTTGACAGAGCCATACTGTAGGCTGCTCGATCAGGTTTGTGACATCACAGATGACACACTACAGGAGGCTTTCCATTTGACCTGTCAACCACAGACATTGGATGGCGCCCACCTCTCAACTGCTGTCAATGTTTCCATGTCAGAAAGAGAGGTTTCTTCTATTTTGTCTGCCGCCAGTGACTGGGACTCTGGCTCTAGGCTGCGAGCAACATCTCTTGCTGACTATCTGGCGTCTGTAGCCCTACCTGCTGCGGATGCTCCTGCTACCTTGTCACAGTCTAGTCTTGTTTCTCACCAGCAGCATGACCCTGTCATATCAAGAGTTGTCGTTTATGTTGAGCGGAAGCAAAGACCATCAAGACGTGAACGCTGTAATGAGGGCCTGCAGACACTGAGGATTTTAAAGCAGTGGGACAAACTGACACTTCTAAATGGTGTACTCTACCGAGTCTCTAAAGATCCCCTGACCAAACACAAGAGGTTTCAGTTTGTTGTGCCTGACTCCTTGAAATCTGCTGTTCTTTCCGGTGTGCATGACTATGCGGGTCATCAGGGTCAGCCACGTACACTCTCTTTAGCTCGTCATCGCTTTTTCTGGTTTGACATGGAGAGGGATGTGCGTGATTATGTGAAGAACTGCCCTAGATGTGTCCTCAGTAAGACCCCAGAGCCTGCTGCAAGAGCTCCTTTGGAGAACATTAAGACTTCTGCGCCATTGGAACTCGTATGCATCGACTTCTGGTCAGCTGAGGACAAAAACAACAAGTCTGTTGATGTTCTTGTGGTCACAGATCATTTCACGAAGTTAGCACATGCAACCGGTGTCATGATCAGACAGCTAATACAGTGGCAAAGAAGTTATGGGATGGATTTTTCTGTATCTATGGGTTTCCTCAACGCATACACTCTGACCAGGGAGCAAATTTTGAGAGTGAGCTTTTTGCAGAGCTTCTGGAACTTAGTGGTGTGGGGAAATCACACTCATCCCCTTACCATCCAATGGGTAATGGGACCACAGAAAGGTTTAACCGCACTTTGGGCAACATGTTGAGGTCTCTCCCCTCTCACTCAAAGCAGAACTGGCCACAAATGCTTCAGTCCTTGACTTTTGCCTACAACTGTACTGCGCATGAAACCACAGGCTTTGCCCCATTCTACCTTATGTTTGGGAGGGTCCCCCGACTGCCAGTTGACCTAATGTTCAAAAATGTTCTCCAAGATGACATCATATGTGACTACGACTCCTATGTTAAGTCGCTGGCAAACGACTTTCGCACCGCCATGCTTTTGGCCCAGCAGCATAGTGGCAGGGAGCAGAAACACCAGCGTGACCAGTATGACAAGAGATCCAAGGGTCTACCGCTTTCCCTTGGGGATCAGGTGCTGGTGGCAAATAAGAGAGCAAAGGGGAAACGAAAGCTTTCAGATAAATGGGAGTCAGTAGTTTACACAGTGGTGGCTTCCAAACCTGCTCTTCACATATACCGTATCAGGGACCGAGCAGGGAATGAGCGTGTGGTGCATCGTAACCTTTTGCTGAACGTGAACTTCTTGCCACTAGATGTACGCTTGGCTGGTGATGCTGTCTGTTCTGGTGGCAGTGTCATTAATACCTTTTCAGTTCCTGACCTGTGCGACACTGGCACATCAGCTGTGGAGGCAGTACATGCAGAGCACCCCCTCATCGGCTCTCTTTCATGCAGCGAAGAAAATGTACTTGACCGCACCACATCCTGGGTTAGGCAACAATCATCTGCCTCATTTGATGGTGAATCTGCCCTGGGTCTTGTCCTGCCCCCACCAGAGCCCAGTGGGTCGATAGGAGCTGGTGCTACGGATAATTCCCTCAGTGAGTCTCACGTTGTCTCTCCCATCACTTCCGTCCTTGACGGGGAAAGTTTGGATATAGGTCATCGGCTTACTTCCCGGTTTGGTAGGATTATAAAACCAGTTTGCCGTTTGATTGAATTTATGGCCCAAGTTGAAGCATTGTTTGATACACGGTATCTTCATACAAGTACTGTAAATGTATAATTGTTTTTTTCTACTACTGCTTCCTATTTTTTTGTGATGGAAGTTTATTTGGTTTGATTTTTTTTAACTCTCTACCTGGTATTGTCAATATGGTTCAATCTATGTGAGGTGTAAATGGCACCTCACGTTGTTTGTAGAGTATCTGGACCGTGTAGCTGGGTAGCTATTTTCCTGGCATTTTGACCATTTTGTTGATGGTAAAAGTTTTTTTTGGAACATGTATTGTTTCTGGTTTAAGGCAAATGTGCTGACATGAGTTTTTGTGATTTTGTGCTATTCTAGAGGGGTGAGTGTAACCGGGACAGCCTTTATCTTATTTTTATAATAGCACAAAATCTGTTCAAGGGTTACCATACCTGAGGGATCTCCAACAAACTACTGCATTACACTACTACTCATAGCCCCTCCTTCCTTTCTTCTTCTTCTTCTACTTCTTTTGACTCCCCTATATATTCCAAAGGCTACTGTTCCCCACCCCTTTTGTATGACCTCCTGTCAGAGAGGTGGGTGCCATCATCCTAAAATCATTTTATAATCCCAATACATCCTATTGTTTATTGCCCTTTTGGGTTTATTTTTAATCTGTATAACTACAGCAATATTTGTTTCTAACTTGTGATGTGATGATTAAAAGGGATTGATGGTTTAGGAAAGATATTTTGGGGATTCACTGTTAAAGCTTAAATGTCGGTTTGTTTTGTTTGTATAGGAACTGGAGTGGACAGCATCACACAGTGTATTGTTTTCTGTTTGTTTTATTATCAGGTATGTATGAGAAAAATGTGAGTGTAAAATGTGTTACGGAGCCTGTATAAGGTTTTAAGCTAGCATGCCGCGTGCGGCGCCCCTTTTGTATGACCTCCTGTCAGAGAGGAACTGGAGTGGGCAGCATCACAGTGTATTGTTTTCAGTTTGTTTTATTATCAGAATAAAGGGAGGCTTCTCTCCAAGAGGCAACACTGTGTCACACCATATATTAACCAGCACAACGCAGAAAGCGACCGGTTACACAAGGACAATGCTCAGGGAAATCTTAGACCAAAACGAGGGAGGGTTCCAACTCCCCAATATCCGTTTCAAGTTATACACATGGACTTTATGGAATTAAACAAAAGTGAAGGGAAACAATTCTGTCAGGTCATAATAGATGTATTCTCTAAATCAGGGGGGTCAAACTCATTTTCACTGAGGGCCACATCAGCATAGCGGCTGTCCTCAAAAAGCCAGATGGAACTCATACATTTATTTTTCATTAAATTTAGTTACATGTAACTACTCCTTAATGTTAAATAACCCATCATTTATTTATTATAACTTTTTGAAGTGACAGTTACAGTTGCATAGAAAACATATGTTTGCTTGTTACTCTAGCATTAATCCTATAAATTTGATTCTGTCAGGTTAGATTATATGGACAGTGTTTAAGTCCTAATGTATAGCTGCCCAATCCCATATTTCAAGTCCAGTTCCCCCTTGATATGAATAAATACAATTATTTTTTTATTTTAAGAAATTAAAAACTTTTACGATCTCGTGGGCCACATAAAATGACATGACGGGCCACATTTTTGTTTGACACATGTGCTCTAAATGGATGGAATTGTTCCCAACAAAACATCCTGATGCAGTAACTATAGCTAAAGCATTATGCAAAGATATAATTCCTTGTTATGGTATACCTGAAAAAATCTATAGTGACAATTGATTTGTTTTTGATTTTATTGATATATTTCAAGTATTGTAGTCAAAGCAATAAATAAATACACTGATCATTAACTAAAGTATAAGTAAAGTTTGATTTATTGCTTGAAAAGGAGTGGGAAGAAGCAAACTTATATAATCCCACCCCTACCAATGAGACAATGGGTCTCATTTTGTTAATCAAATCGTAAAAAGAATAGGAACTATGTTACACATTGACTTAAAGAATCACTGTGCCTACCACCCGCAGAGTGCTGGGTTGGTAGAAAGAATGACTGGTACAATTAAAAATAGGCTGAAGAAATGTATTGATGAAACTGGAAGGCCATGGACTTAGTACCCGTTTTGGAAGACCTTACAGGTTATCACAGTTTAAAAACTGATGGGAGACTAATGAAGAAGCAAACCTGGCTGACTATATGAGGGCTATTTTAGAAAAACAAAAAGAAAAATCTTTCATTTTGACGTTGCTCTGATGTTGCAGGTTGTTTGAACCCAACAATGAACGCCTCCTAATTTGGAAAAAAAATAATTTGGTATGAAATTTCAAACTGAAGTTTGATTCTCAATAAAATGTCTCATCCAGTTTATTTTAGAGTTATTTTTAAAAGTACAAAAATCTAAAAAGTTAACACCACTCTTATCATAAGACTTCATTACTACCGTTTTTTAATATAACGGTTTTTGTTCCTCCAAACAAAATGAAACAGCATTTTATCAATGGATTTCAGAACTTTTTTGTCAGCATTGATGGAAATTCCCTCAGGTTTAGGTAGCAAAACTCCACTCCTCAATGAGAAATCTCACTGGAGCCATTGGTTCAGCTTAGTCTGTGTGTAACCCTTGTGCTATCTTAGGCACTTTACCGTTGGGAGTTGGGTCATCTAGACCCACTAGACAATGCGCTAAACCTTTTTTTTTTTCAATGATTTGTGATCTTCACTGGTTCACTGATTACATTAAATTTTTCCACCTTTATCCACCTTTGTTATGGTACGGAGAACATGTCAAAGTAAGGGTGGGGGTCATCTAAGATAGCACAAGGGTTAATTCATAATTGGATCAAAGTTTAATTGGCATCTTTGGAAATGCTGATTCCTAGGTAGGGGATGGACTCTTTCACTGGAATATTGCAAATAGAGAGGATGTCACAGTGTTTGAGAGCAAGTTATTCACATTTGTTTATGTCTAAGCAGAGTCCAGATGCAGCAGAGAAACTATTAATCAGATTAATAACTAACAGTACCTGAGAATGATTGTTTAGAAACAGCGTGGTATCATCAGCGTGTTGGCTGACAATGACTGTGTGGTTTGATATTGAGATACCTTTTAGTGGACTGAGTTTTATAGTCAGTGAGGAGCTGGGTACAGAGGAGGAATACATAAGGAGAAACGGGGCTTCCTTGCCTAACTCCTCTTTTCAGTATCGAGACGAGGTCCCAGCACGAAGTTTGATGGAACAGTTTCCAGCTCCTTTAACAGCTCCTCTAAAATATGGACCAAACCCAAATTCTTCTATGAAGTATGGAGTATGAAGTTGTGTTCAAGTGTGTCAAAGGCTTTGTAAAAGTCCAGAAAAAGGATAAAACCTTCGTCGGGGCAATAATCTGAATAATTAATTAAATCAATCTGATATTATTTGAGATGCGTCTATTTCACATGAAGCCAGACTGAGTCTCATCTGTTATATGATCTAAAACCTTTCTTATTCTTTCAGCATAGATTACGGCGTTTTTTAGGTTTGAGTATTAATGTTATAAGGCCCTGGGTTAAAGTAGGAGGAAGGAAATTGTCTAAGCTTTCCAAGAAGAGATGGAGAAGGAAAGGAGCAATTTGTTTGGAGTATGTTTTGTACAATTCAGAGGTTAAGCCGTCTGTGCCTGGAGATTTATTTCATTTTAGGTGTTAGCTAGGGTGTCCATGGTGTCCCCTGCCTTCGCACACAAGTGGCCAGGATAGGCTCCAGCAGCCCAGTGACCCGGAAAGGACAAAACGGAAGAACATGAATGTCCAGTAGCTGATAGAACGTGTCAATAGTTGCTTATCACAGGATTTCTTCAAATCAGCATCAATGACTTCAGTTCCTGTGAGAGATTCTACAAAGAGACTGGAAGCTTCTTCACAATATTTAGATTCCTAACATTTTGTGTAGACGTCAAAGCAATAACTGGCTATTTTTTAGGATTATCTTTAACATTCCCATCAACATTTACTTTTTGTATTGAATTCTCCTCAGCTTTTTAAACTGATCCTAAACTGAATCCAAACACCTTGAACTGCAGCAGTAAAGGGAATTCCAAACGTCACTGAATTGTCTTGATTGATTGATGGCGCCCTCTTGTGGTAGTAAATCTGTCCAACGTGTTTGTTGAGCGTCCGGCCGGAAACACAGAAGCAGATTTGGTGAAGTTTTTCTCTCCTTTCTGTCTCTGTCAGTTCAGTTATTGTGTTTATTGAAACATTTACATTTAAAAACAGAAAATCCCCAACATTTTTCAGTGGATTCTCAAATGTTTGTAGTTTCAGCCTCCAAAGGAAGCTGCTAACAAAGATGAAGATGACAGAGACCCCTGCCCGTCTATGTTCTGGTGGTGATGCTGGACGCACCCTGGCCTGACCTACCAGGACCCGAGGACTGGTCTGACCTACCACCCCCCTGCCTTCTTAGCCGGCTACTCTGTGGAGGCCTACGTCTCTGTTTCCGCCTCCCCCTTGGTCGGTGGACTCTGACGACTGGCACTTTGCAGCGCTTTGAGTTGTACAACTATTAAAACTCCTCCAAGTCACTCCTCCTTTGACTTGCAACCACCTGCCCCCCCCCCCCCCCCAACGTGACAGATGTAGGAACTTCAAGATCAACTTGATAAGAACCACTAAGAAAAGTTTCTGTGTGTCGGTGTGTGGCACTAAACTTTGGAACGGGTTCAGTAATGAGCTCAAACAATGTTCAGATATTAAAATATTCAAGAAAATGTAGAAAGAATCTCTGATTTCAGGATATGAAGATAAGAATTAAGGATCAACAGGTGATTGAATGATTCCAAATCCATGAGAACTTGATTGAAGTGAAATAATCAAAGATCTTTTAATTACAATCAATGAGTGTTATATTGTAAAATGTAATAATGATTACTGAAAGGTTTGATAAACAATCAATAAGATATTGCATTTCTTTATTGATCTGCAATGTGTAGCAATAATTACTGGTTTAATGTGATAATGTGTTCTAAAGATAATCAATTATTATTACATATCAGTACCATTACTGTTTACCGAAATCATGAATGAATGTTTTCTGACGATAATCAGTCATTACTAGACACTGGATTTTGTTACTTGAAGAGAATCTATTTGATCAGAACTGGATTATCAAAACTTTAAAATTATCAAATGAATGAACTCAGTAGGGGTGGGGGTGGGTTATATAAACTCACTTCTTCCTGCTCCTTTTCAAGCAATAAATCAAACTCTACTTGACTTTAGTTACTGATCACTGTATTTAATTAATCAAATGTGATTTAAGTGTCTTTGTCTTTTATCAATGCATTTTTATTGACTACAATTAATGCTTGAAATGTATAACTCAAACCATCAAGCAGTCAAATCAATCCATAGAAAGCACAGCAGAGGCAGGAGCTGTAAAACCGACGTGTTTATTCTCTCAGAGACCAGTTTGCCATCCAGAGTGAAAGTGAGAAACAAACACATCAAACGTTCACGAAACAAACTAAATCATCTTCATAAAACAGATCATTTAAGGCTTCTCAATGTCAAAAATAAATACACTAAAATGACTTTTTCTATAAAGTCACAAACTGAGTAGAATAAAGGATGAGAAGGCAGCGGTGCACGGCTCTGCAGGGCGTTTAGGAGGGAAACCGGATAGAAATGTAAACTTCATTTGCTTCTGAACCCAAAGCAAAGAGGTGATGACAACCAAACGGAACACGCGTGATCCAGCACGGCCAAAAGCCACAACCCATTCAATCCAGATTCTCCATTCTTTATTCACATTCACTTCAATTCTCAAAAACTGCTTGGTTTGGTGAAGAAAACTGTGATTTCAACTGATCAAGGGTGGAAGAGAAATCGAAAGGATTGTTTCCATTATTTTGGGATTTCTTTTGAACTCTGCTCTTAAGTTGATCCAAACAGCAGAGAGGACAACAAAGTTGGATTCCAATGAGAAAAACGTCTCCTGATAGAAGACGCGCCCTCAGCTTTGGAATTAGCATTTCATCCTGACTTTAGCATCAGAATCAAAGGGTTCAGGCTGAGCAGAAGCCGGCGCCGGTCATAACAGTCACTGATCTGTTGTTAAGCAGAAAGAAATAAAAAAAACAGTTCTAAAGTCACTGCTGAATGGTTAAGCACCATGAGGTCACACACAGATCTTCATTCTGCCAAAAGTCTCCAGTCATCTCTGTAAAAGCATCTTTTCCAGTAACAATGAATAAATAATCCCCAGTGGATACATGTGAATATTTTCAGGCAAAGCAGACAGATCAAACTCAGATGGCATGATGGGAAGGAATTCTGGGAGCAGTCCTCCTCCTCATCAGCTGAGAGGGATGAAGAGCGGTGGGAGGAGTCAGTGGGTTTTCCTCTTCCTGGAGCGGAAGCGTCTCTGTCTCTGCTTGTACAGGTGTCTGAGGTTGACGAAGAGTCCTGAGAGGAAGCACAGCCTTCGTCAGAGTCCAGTGCAGTTTGTCACCAGACCAACATCCTAAATGTTCCACCTGTTCCACCAACACTTTGAGCCGTGCTTTTCCAACATAAAGACACGTCAGTGGGACTGTCGGCGCCACCAAATCAAACAAAGACACAGATTGATACCGGGTTGTCATGCAGTTACAGCTTTTGATCAATTGATTGATCCATTTTAAATGATAAATAAATGATAACTATTTGCAGTTTCATGTATTTTCATTTAAATGTGTGATATTGTGAAACAGGAAAAGACCAAAATACAACCAAAACGTGGCTTTCTAAGTTCTCATTGTAACACGTTTCCAACCTTTACTTTTATTGTGAATTGAGGGAAAAGTACAGCAAAGTTGACCACGCCCACAGCGTGAGCGTCCAGCAGGTCACCACAGACTGCTGCTCTGTGCCCAATATTGTTGTTGGGATTAAGTCAGAAACATCATAAACAAATAAACAGTTCATCCTGGTCAATATTGAATACTTCTGCAGAGTTTTGCTCTGTAATATTAGACCAGTGTTTTTCAACGTTTTTGAGCCGTGACACACCAGCATCCAGAAATTAAAAAGTAGAAACTCAGTCTGTACTGATCTCCAGTCCCTTCATGATCTCACAGACATTTTTGTGATAATTGTGGCAGAAAAAGCTGGAAGCTGCAGCTGTTTTTTCTAAAAGATGGAATAAAAGTTAAGTTAGTTTTCAGTAATAATTTTCAACTAAATTATTTGACATTTTACCCTGCTAGTTGTTTTTCCCTCCAGTTTATTAACATAAAATGTTATGTAACCTCACAAAAAATAAATCTATTCTTTCTAAATAGTGATTTATTTCTTTAATGTTGGTGCAAAGGCAACTGTAATTTTTGAACAATATGATCACAATATGTTTGATAAATTTTACACAAAAAGACTAACATTATATTTATGTTTTCTGCACAAAAAGTGAAGATGTTGAAGTTTTATTAGTTTTTCTTTCGTCTTAATCAAAGATGAAGTCTGTGAAAACTTTAACAAAAATGTTTTATTTCTTTTTAGACGATTAAATTGTTTCAGTTTAGTTTCATTGTGTCTGTTGGCCACTTCACCTTCATCCTGTTTTTAAATGTTGTTATTAATTCTTCATAAGTTTAACATCTAAAATAATCCAGACGTTGTTAGAAAAGTGTTTCAGTCAGAAAGACGACTTGGACCAAACTCTGGGATGTTTGGATGTTAAGAAACACAAACCTGGAAGGAGAATAAACTGTTGACCTTTGACCTCATCAAGAAGATTGAAAAAACGGTTTGATGTGAGTTTGTTGTGGTTTAAGACGTTTAACAGGAAAGACTCATTTTACACTGAGACGCTGTCACTTTAACCCAATGCATCATGGGAGATGTAGTGATGCAGACAGACTCTCTTCTCTGAGCTTCATTGTTTTGTTCTCTTGTTCCACGGTCTGACACCGGATTCTGTGGAAAGCTACACCGCTAAAGACGAGCTTTAGCTGGTATTTCTGGTGGAACTGAGAGACTTTATGAGCAGAATCTGAACAAGGCAGTGAAGACTTTAACCACTTCTGATTGGTCAGACTGATGACATGTGATTAAGCCTCCAAGAATGATTGGTGGAGACAGTTAAAGGGGCGGGACTTTTCAGAAAACAGAGCTGAAGCTGCAGATAAATCGCGGTACCGTCATTCTTATCAAAGTGTCTTTAACAGAATCAAATAAACACAAAGAAAAAAGTATTTTATGATCTTTCATATTCCTAACTACTCAGTGTTTTATCAGGGCCTGTTTGGATGAACAAAGAGCTGAAATCCTGGAGATGGAAATGTTTTTAGATCAGTTCATGGGTCATCTCTCACGGCACACTGGGTAAAAAAGGTTTAGTGGATAAAGTAGGAAGAACAGAACAGACTGTGATGTGGTGACGAGGACATGAACTAAACAGGTCATGCTGTGATCATCAGCTCATCTTGTAGTTTTGTTCTGCAGCTTCTTCATATTTGTATGATTTTGACAGAATATATTTTTATGGAGAGAAAATATTAAAGGTTATTTAAGGTTTAACTTGATTTATTCTGGATTCATGTTCCTGTTTTTATTCATATTTGTGTTCAAAAAGTTCAGTTTTAAAGGTTTAAAAGTTTAGCTTTAGTGTTTTCAGTAAATGTTTATGTTGTTCGACTCAAAACCTAAAGTGTGTTTTGGATTTAGGCCCCTGTGGGACTGAGTTTGACCCCCCCTTTAATACGAGTTTATAAAATTCATGCATTTTTCATGTACAATGGGCAAATAAAAGATAGGCAACACAAAAGGATGTTGACAAATTGTGTGTGTGTGTGCGGGGGTGGGGGTGGGGTGGGGGGGTAAGTTACCCAGCTCACCCAGAAACATGAGGACCAGGTAAATCTGCAGCGTGTAGGAGAAGCTTAGGGAGCGGCCTCTGAAACCAGGCAGCGGGAGGCTGAACAGACGGGTGTCATCAAAGATGGGGAGGGACTGGATGACCGCCACCGCTGCAGGAAACACACACATCAACAACGCAGACAAAACCGTCACCCCCCCTTGCAGCAGAACGCCACGAACCTTCAGCGAGGACGGCGAGCGGGTACAGAGGGATCCACAGGTTGTACCTCAGCCACGTCAGGAGCTGCCACTCGGTGCCGATGCAGGCCAGCATGTAGAAGGGGTACCTGAAGATGTCGATGGAGCTCCACGCGTAGAACACGAAGAAGACGATGGATCTGCTCTGCATCTCCTCCAGACAGCCGAAGATGACAAACAGCACCACGTTCCTCCCAGCAACCTGAGCATCCACAGCAGAGAGAGAGAGTTCTGACAGCGGAAAGGTCAGAGGTCAGAACTGCATCAGCTGCTGCTTCACACCCAGAGGAATCTGACAGCAAAGCCGCCTCTCCTCAGTATGAGGAGCCTCAATATTCAGCTGCTGCTTTTGAATTCATGATGACTCCCAGCTGGTGGAAAATAAAATCCTTTCAGCAGTTTCAATCAATCGACCATCGATCAATACAATTCGTGAGTCGGATTTTCCAAGAATTCTATGGAGAGAAACTACTTTACTACATTTAAATACGATAAATAGTGATTTCTTATTTAAATTTAGCAAAAGTGGTTTATAAAATTCTTGGAAAAACATAAGATAAATAGCGATTTTGGGGCTGCTTGGTGGTGCAGTGGTTCACACTCTTGCCTCACAGTTAAAAGGTTCAAGTCCCGGCTGGGGGGGCTGAACCAGAACACCAATGGGGGCCTTTCTGTGGTTTCTCTGAATTGTCTCTAGGCGCCGTCTCCAAGAGGTGAGGCTGTCAATGAGGGAAAAGACCTGCTGCTTTAAAAAAAGGAAAAGACTGGAAGCAGGGGGGGCATGTCTGAGATCTACGTCGGATGTCCCAGAGCCGCCCCGTTTTAAGCTCCACACACCGGATCCTTCTCTCCCATTTCCTGGCAGACGGACCGGTAGGCGACCAAAACATAACAGTGTTGCTATGGAGATAAAACCAACAGAAATCCACCATTTTGAACAGAAAGTGTATTTTCCTTCATTTATCGTGTGCAGCTTTGACCAAGGTAACGGGGTCAAAAGGGGGGAGTGAGGGGCATGTGGGGGTGGGTCGGGGGGCGAGGAGGGATAGCGCCTGAGGGCCTTACAGCTTTAAGGTTAACCGTTTTTTTCTTTGCTAGGTTTGGTGAAACAGTTCTGGTTAAGCTCCGCCCCCCTCTTGATTGACTGAGGGAATTGGTTCTTTATGTAGTGTTGGTGTGTTTGACATTAGACGCTCTGGGTTCTGACCCGTTGCATTCATTGGTTCTGTTGCAGCAGAGAACCCAATAAGACCGGATGCTTAAGGTGCTGCTGTTTGATACCCAGCATGTTACGCAGGAAGGATTGTTTTTCGTATCAAACAGAAGGAAAACTGTCGCTGAGAAACCTGGTTTGAATCGGTTTGCGAGGATGTTAAGAGACTCCTCCCCCTCAAAGTCTTACCTGTATCATAGCAGGATACAGTCCTGTCTTAACCAGACCCAACAGGGGGTTCACCACCTCGAGCACGGCCAGGATCTGACAGAAGTACATCATGTCCGCCGTGGTGTGGAACGTGTCGTAGAACGAGTCTGCGGAGGCAAAGACACACGCCGTTAGCCGGCGTCGCACAAGCCTTCATCAATTCCTCCAATCATTTGCAAATCAAATTGTAGCTGCAGGTTCCCGTTTCTATTCAAATCCAATGTGTGAATCAACAAACACGTCTGTCCGTCCTCTGGAGCTTCTGTTTGCTCGCTTTCACTGAGTCATCATGCTAATTGTGTTTGTCTCTTTTCAGTTTGTGCGTTTTCTAGACAATCAAAACAGCAGCTCATTATTTCTCTCTGTCTTTAAGCCCCGTTCCAATGCTGCCGCAGGCTGCCAGCACTCTGATGGAGGACCCTAACCCTAACCCTAACCCGGTCTGACATGTTTTCTCATCCGACTTCAGCCACCCATTTGACTCAAAGTGACATTGCAACCAACTCCCTGTAGGTGCAACCAGAATGCCTCTTTAGGAAGCATCCAGTCTCCTCCAAGCGTCCATTGGAAAGCTACCTTCTGCTTGCAGACTCCGTTTCTGTTCGTCCATCATGGCGGTTTTCTGCGGTCAAACATGGAAACATCTGCAATGGTTTGGTTTTTCCTCCTGGAGTCTGAATCTGTATTTGTGGTGTTGCAGGGCTCCAGACTACATCTTGGCACTGGTCGCACCGGTGCGTCTACATGTCTTTGGTTTGGTGCACCCACCTTTTTGACCACATTTCCTTTAACTCGCTGTCAATAAGGACTTGAAAATGATTGATTTACAACCTGGGAAACAAAAAGTCCTTTATTTGAAAGCAAGTTGTACAGGAATGACATGAAAAAGTTGGTGTTTAAAGTCCCACTCCAATGAAATGTAGTCTTTTGGTATTTTTCAACATGTTCTTGTGTCTTTTTTCTCATGATGGAGAATATTTAAAAAATAATTTGACATAAATGTATAAAATACATTTCAAATCAGGCCAAATAAAAAAAAAGCTCAAATTTGTGACACAAAAAAAAGCTCAAATTTGTGACACAAAAAGAACAAAGGGGGGGCCACAGTCTCCCTGCTCTGCTCCATTCTGATGATCAGACCAACAGATCCATGAACGTCTGAGCTGGAATCTGGATCAGAACTGGACGGATGGATCGCTACGATGTTGCTGCCATTTTTGTTGCAGCAGTAATGTTATGTTGTAGTTGTAAGCTAGCGGGAGAGCGTGTAAACAAAGGAATCATGGGATATCAGCGTGGGGTTACACCAGTGCAACTCAGAGGTAACAACCTCCTGCTGCTCTGCAGAAACTACGTCCAAGTAAACAACAGTTTGCATAAACTGCATAGTCACGATGTAAATTACATTTTTTCTTATATTTTTTACACTTTCGCAGCTGTAACTATTTAATATTTATTTATTTAATATGAATCTCATTTTCGATAATAATTTTTATAATAATTGTAATAATAATTTTCCATAATTTAATAAGAATGTCATTTTTTATGTCCTTTTTTGATGTTAAACTATATAGATTATTACTGAATGTCGTTTTTGCTGCTACAGATAAATGAAATGTCCCCATTGTGTGATTAATAAAGTCACCATCCGTCCATCCGTCTGTCTGTCCGTCTGTCTGTCTGTCTGTCTGTCTGTCTGTCTGTCTGTCTGTCTGTCTATCTGTCTGCCTGTCTGTCTAAAGACCAATGGCAACACTTGAAAAATGGACCACAGTGTAGTTGGAGTGAGACTTTAAATTGCTTCACTGAGCTGAAATTTAAGCTAAAAAACTTGTGGTTTAAGGCGCTTCATCTCTAATAACTGTCAAATTGATGGACAACCGTCATCATCTGATCAACGATGTCCCATAATTCCTGCTTTTTCCTGTTTCATCCTTGCCTCATTTTGAACATTTCATTTTGATTTCTTATAATTACTCTTGTTTTCTGAATTGTTGTGGTCTTTCTGATGTTTTTTCGTTGAGTGATTTGAACTTCAGGGCCACCGTAGTTTATCAATGACACCTCAGTAACACGGGCTTCTTGATATTCTGTAAATCATCAACACGATTCCTGCGACTCAGCTGACTCTGCCGCAGTTTCTTTCTGGCTTCACACCGACATGTAGCACATTACCGAGGTAGACGCTGCGGCACAACGCCGCCTTGCTCTGCGGCAGCATCTGCTGATAAACAGCGGCTAACACTCGCCAACTGTGCTGCAGACCGGTGCACGGCTCCTTTACTCCACTTCTCAATCCACTGGAATGCTGTTGATTGCGTTAACGGTTGAAACGTAACGGTAGATGAAAGACTGTAAACACAGCAGCTGAAGCTGAAGCGCTGCAGCACTCCAGATGCATCGGGCGTGTGCACAGGGTGCGTGTGCACGGACTCAAACCAAACGACTCAGATGTACGTTCTCATTCACAGAAACAATCCTTCTTAGGTCCTGTGCTATCTTGTGGGGTCCAGATGACCCCTCTCATCTGGACCCCACAAGATAGCACAAGGGTCATTTAGGTGTGTTACACCTGCACACACACAGGAATAGGGATGGGTATCGTTAAGGTTTTAACGGTACTACTACTCTTATCGATACTGCTTATCGATCCGGTACTCTTATCGGTACTTTTTGAGAACGAAAACTAAATAAATAAATAACAAATTAAGAACATAAAGTGTTTTATTTCCTCACTATGCAACAACATTGTTTTTTTTTAACAAAACATTTTACTTTATACATGAGAATGTTCCAGACAGGATATTTATTTATTTATTTAATCTAATTGTTTTTATTATTTATAAGCGTGATGTTTCCTTTGATCTTTTGTCCATTTTCCACAACCTTGAATAGACTTTTCTGTCTGTCAAACACCAGAGTTAAGATAAGTTAAGTGAAATGATGGAAACAGATTCACTTTGATGCAGACTCCTTTCTATTTTGCCAACTCCATTTATTTTTCTTTAAATCCAGTAAACCCAATAAATTATATTAATGTTACGGATGACAACTATCATTAGTTATTCATTATTATTAAGTATTAGGAAGCAGCTGATAGTTTGTCGTGGGTGTGGAATCATAAGAGGTGAGTCTAAGCCCCGCCTTTCTACCTGTTTATTGTATGCTCCGCGTGCAACCCCCCCCCCCCCCTCCCGCTGCCCCAGCGTGTTCTACACAAACAGCGTAACATGCGGTCATCGTAGCAGCAAGGTGACAGCATGGTAGGCAAACTTAATTAATTTTATGCAGAAACGTTAGTTCTTAGTCTAGGGCGCTCATGTGTCCCTACGAGATCACCACTGAGTGTGTGTGCGCTGCCTTGTCTTGTGTGTGTGTGTGCGCGCGCGGCGCGTGCTGTCTGAACAACAGCCCCGCCCCCCGTGCACACAAATAGACAGACAGAGCTCTCCGCTTCAACGAGAATACCGAAATTAATATCATCATTAATTAACGGAAAATTGACTGACTTTTTGAGTTAAATATGGCAGATAACGCATATATTTTGTGGGACACAAAAAAAAAAAAGAAAAAGTAACTTCTCCAGTACCGATAGCAGAACCGTTCAGGTCAGATCTTAACGATACTGCGGTCTTGAAGAATGTGGCCCCGGGGCTGGTTCAATACCGGGGCACGGTACCCAACCCTACACAGGAATGACATAAATATATACCTATATATCACCGGTGCGACCATGGATGCTTTTTTTTTATTTTTTTAGGCACACCACTGAAAAATCCAGGCGCACTCCTGAGGCCTGTGTTGCATAATCTGGATTCTTTAGTTTGATTGATGCAAGAACACCATAAGCTGGACAGTATGTACGGGAAGTGTGTGCATCATCAGGAATGAACGCACGCCGTGGAAGCCTGCAAAGTGCATTTTCTGACCAATAGAAAGGCTGAGTTACAGCTGTTTATTTCTCTATAGAAGTCTATGGGATTCTGGCTTCTTGGAGCCACTTCCTGTTTGGAACGCCACGGGGGCATTGGTACTGAAATGGTGCAGTAAAAATGCTTATTGTTACCACCCAAAAATCTGTGCGTTGATGCTTTGTGTGTGTTGGAACAAACCTTGGCCCAGAATGAAGAGCCGAACAGTCATGTTGACAAAGATCCAGGAGAAACCCAGGAACTGAACCAGGTTGTACATGAACAGGTAACCCTTCTTCAGGCCGAGATAGGCTTAGGAAACAGAAACAAAACACGACAATAAATAAAAATGCTATTTCAGAAACACTACAACATTAAACACCCGCCATACGTACAAGCCTTTGATAAGAAAAGGGACTCACGGTCTTTACGAACTCTGGACTCCACATTTATCTTGCTAATCTTTTGCTCCTCCTGAAAGAAAAACTCTGGTTACTTTCTAGCACAATGTTTCAGACACGTTGCCATGACGACACAGATATAGTCAGGGATAAAATGACAGTTGTATGTAAAGCCATCCAGGTATGGGTGAATTTTGGCCACATGACATGGTTTCTGGTACATTCAGAGTCTTCGGGCTTTCTTTACTCTGGTTTAAGGTAATGCTACGCTCAGGGTTGTTGTCCTGTTTGTGTTCTTGGTTTTTCCCTGTGGTGTTACAGTTCCACTTTCCACTGTGACGGATTTCAACAGTTTTCCGATCATTTCAAATGTGTCCCTTTGCGTCTGCCTCAGTGTTGGTTGGGTGGGAGCACGGCTTTAAAAATGCAACTTCATTGTGTTTTTCAGACATAGATGCAGCTGCAAACCCGGTTGTGGTGGAGGGCTCAGCATCAGCATCTGCTTCTTCACTTCTGTCCGGCAGCAGCCCGTCAAGGAGGCAGGTAAAGATGCAGGTCAGAGGGGCCGGCTCGTCACGCCTTTTTGTGCTCAACACCAGTTTTTAGCCATCACCAGCTAACCATTCTTATCACCTTTGAAGAATGTACTGGTTACCACCAAAAATATCTGTTTCTATCCATGACAGCAAGCTTGAAAACATGTGAATATATTTAACAGGTTTTAATTCAAGTTGACATTTTGTGGTCATGTTTTGTCTGTCGTCATCCCATTGGATGAACGGGACCAGCTGACAAGTGACAGGAGGACACACCTTTTTTTTTAAGTGACGCGGGTGCTCGAGGAAAGGAACAGCTGATGGCAGACCAGGAGGCGGAGGAGTAAGCGAGTCTCATACTGTGGATTACCTTTCTGGCTACGTTTTGGATTACCCCAGACATTTCAAATCCTGGCGGAGCGGCTGGCTCTTTGACCGGTGGACGCGTTCCAGCGAGTCAGGCGGAGCGGCCTCCCACCAAACGCGTGAGACTGGCGAACATTTTTCTTTGCTTTTCTCATCAGACTGGATTTGGGATCACACTTTGGTTTTGTGAATATTATGGATTTCGGGAAATCGGGTTTTGTACATTGCGTGATGAATATGATGGTTAATTGGTAACAAGTTCATACACTCGCAGAATACACGGCTGCACAAACGAGCGGCTATTTGTGATTTTTTTGGTTTATATTATTGTGCAGATTGACAGGATATTCGATGCCCCTGCCGTAGAACAGCGTTGTGACATTCCCCTCACAGAGTGGAGGGGGGTTTGTTACAGAGTGGTGGCCAGTATGAGGACGCATTGAATGTTAAAATCTGCTTTCATTCATTTCCTGTTTTTTGCGCTTTTTGTCATGTGGGTTTGTGGAGTAAGGGGTGTGTACATACATATATATTTTGAAAGGTATTGTAGTCACCATTTAGAGCAGCATTTATTTTTTGTTTGTGTGTGTGCATGCATACATACATACATACATTTATTTGTGGGTTTGGGAGGGTGGTTTGTTACAAGATAACAGGCTTAGAAGTAACGCTCAGGGCCTCTGTGCTGTCTGTGATGCGACGTTGACACCAGACATGCTATATGTGGTTTGATAAACGTACATTCAGCCCGAAGGGATAGACAGACGGACGGACGGACAGACAGATAGACTTTAATGATCCTGAAGGAAATTTTAAGTGGCCAGCTGCCCACCCTTAAAACACAATAAATAGATAAAAAGATAGAATCAAATAGGAACAATAACCTAAAATCAAGTCAAGTTTCCCAGAATTTCAGTTTAGTCAAAAAATAAAGTAAAAGCTCTCAACACAGACTGTTGTGCAGTCTGATGGCTCGTGGGACAAAAGACTTTCTGAGTCAAGCAGTCAAAATCTCAACTGGTTGAACTTTCAACGGGCTAAAAATTTGTGTAGCGTTGTATAAACGCATGAGTGTGGAAGAGTTTTCATTAAAAGTAGTCGCTTGAACGCCAGCTGTAGAGGCCGGTGTGAACGCAGTTTTAGAAACACTAATGGAATCCCTGCAAAACATCTGGACATCTTCAGTCGGGGGCACGAGGAAGGAGCACCTCTGGTTCAACAGCCTCCAAGAATTCCAGACCTGGACAGTATTCCCCCTGAATTCGTGGGGGTAAGGGACCAGAGACACCCGCGAATACGGAGAACCACCTCCCATCCATGCAGCTGAAGAACGTCCGTCAACGATCCTTACTCATCAAAAATCCAGCTGCTGTGGTTTGCTTTCACTAAGGGACTTTTTCTGGGTTTCCTACCACCTGAAGCGTCAAATTTTTCTTGATAACAGCCAGGATTTTAGTCTTTTCATGCTTTAAGCTCTTTGGTGATGTTAAAAACTCACAAGTAGTCATGTTAGCTAAACGTTGAGCATGTGTAAAGTCTTCACTTTTAAATGAAGTGGGTCTGAGGTAACCTGAGCCTGGAGCTCCGTCTCTGCATCGGACTCGTCCAGCCAGCGGTCAAAATCCGGCGCCAAGAAAAGAGGCTTTTTCTCCTGAAGAGTCA
Organism: Oryzias curvinotus; assembly: GCA_023969325.1. Lineage (NCBI taxonomy): Eukaryota > Metazoa > Chordata > Actinopteri > Beloniformes > Adrianichthyidae > Oryzias > Oryzias curvinotus. The sequence goes on from CM043708.1 coordinate 34,743,869, forward strand.
ACCGGTCCCACCAACGCTCCCTCTGCTTCCGGATCTTGATGTCCACCTGGCGCTGAGTGGATTTGTGGTCAATCTTAGAGGACAGAATCAGAAAAGAAATGCGTTCTTTGTAACGTATTTATGCATGCATGGGCACCGCGCGTGATTGACCTTCTGCTCTCACTGACGCACCTTTTCCAGCTCTGCAGACACAATGATTAGTCGGCTAATTGAATCAGGCGTGTCAGACGAGAGGGAAAAAGGAAAAGCTCCCCGGACTCCACGCCTCAGTCTGGTGGCTTTGGTTTGTTCTACTGCATAGGGCTGGGTTGATAACATGGAGTAATCCATCTGAATCCATCCAAGCTTAATAGATCAAAAATCGATCCATAGAATAGAGATTGATCTTTTGTGCCTTTCCTTTTCCGGTGACCTAATGCTACTAAAGCTTTAGAACAGTCACGGTGTACAACTATAAAACTGCTAAACACTTTACAAAATACCATCAGAAGGTTCATGGAATATAACTAATATACTCTGATACATTTAGAATGTACCTTTAACAATAGTTGCAGTAAAACCACAGTCTGCTAGCTTTATGCTAATGTATAATGGAATTTCCCATAGGACAGCTAATGCTAACGCTCAACATTGCTGACTAAATGAACAGCTTCATTTACTCACGGGCAAGAATTGTCCAAACTCTTTTAAGGAAATATTTTTGAAAGTAGCCATACGTAGTCTAAAGCAGCGTTTTTTGCTCAAATCTTCTGGAATAAAGCGTAACGCTATAGCGAGAGCTCCAGCCGAATGGATTGAAGGAATTGTGAATGGTGTCGATCCAGGTTCTGGTGAATCGCATAGATTCTGGAAATGATTGGCGATACCCAGCCCAGTACTGCAGAGCTTCCTCACAGGAGACTGTTCCCTCCTTTTTACACTTCTCCACTGGTAAACTTGCTGCATGAACCGATTGGGGATTGAGATCAAACGTGATTATTGGGATTCAGGCAGCAAACGTCAGCTTCTTTCAGACCTCTCTACATGTTCTGTTTCCTAGATATTGGATTATATGAAATCTTTGCAGTTCATCATTGAAGGACAGTGTTCTAAAAACACGTCACTCTCTTTCAGATTGAAGAGCAGTCCGGTTTTCCTGGAGGCTGCGCCTCCTACAGACCAGATAGAAACAGTAATAAATGTTTGGATGGGAATAAAATAGCGGCTTGTGTGATCTCAAAGTCTTTGGATTTATTGTGTTTAGTTCTCAGCCACTCATGCACTCCCATCCGTAAGAGGCTAAAGGAAATGCATAAGACACAAAGCAATAGTTGTAAGAAGATCAATACCTCGGGTTTAACAGGTTCCAGGAATTCCAGACGGAACTTGTACTCGTGATCCCCTTTGGCTCCGTGGCCCAGAGCTGTCCAGAAACATGCTTTTAGCAACAGTTTGAAGGTTTTAAAAACAAGAACTTTGCCTTGAGCGAAACTTGAAAGACAGCAAACCTCTGAAGTGAAGCGTGTTGTTTTGGTGCAGGCTGATATCCAGATTCTGAAAAACACAACAGGAAATGGTCATATCCAGGAAGTGGAACGCTGGACATCAACATCAGAAGCAACTCAGAGGTTCAATCCAACAATATGACTGATGACAAATATAAGCAGGTGGAATTTGACACTGGGAACATAAATGTTTATCATTCATAAACTGTAAAGATTTGCCCACTGAAACAGCTGGAATCCTAAAGATAGAAATCTCAACAGATATGGATCTAAATGTAGCCGGCAGCTATAGACCACCTTCAGATCTTTCAAAGCAAGATCATCAGGTCAGTGACATTCAGAACATTAAGAAAGAGATGTTCATCAATGATAAATAAACATATGCAGGATTTTACTTACGAATCATTTTTGGAAAACAATAAAAACTATCAACAAAGGATAAAGCACAGTCCTTGCCAGCTCATGTTATAGACAAATCCTCTGGTCAGAGTAGGACAAAACATGTTGAACCATTTGAACAAGTGGACCCACCCCTAAATGTTACCACAAAGAGCTTCTGAGAAAGCCTCTTTTAATTTCCAACCTTTTAGTGTTGAGTAGGTATGCAAGAAGCTAAGAAATCTGGACACAAAAAAAGTTGCAAGGACCACATCCTTTGGATCCACATTTTCTGAAGGTCGCTGCAGATGTGATTGCTTAACCACTCACACATATAGTAGTTCATCAACCATCCCAAAGGTCTAGAAATCTGCTTTTGGATGTCCAATTTTAAAAGGAAGTGACCCAACTGTATTGAACAACTACAGGCCAACATCAAAGCTGTCAATAGAATCTCAAATGTTTGAGTCTATTAAAGAGTCTACTAGAAGAATTCCTAGAAGTATATACATTTTTATCTGACTTTCAATCAGGATACAGGAAGAATATTGAGATGACGATTTAACTTGCTATACACAAACAAATAGCAAAACATCTAAATACATCATTTCCATCTCATTGCAACAGTTTAATATAAATCAAAGTCAGAACAACAAATAATATTCCAAAAGACCCTCGTCTACATGGGAGGTGAGTATCTAACATCAAAGGGGTCCACCCGATTGGTTAAATGCATTAGTGGATTTATTTGATTCGTCAAATACTTCTAGCTGCCATGACATTGCTTTAGCACATTTAGGGTAACCATTTTGACAGTTTTTGCTGACTTTTGCATTGCCAATGCATCTTTGCACAGCTTGATATCACGATGACGACACATTTGTGATTTACTGTGCAGGCCTAGCCCTAATCAAGCCTCCCTGTGATTATTTCCAGGAATAAATGAATAAAGTTCAGGCTGGCTTCAAGAGCCAAATGAGCCAGTCGTTTGGTTGAGACGACTCTTTGAAACTGAAACTTGTCAGACAACAAAACACAGTGGTAAAAACCCAACCCAACACCAGTATTGCGGGGGGGGGGGTTAGACTCTAAATTTGTAAGGAGATTCTAAATAGTTTTGGGAGAGTGGACATGATTTGGGTGGGTTTGGGATTGGATCCTTATTGAAACAGCAGAGACATGTGGTCAGGGGAGGCAGCTGAGCAGAGAAAAAAAAGCAATAGATGCTTATGATGGTTTAGTTTTTGATGTTTTATTAACAGCTACAAAAAGATGTTCACAAAAAGAGGTTTTTAAAAATCAAATCACTGATGGGTTTCACAAAAACACAGCAAACAGAAATGAACGCAATACTAAAAAAAACATGCCAGGAGTCCAGCTCTGAAGAAAAAACACAAGAGCAAAGAAAACGGAAGCATTTGATTCGTTTTTGCTGAAAAGCACGTATTTATTTTCATTGTCAGGCTGTTTGTTTTGTTCTGCAGCATGTTCATATTTGTATAATTTAGGAATATATTTAAAGGAGAGCAAAATCTTTTGGCATATTTATACAATTACGTTTTTGACATAAAAGTATATAATTCATATTTATGTTAAAGTTTTAATGTTTAAAAATGTAGTTTTAGTGCATTCAAATGTTTATCCTGTTCGGATGCGACCCAAGGTGTGATTGAGTTTGACACCCCCTCTCTAAAGTCTTTTTTTTACATGACACCAATGGGAATATCACACTCATTCATTTTTTTAATCCCTCTGAACGGAACAGAAGTCTTTCATCCTGACTTTTCCCTGGATGTCATTTTTTCTGTCATCGAACCCACCGTGGGTTGGAATTCTCTCCATATATGATCGCTGCTCTTTAGATTTAAGTGGTACTCTGACTAGGAACACTGATGGGTTCTGGGTAATGTAGTTATATTTTCGATTGAGTTGCATTGCAGGCATATTATCAGAAAACTACTACATGGTTCCGCTTTTACGTTTATTGTGGTCGTTCTCATTGGTTCTGGTGGAGGGACTTCTGGCTCTTTTGGATCAGCTGACTAAAGAGAACCGGCTCTTTTGGCTCCCACACGGCTCTTTAGGTTGTTTGTTATTCATTCCTTCCAGATAAAATGTACGTGGTTCTCTCAGTTCTCAGAGGGCTGTACAGGTTGGTTGTGGAGCCGGTTTTAGATGCATTTATTTTCCTGCAGACTCTACACTCTTCCTTTGTATTATCAATAAAGGTGAAATGGTTCTTGATTTTGTCTCTTTTCCTGTCATTCATTTTCTTCCCTTTACGTTTCTGTGTTGCTGTACTTAGTTGTTGTTGCACCTCTCTTGATCACATTTGGTTCATGTGCTGCTGCGCATGTAACGCACCCCCCCCGCTCAGCACAAACACCATGCCTTGGACACAAGCCATGTCTGTGCGTGAGCGTGTTTTAATCATGTGAAGGGCAAAAGGAGAGAGGGGGAATTGAGAAATAAAAACTGCTCCCAGGAAGCAGCATGACTGAGCCTCCCAGGCTGAGAGTCGTTTCATTCACGACCAAGACTAAATGGTTGGCCCCGGCCCCCGCTCCCGTAAGATTTTGATCCTGTCCCGTCTGGGTCCCGTAATTTATGGCAGAGACGACTCCCATCCCTCGGGAATCCCATGGGTCACTGGATTCCCATGGGATCCCGAAAAAATGTCAGCCTCTACTCCCAACCTGGGACTACCCTGGCCCAACCACTGACTGCATATAGGAACTGGACTGAGTGAATGAGACTTTATCCAGAGAAAGCGGTTTACTTCCTGCTCCAACCAAATGAAGTCAATGCAGTCGCCATGACAACATGACAGATGTTGGAGCCAGATGTTGTCAGTAAACATTTGTTGGTCCAAGTAGGTCTGAGTCAACATTTCTATGGCAACTGTTCTCACCAATCAGGACTGAGCTTTTTGGAAGGCCGCTCCCCTACTACTTCAAAGCAGGCTATACAAAATCTGTCAATCAAAGGTTGAATGTTTTGACAAATTTGAACTACAGAAAAAATATGATGAAAAAAAAAATGAAGATTATCTAGAAAATGTTGAAAAATGTATCAGATCAAGGTATCTGAACAATAGGGTGACTGAGTAACAACTGTTTATTTCTCTATAGAAGTCTATGGGTATTTAGGCTTCTTGGAGCCAGCGGGTACATCCTGTATGGAACACCAGGAGGGAGGGGTCACTCAGTCCAGTTCTTATATACAGTCAATAGGCCTGACCCAGCTGGGCTCTCAGGACCGGTTTGTCATGGCTAGACGGTTTGAAACTTTCTCTTCATTTCTAGAAATTCAGCTGAACTGCTGATGCAAATCAGACTGAACACCTGTGCAGGTGTGCAGACAGGTTAGATATCTCATCATTCATGCGAACTGTAAAGTTACAACAAAAACAAGGACGTTGAGATGACCGTTTCCTTCTAACTGAACACAAATACAAACATGCTTAAATTGCACATGTGATGATAAAAGGACATCCTTTACTTCTGGTCTATACTGTAACTTGTCCTTTGGTCTTCGGAAGCAAACCGTCAATAAACTTCAGCTTATCCTAAATTCAGCTGCTGGCCTTTTTTACCAGAATCAAAAAGAAATGAACCAACAGTCCCCCACAGTCACCTACAATCCCCATTGGTCCCCAATGGTCCTCTACATTCCCCAACGGCCCCCTACATTCCCCAACGGTACCCTACATTCCCCAACGGTTTCCTACATTCCCCAAGGGTTCCCTACATTCCCCAACGGTTCCCTACATTCCCTAACGGTACCCTACAGTCCCCAACGGCCCCCTACATTCCCCAACGGTTCCCTACAGTCCCCAACGGCCCCCTACATTCCCCAACGGTTCCCTACAGTCCCCAACGGTTCCCTACATTCCCTAACGGTACCCTACAGTCCCCAACGGCCCCCTACATTCCCCAACGGTACCCTACAGTCCCCAACGGCCCCCTACATTCCCCAACGGTTCCCTACAGTCCCCAACGGTTTCCTACAGTCCCCAACGGTTCCCTACAGTCCCCAACGGTTTCCTACAGTCCCCAACGGTTCCCTACAGTCCCCAACGGTTCCCTACATTCCCCAACGGTTTCCTTAGAGTCCCCAACGGGCTGCCGTGGCGGTCAACCTCTGATCAGAAGATTGCAGGTTAGGTTCCCGCCCACGTGATGAAGTGTCCTTGGGCAAGACACTGAACCCCACCCTGCCTCTGGTGGAAGGTTGGCGTCAGTGTTCGGCAGCGGAGCCGCCACCAGTGTGTGAATGTGTGTGTGAATGTGTGTGTGAATGTGTGTGAATAGGTGAATGGGGCCGTGACTGTAAATTGATTTTGGCCTTGAAGAAGGTACAAAAACACTATATAAGTATATGCCATTTTACCATTTACGGTTGCCTACAGTCCCTTACAGCTCTGCAGTTTCCGTCACATCACAAATGTCCTCTTTGTCTGCCATTAAATGCAAAGTATGTTACGTGAAGCACGACAGGGTTTTGGGTGCAGTTAGTTTGTTTGTTGCTGCTGTCAGCAAGAATCCCAACTAGAACAACAAAGTTCTCTTAGGACAGGAACTTTATATTAATCCTAGTAAGCGGGAACGCTGGCACCGTCTCTTTGCGCAGACTAAATTATTAAAATGACCAGTAGGTGAAGGAAACCGGGAGCTAACCCTGAGAGGCGGTGAGCAGTTTCTGACCGGTTTAACTCTTCATCATCTTCAAAACTATGCCCACATCACTGGGATTTTAAAGGGGGCGACAACTGAAAGAAAGGGTCTCTGAGAGCTAAATAAACATGAATAAATATCGACTGGTCTCTTTTTTGTCCTGTGCGGGGATCCGTCGGAGATCTAAACAGCCTTGAACGCAGACACTTAGCTTACAGTCAAATTCAAACAAGCGCAAAACGCCTTTGCAGGTGGACATGTCAGCGACATCCCTGGTTAAGAGGAGAAGCCAACATGAAGAGGAGTCATGATGGAAGCGACGCGGATGCTGAGCGGCGGCGGCAGCGGCAGCGGCAGAGGCGGCGGCGCTCCTCCCGTTGGTTCCTTCCTACCTTGGCATCGCTGAGTTCCACCCGCAGGAAGATCTCGCCGTGGCGCTGAGCCCAGTACACGTGGGGGGTGAGGATCTGCATCTTCACTGTCCCGTTCCAGGTCCTGCTACATTCCACGAACCCCAGAACGCTGCTCCAAACTTCAAAGCGAGTCCCAGCAAAGCGCACACACCGCAACGCACCGCGCTCACACAGGACTTCCGGTCGAGGCTCGTTTTCAGTTTTTCACAATAAGAGCGCAACGTTATGGAGGCTAACATTGCATCCGGATTTCAGAGATTTGAATTCATTACATGTGTCCCTATCATCAGTGATTGAAGAAAAAAACTTTAGGCGACTGTGCCACCTTTTTGTTAAAAGAAAGAAAGACACAAAAGAAAATGTGAATCTTTTTTAAACCAGATTGAAGAGATGGCTTTTATATGTTTACATTGATATTTACGTAATTTGTGACCAAGTTATTACCCCGCAGTTTAAGTCATGGACTTAAAACCTGGATCACTGAACTAAGCTCCACGGGTCTCGAGAGTCCAATACCCGACGTTATTGAACGCACCACAGTCCTCGACCGCTTTCATTCTGGGAGGACTGCTTCCAGACGCGTTCAGGTAAAATCCCGTCATTTAGGCTTTTTTGTGTTGAGCCGAAAACTAATAAAGCAGTGGACAGAATCCCGTTAAAGCGGTTGATTCCAGCCTGAAACTTGACTTTTGAGAGTCGGATGGCATTGTTTGTGTGTGATTCCAGAACTACCGGGATAACACCGCCTCCGGTTTCAAAGTGCAACTCCCGGAAGATTGAACCGTTGGTGTGAAAGTTGACGGGGTGAAAGTTGACGGTGGAACAGACGGAGACGTTGGATCGACCCCAGCGCAGCATCGCCGCTCCTGTTTCTGTTTGAACGCTTTGACAGACTCTACGTCAGGCAGCGGAGCCGCAGAACAGAAGGAAGAAAAATGCATCACGGAAAAGAAGAGCAGGACCCCGCCGGTACCGGGACCTCTGTGGCCACAACCGCCGGCCACCGCAAGAACACCGCCGTTATTTACGTGACGTTTCTGATCCTCACTCTTGATCTGAGCATGATGTTTTTGCAGTTCTCCGTGACACCAGTAAGTATGTGACGTCATAAGGGAAAGCAGAAATGTCCGTGCAGGCAGTGAACTCCCCCAACGTACAGGGCTGATGTGAAGACGTTTTTTTTTTCTTTTTTTCTGGCAGCTTTTTAAATCAAACTCAGAACAGTTATATAACATTATGGGTGGACTCTTGTAGTTGTTAAATAATAGCCAAAATAAATCAAGCAAAGGCTTTGAAATGAAGCATTTAGTGTAGATAAGGCATCGACAGCACAGTCTTATTAGTCCTCAAAGAGGACAGAAAAGTTATCCAAGTCTAAAGATGTCTGAACTCATCCTTTTATTCAGATTTGCACAAGAAGATTTAATGAAGTAAAAGTGAATCATGAGGGGATTATGCTTAGTTTTCACTTCTAAGAAGGAAAAGTCAAAGATAAACCATCAAAGGTTATGATAATAGATCACATATATAAATGCAAAAAGGCTTACCTGCTGTCAGGTAATAATCCCAGACATTTAAATCATGTCATGATCCTTCTGTTCTGCTAGCATTCACAGGAAGATAACATGTTTCCATCTTTCTGTCCACAAAGATTTGTACTTTTGTCCTGCTTATTTGCTCCTTTCTGCTATAGGTTGCATATAAAATGAAATTCAATTCGATTTGATGGAATTTGTAGTTTAGATTTGAGTCAACAGACGAAACCTAAGAGAGAAACAAACGGCAGCAACGAACGAATTGTTTTTAGTGTCCTGTTAAAGTTGCTGAGGATTCTGGGAGTTTTTTCCACATGATCAGAGCATAGTAACTAGAGATGGAGCCGCTTTGGTCCCCCAGGTTGGACCGGCTGAGACCAGCCTTGGGCTGCTCAGCACAGGGTTTCATTTCTGGGAGGAGCATCCTCAGCAATGCTGATGAGCATCAGACGCTGGATGGCTGCATCAATCGTAGGCCGGATCGTAGGCCTTTTGTTCAGCTGCTGTACCCGCTTTGAGAGTCTCAAAAGCCAGACAGGCTTGATAGGACTCCATCTTCAGGTTGACTCCATCTCGACTTCTGGCGACCACCATTGGGTTTGTAGCTGGCCCAATAGGTACCTGAGACCCTAAAAGCACAGCTATGAACGTCTTTTTTTTTGTGGAGGTTCAGTGGAAAGACCCAAGTCTCCAGCCTTCCTCAGGTAAGGGTTAATGGCCGACAAAGCATTAACGCACGTCGCGCGTTAATTTCTGATACTGCATACTTCGTCTGCCATTATCCCGCTAATACCATGGTCACTTAAAAAAGAAATAAATATTCAACTTGTTTTTAGTCCTTTATTCTTGTTATTTTTTCAGTTTGGATCCCTTTTTCACAAACAGCAGACTATTTGTTGCGTGGTGCACCGCACTCGGATCACGTCCTTCTCCACCCTTTGCTGACTTCGAGTGCAGCGGCAAAGGAAAGTGATATCTATGCTGATGATCACGATGTGTTAAATGAAGCTAGGTTCAGAGAAAGTTCACCTCTGACTGCTTGTTTTTGTCCAGATGATGAATCTTCTTTCTCTTTCGGCTTTTCCCATCAGGGGTCACCACAGCGAATCATCCTTTTCCACCTCACTCTATCATGGACATCTTCTACCCTAACATTAGCCAACTTCATGTCTTCTGTTAAGACATCCATATATCTCCTCTTTGGCCGTCCTCTTGCCCTCCTGACAGGCAGCTCCATCTCCAACATCCTTCTACCAATATATCCACTATCCCTCCTCTGAACATGTCCAAACCATCTCAGTCTTGCTTCTCTGACTTTGTCGCTAACGCAGGCAACATGAGCCGTCCCTCTGATGTACTCGTTCCTTATCCTGTCTAACCTGGTCACTCCTAAGGAGAACCTCAACATCTTCATCTCCGCTACCTCCATTTCAGCCTCTTGTCTCTGTCTCACTGCTACCGTCTCTAACCCATAGAGCAGAGCTGGTCACACCACTGTCTTGTACACCTTTCCTTTGAGTCCTGCTGACACTCTTCTGTCACACAATACTCCTGACACTTTCCTCCACCCGCTCCAACCTGCCTGCACTCGCCTCTTCACCTCTTTTCCACACTCCCCATCACACTGAACTGTTGACCCCAAGTACTTAAACTCCTGCACCTTCTTCACCTCAGCCCCCTGTAACCTAACGCTTCTACCTTGATCCCTCTCGTTCAGACACATGTATTCTGTCTTACTACGACTGACCTTCATGCCTCTTCTTTCCAGAGCAAACCTCCACCTCTCTAGCTGTTCCTCCACCTGCTCTCTACTCTCACTGCAAATTACAATGTCATCCGCAAACATCATTGTCCATGGAGATTCCTGTCTTACCTCGTCTGTCAGCCTGTCCATCAGCATAGCAAACAAGAAGGGACTCAAAGCTGATCCTTGGTGTAGTCCCACCTCCACCTTGAACTCCTCTGTCTGACCTACAGCACATCTCACCACCGTCATACTTCTCTCATACATGTCCTGAACTACTCTGACATACTTCTCTGCCACTCCAGACGACCTCATACAGTACCACAGCTCCTCCCTCGGCACCCTGTCATACGCCTTCTCTAAATCTACGAACACACAATGCAGCTCCTTCTGACCATCTCTGTACTTTTCTAACAACATTCTCAAAGCAAATATGGCATCAGTGGTGCTCTTACGGGGCATGAAACCATACTGCTGCTCACAAATCTCCACCTTCTTCCTAAGCCTGGCTTCTACTACTCTTTCCCACAGCTTCATTGTGTGGCTCATCAACTTTATTCCTCTATAGTTGCTGCAGTTCTGCGTGTCACCCTTGTTCTTAAAGATCGGGACCAGAACGCTTCTCCTCCATTCCTCAGGCATCTTTTCACTCTGTAAAATCCTATTGAACAACTTCGTTAGAAATTCCACTGCTGTCTCTCCTAAGCACTTCCATACCTCCACAGGTACGTCATCAGGACCAACGGCCTATCCGCTCTACATCCTTTTCAGAGCCTTCCTAACCTCATCCTTTCCAATCTCTGCTACTTCCTGCTCCACAACAACCACATCTTCCTCCCTTCTTTCCCTGTTATTTTCCTCGTTCATCAGCTCCTCAAAATACTCCTTCCATCTTTTCTGTACACTCTCCTGGGTTGTTAGCACCTTTCCATCTCTGTCCTTAATCACCCTTATCTGTTGCACGCCCTTCCCATCTCTGTCTCTCTGTCTGGCTAGCCTGTACAAGTCCTTCTGTCCTTCCTTTGTGTCTAACCTGTCATATAGCTCATCGTAAGCTTTCTGTTTGGCCTTTGCCACCTCTCTCTTCACTCTACGCTGCGCTTCCTTGTACTCCTGTCTACCTTCCTCAGTCCTTTCAACATCCCACTTCCTTTTAGCCAACCTCTTCCTCTGGACGCATTCCTGTACTTCCCCATTCCACCACCAAGTGTCTTTACTGTCTTTCCTCTTTCCAGATGACACCCCTAGCACCTTCCTGCCTGTTTCCCTGATAATCTCTGCTGTAGTTTCCCAGTCACCTGGAAGCTCATCCTGACCACCCAGGACCTGTCTCAACTTCTGCCTAAATTCCTCACAAGTTTCTTCATTCTGTAGCTTCCACCACTTGGTCTTCTTTTCTGTTTTCCCTCTCTTCTTCTTCCTGACCTCCAGAATCATCTTACACACCACCATGCGGTGCTGTCTGGCTACACTCTCTCCCACCAACACTTTGCAGTCATTAACTTCTCTGAAATGACCTCGTCTACATAGGATGTAGTCCACCTGAGTACTCCTACCTCCACTTCTGTATGTCACTCTATGTTCCTCTTTCTTCTGGAAGTAAGTGTTGACTACAGCCATTTCCATCCTCTTTGCAAAGTCCACCACCATCTGTCCCTCCAGATTCCTTTCCTTCACACCTAAACCTGCCCATCACCCCCTCATCACCTCTGTTGCCCTCACCAACATGCCCATTAAAGTCTGCTCCAATAACAACTCTCTCTCCTCTGGGGATACTCTCTATGACCTCATCCAACTCACTCCAGAATCTCTCCTTCACTTCTAACTCACAGCCAACCTGTGGCGCATACCCACCGACTACATTCACCATCACCCCTTCAATTTCTAACTTTAGGCTCATCATCCTGTCTGAGACTCTTTTCACCTCTAGAACACTGTTTACAAACTCCCCCTTCAGAATCACTCCTACCCCGTTTCTCTTCCTATCAACACCATGATAGAACAGTTTGTATCCTCCTCCAATACCTCGTGCCTTGCTGCCCTTCCACCTTGTCTCCTGCACACACAGTACATCTACCTTCCTTCTCTCCATCATGTCTGCCAGCTCTCTGCCTTTCCCTGTCATTGTGCCAACGTTAAGAGTCCCTATTCTCAAACCTATGTTCCTGCCTTTTCCCTTCTCTCTCTGGCCACGGACCCTTATGCCTCCCCTCTTTCTTCGACCAACAGTAGTCAAATTTCCACCGACACCCTGTAGGTTAACAGCATCGGTGGCGGTCATTGTTAACCCGGGCCTCGACTGATCCGGTTTGTCTAAAATGTTGTGGATGATTCGCATGGGTTTTTTGGCAATTTTTACACTGGATGCCCTTCCTGACGCAACCCTCTCTATTTATCCGGGCTTGGGACCGGCACAGAAGTAACTGTCTTGCAACCCCTGGGGCTAGATTTCAGATGATGAAGACAAAGTTTGTTTTAAATAAGCCAGCGCAGTGATACAAAACATTTAGGCTGTGTGACCGGAACTACTTTTTTAGGTGTGCGGTTAACAGTATTTAATCCACACCCAGCAGCCAATCAGAATCGAGTATTCACCCGGACCGTGGTATGATACCTGGTTACAGATTCCTACAGATGTAGGAATTGAAGACACGTCTGCTAAGTCTTCATGGGCTTTTCTTCCACCAGCTAATCCAACTTACCAGCGGCTGAGGGGCAGAGGTAGAGCAGTCAACCTCTGATCAGAAGGTCGCAGGTTCATTTCCTGCCCTGCCCGCCCATGTGTCGAAGTGTCCTTGGGCAAGACACCGAACTCCACGTTGCTCCTGGTGGTTATAGGTTGGCGTCAGTGTTCAGCAGCGGAGCCGTCATTAGTGTGTGCATGGGTGGGACTGTAACTGTAAAGCACTTTTGGCCTTCTAAGGCGGTAGTAAAGCGCTATAAATGCTGTTTACCACCAGGTAGGGATTGGTTGAAAGCACTCCCCTCTTGTCTCCTGAGTGTCCCAGACTCATGGCCAAAGGTCAGATGACACAAACACAAGCCACAAGTCAGTCATTGACCTCCTGTCTAGGGTGTTCTGGTGCCATGTGCACTGCTGGACACCCTTATGCTCAAACATGGTGCTCATTAGGGACAAACTGGGGTTGGCGCTGACATCCAACATCACTCCCTTTCAAGAATCACTGTCTTTGCTCACGTTGGTGATGTAGTCTCCCTGTATAACAATAGAGCTCCCTGACCGGAAGCAGCTTTATTACTCCTGCATGAGACTCTAAACAGGCTGGGGGGCTAAGAGTCAACACACACCAGCCAGCAGCCTCCTACAATATACAACACAGTGGGAGATTCCAATTCTTTACAAGAAGTTTAAGTCCAAAGTGTTTGAGTGGAAGTGAGCCCAGCTATCTCTAGGTGGTACCACTCAGGCCCCCACACAAGCTGAGGCTCCAACCTTCTCAGTAAGCTGACATTTTATGTCCGATGGTTAGATTCCATTTCTGTGGATGGGGCCCTTCTCTTGGAGGAGGTGTGGCCCTGTGATCCCAACCCCGCGCCTGGCTCCAGCATGGGGCCGTGGTGACATCATTCCCAGAGATGCAGTGAACCTCGTTTTTAATGTTTCCAGAATTGGCATTTGAAGCAGCCTCAATTAATGTTTTTATTTTTTAAACTTTATTTTTAGTCCAGTCTAACTATTTTTAGACTTGTAGCAAAAATGTAATTTGAAATGAGGTCATTTTTTTGGGAGCAGAACTACTATTGTTGAAATGAAACTTTTCATGTTACATGAAAGGCTTCATTAGAAATGAAGAAACTTTCCATCTTTTCAAGAGTTTCGGTTTTACTTCCATAGGTTGACGTGTGTGATGCTGCATCTGATATGTTCATCTCTATTTGTTACAGTATTTGGCGAAGAAACTTGGCTTTGACACTTTATGGTTTGGTTATCTGCAAACTACAGTTGGAGTTGCTCAGCTGATTGGGGGTCCTGTGTTTGGAAGGTGAGGGCCTGTTTCCATGGATACGGTAATGACTGCTGCAGACGGTGACGTCTGCTGATCTTGTGTGGCGGCGAACATGTGACTGTTGTGTTTCTATCCTCAGGTTTGGAGACCTTTTTGGAGCACGAGCAGCCTTGACTCTCGTGTGTTCTGCAAATGTTGTTTTCTTTGTGCTGCTGGCATTAGCCAACCATCCCATTTTACTTTTCATTCACAAAATCCCCACCATCTTCATGCACATCGTGCCTGGTGAGCATCCTTCATGTTTCATGTAATTGAGGAAAACTCGGGTCTCAGGACATTTCCTTTTGATGCATCTAGTTTTTGCTGTACCTCTCCATTCTTATAGAAGACTTCTATTTGATTACATATCTCAGTATAATCTCTTATTTTTTGTTCTTTCTTATGCAAAGCTGCAGTGAAAAGTTGCCTATTCTTTAAGATTATGTAAAACAAAGAAAGTCATGGCGTACATGTGCTGTAGGCCTTAATCCCTTCTGCCCTTACGGGTGGATACGGGCTGCCTGCCGATGAAAAAGGGTCAAACCTGCACGGGGTACACAGGTGACCTGCAGGAAATATCAAGGTGAAGTCGGTGAGACGCAGACGAGCCGTATGGACGGTTCATTTTTGCCCCCCCCCCAATCCTGCGATCTGGGCAAGGCTCCTCTCAGTGCTGTCTGTGTGATACGTGAACAGTACTTTGTTAGAAATGGCAATCTATGAAAATTAGAGTGTAGTTTGTGTGGGCGTCCTGTAGGTGTTCTATGGGCACTTGTGTATCACGTGCACAGCCCGTGCGTGCCGCATTTGCACCCGGTCAGTAAGGAGCCAGTACTCACACCTTACCAATGACTAGAGTGAGGCAAAAGGACACTTTACAACAGCATCACCCGTAGGTCATAAGTGCGTTCAACTTCCATTAGCCTTACGATACACTTACCACACGCACCACAATGGTACGTTCCACTTTCATGATGTCCGTTGAGGTGGTCGTACGAGCCTTGAGGGAACGGCAGGACACGCCTGCGCTCCCCTTAAGATGCAGCCGCCCCTCTCTATGACCCGGACAACCCAAAAACAGGTCAACCCCGAACA
Source organism: Oryzias curvinotus (assembly GCA_023969325.1). NCBI lineage: Eukaryota > Metazoa > Chordata > Actinopteri > Beloniformes > Adrianichthyidae > Oryzias > Oryzias curvinotus. The sequence goes on from CM043708.1 coordinate 34,759,201, forward strand.
GGGTGCATAAAGATAAGGCTTTAGGTGTGGAAACGTAACTCATGTCATTTTCTAGTTTTCATTCTTTATTATCTATATACAGTTGAATAAAACCCTGTTTGGCCCCCAGATGCCTGGCTTTGATCTGACTGAGTTCCTGCTGTTCTGCTGTAACAGATAGGCGGGACTTCCCGCGGTCTCTTTCTGTCTGCAGCTTGTCAGATGGTCCTCACGGATCTCTCAGAGCCGGAGAAGCGAGCTGATGTCTTGTCAAAGACAGGCCTGTGTTTCGGCATCAGTCTGATCCTTGGCTCCACTTTAGGCGGGCAGTTAAATGCGCGCTTTGGGTGAGTGTATCGCCTTGTTGTTTATGTGTCTAATGTTGGTACAACAATACTTTGAAAGATGTGATACTGCCAGTTTGCCAACAAAATTCAATAGAATTATAATCTTGTTATCTCATTCTTATCTGGAAAGGACCAAAACGCTAAGTTTTTGTTTCAGACGCATGAAACTATAGAGCCTGGATGTAATTGACCCATTCATAAAGCATTTATACATCCATTGAGCTAGCTTTTAAAATGTGTTACTGAAGTTAGTAGTTTAAGGTCATGTACGGAAGATGAAATAAACCTAATTAACCTTTAATGCCTCTAACAGAAGGGAAGTCCATTTTGTAAAAATATAAAATGAAAAAAAATGTCTACATTTTTAAAAATGCTTCACTGAACAATGCAATGTCAAAAATGCGTTTCTGTTAACAAAGTTTAATTAGTGAAGGAAAGTAATTAATGATATAATGACTAAAATGCATGTGTGTTCTTTAAAATTTAGCTGGACACCACAATTACGCTGTTTTTATAGTCACTTAAGAAAAGTGTTCATACGGAGCCCCTGACCTGACATGGGTAAAAAAATAATTAAATCCTTACCACAAATTCATTGGTAACATGTGTCTAATACACAGTCCTGTACTGCAACCCCAACATGCCTTGAAAAAGCAAGTTTGTCAACTTTAAAATTAACAACCTTTTTGTCAACACATTAAATGAAAGCATCAAAAAGTAATAAAAATATACTTAAATGACCCAAACTAGCATGTTTGGATTGGCTTAGCACCCACAGCCTGATTTCTCTCCATTAAAATGTGATCACTAGCCTGTGAAAGAGGATTCCTCTCCATCCGATTATTTTCCTGTCATCACTTTTGCAGTTGATTGCAAAACATTGCCTCCCCTTCATGACTCTTTGTGTGTTCGGACCTCGTCATTCCTTCACTCGGCAAGACTCGATGCATAGTGATGGCGCATGTGTGTCACGTTGTGTGTCACGTGACGGCCAATCCAGTGATATATATCAATATATATAACTTCAGCTTTGAAATTTGGATTTCTTGGATTTGATAAAGAAACCTGAGAAGACGATGGAGATCCAGCAGGAATATAATTGAAAATGTGCTTCACTTTAGCAAAGACTATACTGACTTTGCCAGTGATTTATATCAGGCAAGACTCACCAAAAAGCTTCAGCAGCTACAGCTCCAAGTTATAAAGCAAATTTTAAATGTGTTTTAAAGAAGATCTATAGTCTTTAGCCCCAGACATTGCAAACAAAGGTTCAGTAAAAAATCCTTATATTTCTCTAAGCAGAATTGAAGAATTTAATGGATTCTGCTTAGATCTGGAACTACTAATTGGCTGAAAGGCTAAATAGTCCTTGTTGCTGTGCCTGGACAGCACTGGCAACCTGTCCAGAGCAAACCCCGCCTCTGTAGGTGGAGCTTTATCCAGCATCCCTGCTGGAGACCCTGGACAGGAGTTAGCAGGTACAGGTGATGGATCGAAATGGAAAAAACGACATGCCTGACAAATGAGTGGAGGTTAAAGGATCTGAGCACTTTGATCGCTTTCAGTCACTTTTTAATAAAAAATGACAAATACAAGCAACCTTTATAAAGTGCATCAATCTTTGTATTTGAGCTTTTTGTCAGACAGAAACGGTCATCTCCCACCCTCTGAGGTCCTCCAAAATAAAAGCAAGTTGTGTGTTTTCCAGCTAATGCTGCTTTTCTCCCACAGGGAATCGTTTACAGCATCTGTTGGTGCTGCAGTGAGTGCCTTCAATTTGCTTCTGGTTTTATGCTTCATCCCCAAATTTACAAAGACTGAGGCTCCTAGAAGCAGCAATAAAAGTAAGGCACTCCTCTGTACCGACATACCGATTCACATTGAGGCCGACGCCGCCCTGGAAAGTGTTAACGTGGCGTGAAACGCACTCGCTGACGGTTGGGTTGAATAGAAATCTGTCATGTGATTTTTAAATGTTGGTCCTTGTTTTTAGAGATGTGTAAAATTTTGACTTAAAGACTCAGACATTAGCTATTGGGAGCCATCCAAAGCAGTTCATTTAGTGAGGAGGAATGAGAAAGACACGCTTTCCATGAACTCGTGTGCTGGGATATCATTGTAGTGGGAAGGATATTGTTATAAGCTCAGACTAGAAAAGACTCTGCAGTTCCTTCCAAGATTTCCTTCGATTTCTCTGCAGCTGAGAACCAAAACCAGGGCGTCTTCAACGTCAGAGAGATCACTCGGCTCATGAAGTATCCACGGGTGATGCAGATCTTTCTCATCAAGGTGATTGGAGGTTTGCCAGCAGGTGAGATGGTAGTTCCAGGTGTTGCATGCAGGTGTTTCTTACAGACAGTCAACCGTCTAACTTCTCTCTTCTGAAGGGATATTTCAGGTCATGTTCTCCATCGTGTCAATGGACTTTTTCCAGCTGCAGCCAGAGGAGCACAGCTACCTGATGGCCTTTTTTGGGATTGTTCAGATGGTGAGGAAGAGTTGGTCTTCTGGAGGGCGGATTGCTTTCTGCAGCACCACTAAAAGCAGGTGTTTGTGCAGGTCATTCAGGGAGCTGTCATTGGTCGACTGGCAAACAGATTCCCTGAGAAGACGCTGCTGCTCTTGTCCATCGGGGTTGCTGCTCTGGTGGGCTTGGTTCAGGTGCGTAAATCACACACAGTCATTTTTCCTTTCCAACCAATGCATGCATGGGAAACAGGATTGCCCGTGCTGGCATTGCACCAGCAGCTGCTGGTTTAGTTGAAACGTTCTCATTGGCTGTGGTTTCTCAGGCCTGTGTGAGGAGCTCCTGAAAACTGAACGTAGGTGACAAAACTGAGGGTGTGTCTGTTTAGTTGAATGCAAGCGATTTCCTGTTGACACTGGTGTGGTGGGCGTGTCACTAGATAGCAGTGATTAGAAGTGGAGTTCACCTGTGAGTCGAGGGTGGAAACCTTTGGATGACCAATTTCAACATCCTCTTTGAAATCCCTTTATAAATCCTCCAATACTATTTACACCAGGGGTGGGCAAACTTTTCCACTAGTGGGCCACAAAAGGTTCTAACATGTGATAGAAGGGCCGGACCGGTAGCAGATCCGAGGAGTGTTTTGGTTATCCGGCTCATTAGAAAACTTGGAGAAACTTGCTGCGTTCATGTGGTGTTTGAATGATCTGAAGACTGAAGGACAACAAACCTTCCAACACCACATGGAGGAGCTCCATCACTGCCCATTTTTAAAACCCGCCTGAAAACCCATTTTTATGCTCTGGCTCTTAATTCAACATGAGACTTCTGTTATTGCTGTGTTGCTGTACTGGTTTTATTGTTTTTATCTCTCTATATTTAATCTTCTGTTTTAGTGTTTGTTTTCTTCATTTCACTTGTTCAGCACTTTGTGTCGGCTGCTGCTGATTGAAAGTGCTATCTAAATAAAGATGAGTTGAGCTGAGTTGAGCTAGAGCAGGGGTCCCCAAACGTTTTCTTCTGAGGGCCACAACTTGTGTCCTCTCTGATGAGTTTAATTTTAAACTTCTTTAGTCTTTCTTTTATTGTGAAGCACTTTGGTTGCTCTAAAGAAGTTGTGAAGTGATATATGAATCAGGTTTCATACATTTATGATCATTTACAGAAAATAAACAAAACTATAAAAAAAATATATAACTAACTAAAGTGGGTAAGATGAGCTGCGGCGTAGAAAGGGAAGACTGTCTTCTGTTGTATTTGACAGGGATTTTAGAGGGTTTCAGATCGGGACACAGACTGCAGGAGGTGGGAATAAAACGTCAGGTTCTATGCAGGTCTCCATCGTGTGGCCAGATAAAAAAAAAATAACACTGGGTCTCTGATATTGTTCAGGGGGGCGGACCATAGTTTTCCCACCCCCGATAGACAGTAAAAAGTAGGTTTCGTGTATACTGCCTCACTTTTACTATGGAATACGTATACTTGTGGACGGGGGCGCCGCTAGAGATTTAACAACATGAAAAGAATTTTAACAGGGCCCTTTAACACAGGCTTTTAGAAAACCAACTTCAAATGAGTTTATCTATGGCAAAAATATGATGAGTTATAAAGTCCATTGGAGTGAGGTAGGAATGATCTCCTGTAGCCTTAGCCTCTTGGAAAAGGTTCTCTGCTGACCGTCAAGTACAGGATGGAGAGGATGCTCAGGATTATCCATGATGGATACCAGCTTCTTCAAAGTCCTCCTCTCCATCACAGCTTTGAAGGTTTCCATTTTGCACCCGATTACAGAGACAACTCTTCTAATAAGCTTGTTATACAGTCAGTTATACATTCAGTTATACATTCAGTTATACATTCAGTTATAGAGTCAGTTATACAGTCAGTTATACATTAATTTATACATTCATTTATAGAGTCAGTTATACAGTCAGTTATACATTCATTAACGCGGCTCTTGAGAATTGTACGAGCCGTTGAGAGAGAACCATTCCAACAGTTGAATCTCCAAACGGTAGTTTTGCATTTGTTAAACTTTATTCTTCTTTTTATAGCTTTTCACTCCTGGTTCATTTGCGCTGAACCAGAGAGACATGGGAAAATATTTGTTGTTTTTGTTAACGCTTTTAAAAGAATTGCTAAAAAAGAAGGAAAAGGCCTTGACAGATGGCATGGATGAAGTCTGCTGCCATTGGCTACCCAAAATCTGTCAATCAAACACCCTAGATGTTAAAGTCAGCCCCACATGCTTTTACTGAGGCCTCTGATTGTTCAGTTTATAACTTGAATTACTTACCATAAAGAAAAAATATCTTTTTCAAAATTAGGTTGATTAAAATAAAAGTCTCAGTTTTACACAAACAAATCCTTTCATGGCTCTGATGGACAAAGACTGTCCAGTTTTGATCCCCTCATCATCCCATATGTGCAGAAAATCATTTATGTATATTACATTTAAGGTTGGCTCTACAATAGAGCTTCCAAGGCTCCGCAGTGCAGCAACCTTTTGAACCATCCTTCTCAAGAGCAGATCTGTTTAACATGCTTGTTCCTCCACTTTGGTGCTCTTGAGCAAGGCATGTGACCCAAACTCCTCCAATGGAGCCATTTCCAAATTGAACAGTTTTAATAATGTCCTCCAGTCCATCCTATGGGCCCCTTCAGTGTCTCCTGTCATGAGGACTCCACCCTTCATCACGTTCAAAACTTCTAATGATCATTTGTTTTCACTTTGAATGATGATCTGCTTGTTTTTTCAGCTTCCTCTCCTGGTTCATTCGTCTGCTTTCTGCTTTCTCTTTGTGAATAATCTGCCATGTTTTGGACAGTGAGTTTGAATAAAGTCGTTAGAAATGCCTCTTCCCTGTTGCAGACCTACATGGAGACGGTGTTCCAGCTCTGCATCTCCATCACTCTGATGATGTTCTCGCTGTCTGTGCTGAACGTCATCACGGACAGCATCCTCACCAAAAGTGTGCCGTCCTCCGATTCTGGTGAGCCCCTCCTCGCCGTCACATGTTGCGCGGTAAAGCTGCTAAACACGGCTGTGAAGGTGATGTGAGGAAGGACCAAATGAAGCTGGACCTGCTCTTAGGACTGGGGGCAGATCTGTGGCAGCAGAAATCTCACTAAATAGACGATTGTTGTAATGTGTTTGAACCCAATGCGGAGAGCTGTCATAGCAACTATTGATGACAACAGGAAGGGGTTGAACGTCCTCCTCTCTGTCTTCAGGAACCATGCTGGGACTGTGCGCATCCGTGCAATCCCTGATTCGCACCATCGGACCGACTGCTGGAGGCTTCCTGTACGTGAATTACGGCCTCTCCTCTCTGGGCCTTCTGCAGCTCTTTGTGAACGGAACCGTGTTTGTTTACCTGCTGTCCCGACGCCTCGGGAATTCAGCGAAAGATGACTGAAACCTGTTCTCCATGTCAACAGACGTTTGTTCTTTAATATGCAGGGCATTCAATCCAAAACGGAAATCAGATCAAATCATAGGAGTTTGTTTCAGTCTAATCTTCTGGTTTACAAGTGAACGCAGGCCAGACGTTGACCACTAGATGGCAGCACATTGTTGATTGTGGCTCCGCTTGAATCAGATTGCTGCTCTCAAGATTGAATTGGAAATGATATGGACTAAGCAAAACACATTCCTGAAACATTCTCAGATTTATTGTGAAATGAATTTTACTTGAAATGTTATTTTTGGTAAATCTCTTGAAAGTTTATTTCTGTAAATTTCAGTGTAAGTAAAGCTTTAAAGTGATGTGAAAGTCTGACCAACTCGTTCCAGATAACTGCAGCGTTGTCTTTAGGGTGTCCTCATCCTCCAGGGTCAGTCCCAAACGGCAGTTTCTAGAACACTTGGCTGTAATTTCAAGATAACTATGTTTTATAGACATTTGTTGGACAAAAATGTCAACCTATAATCCGTCTTTAAACCATTGTTTTCTTTGTGGAAAATATAATGCCAAGTTTTCTCCTATTTTTCAGTTTATGATCATTTCTGACTTCTTCCAAACAGAACATTTGAGATTATTTGTTATCATTACTTAAAGTAATCTCTTTTCTTATAACATGACCACTTAGAGTTGGAATGAGCAACTTGACTGCTGGTTTTATGTTTGATGGCAGCCAGACGTGAAGAGCGATTGACGATCCAAACGTGTCAGTTCACATCTCACTGGGCTGGAAAGAGCAGCGATTCTAAAGTGATAACTCTACTCTCAATGCGTACAGTGAAGATGATGCACGTTTCAGTCCAAGAAATGAAGATGAAGGTCTTTCTAATAAAGGCTGGATACCTGAAGCCTGAGGGTCAAAGAAGGCTGAGGTTCAAGTGCACCGAAAGGCTGGTCAGAAGGTTCCAGGTTTCAGACCCTGGCTTCTTCCCACAATTTGGATCATCCGCTCCCCAAATCCAGGCCTCGAGGACCGGTGTCCTACATGTTTTCCAATCAAGCTGCCATTGAAGCTCCTTGTTGGCTAAACACACCTGATCCAGGTAATCAGCAGCAGATGAAGCAGGTTTCTGGAAAACCAGCAGGACGCCAGCCCTCCAGGCCTGGATGCAGGGAGCCCTGCTGTAAAGGTTCATAGATGATTCCAGAGTTTTATCAATGTTTCTATAATCAAATATGTCATTTTTAAAAATCATCTTTTACTGATTTGCACAGGTGGTTTGATTTGATTTTGAGTTATTTGTTGGATACAGGGACAGCACATATTAATAAAAGTTCCTGTCCAAATGGCAGAGTTAGCCAAAGGGCTATTTTTCATCTGCAGTCCCTATAGATGTTAAAATCACCCTAAAAGATGAAAATAAAATAACAAATTTACATAACATTACGTACATATACTAAACCATACATTCTGTAAAATTAGCAGTTAATCTAAAAATAAATTGGCAATAAAACAATCCAAAACCAGAAAAATGTATGAACATAAACACATACAAGACAAGATGGTTGCAGGGAATCAGTGAGAGGAGGTTCACTCACTGTTGACACCTCTGACTGTCAATGAGCCATTTCTTTAACTGTGTTTTACATAAATTAAAGGGTTTTGGCAGAGATTTTTACACCGGATGTCCTTCCTGACATAACTCTGTACATTGTCCGGGCCGGGGACCGGCACAGGGAGACCCAGAATGGGGCCCCCTTGTGGCTACACAATGTCCTCCCCAAGGACCCTCACTAGATGAAGCTCAATGCTCCCATGTCCCAGTTCACGCAGCCAACAGAGCCATCCAGCCGTTTACAACATTTGTACTCTATAAAGTATTTTTTATGACAAAAAGAAGTACTTCATGTTAATAAATACTATGAAATCCTGTCCCTGCAGCAGATATTTGTTGCTGTAATCACAGTCCCATTCTCACTGATCACAGTAGCACCAACCAATAACCCACCAGGAGCGATGTGGGATTTAGTGCTTAAGGACACTTCGACACATGAGAGGGCAGGACTCAGACGATCAGAGGTTGACCACTCTGTCAGGGCTCTGACTTTTTCCTTTAAACAGAAGAACCACACAGGAGATGAGACTTCTGCTAGACTTCTGCAGAAGGAGAATCGGTCTGTCACAGCACAAACCGTCACAGAGGAGTTCTGCCTTCCCATTGGATCCAGTCTGGTTCTCTTGGTGGCCGGGGTTGACCACATGAAAGTGGGTCCTTCAATCTAGCAGAACAGGAACATCATATCTTGTATAGTCAGAACTTTTCACGTCATTGTTTTCTTACTGAAAGATAGAACTGAGACGATCATATTAAGGTGATAACTACATAACCCTAACACTACAATTCAATTCAATTCAATTCAATTTTATTTGTATAGCCCAAAATCACAACAACAGTCGTCTCGATGGGCTTTGAAGTAAAACATGAACTCAAAAGGATCATGAATACAAAGAGTCAATAGGAAAATACTAAAATAAACTAACAAACTGACTAAGCTATACTGGCATCCCTGCCCTTAGACCCCCCTTCACGGTAAGGAAAAACTCCTAAAAAACCGGATTCCGGAAAAAAATGAAGAAACCTCAGGGGTGCCCACATGAAGGAGGGATCCTCCCCCAGGACGGACAGGCGATTTACCAGAACTCTAGAGAAGAATTAACTTATCTAACTCTACATCTACATATTTAAAGTCCAGCAGACGAGCTTCATCCAGCCGGGGTTGGGGACAGTCAGGGGCGCGAGTCGAGCCGGAGACAGGAACCACAGCCAGGTGTAGGAGCAGGAGCAGAGAGGAGGTACACGGTCAGGAACAGGAGCACGGATGAGCCAACTGGAATCTGGAAGCACTCCCACTCCCCAGGAGGGGAGAGGGATAGAGGGACAATACATGAATCGTACTGCACCAAACAGAGGCATGGAGAACTAAATGATGAATGATGATCAAAAATAGAGAAGAGAGGAAGAGTAGAGGTAGATGAGAATAGAGGACAGAGCCCCAGTGCACCATAGTTACCCCAGCTTCAACTTCTAGCAGCCTTTTAAAATAATAGTTATTGTTATTAAGTTTAATTTAAACAATTAACATTAAGTTAAATAATCTCTGAATACTAACTAGTCTGACAATAATCCTGTCCACAGAGGAATGTTTTCAGTCTAACTTTGAATGTAGAAACTGAATCTGCCTCTCTTCCATGAGCTGGGAGTTTATTCCATAAGACAGGGGCTTGGTGGCTAAACGCTCTACCTCCAACTGTACTTTGACTCATTCTAGGAACCACAAGCAGTCCTGCATTTAGTGAGTGAAGTGTTCTGATTGGATGGTAAGGGACTATGAGGTCATTAATGTAGGACGGGGCCATTCCATGTAACGCCTTATAGGTTAACAGGAGGATCTTGAACTTGATTCTAGAATCAACTGGGATCCAATGGAGCGAAACTAACACAGGAGTGATGTGATCTCTTCTGCTAGTTCCTGCTAACAATCTAGCTGCTGCGTTCTGAACAAGCTGGAGACTTCTTAAGGAACTCTTAGGACACGCTGCTAACAAAGAGTTACAGTAATCCAGTCTAGACGTAACAAATGCATGGATGAGTTTTTCAGCATCACTCTTAGAAAGTAGATTTCTGATCTTAGCAATGTTCCGCAGGTGAAAAAATGCAGTTCTACACGCCTGAGATATGTGAGCCTTAAATGATAAATCCTGGTCAAATAAAACCCCAAGGTTTCTAACTGTGGAATTGGGGGCTATACTTCCACCATCCAGGGAGACTATCTGAGCAGACAGAGCATCTCTCAGGTTTTTAGGACCTAGTACAATGACCTCTGTTTTTTCTGGGTTCAACAATGAAAATGAAAATTAACATAACAATGAAAATTAATGCTGTGTTTCCTGATTATGTTCCCTAGGGGTAGCATATAAAGCGTAAACAGGATGGGTCCTAAGACTGAGCCCTGTGGGACTCCGTAGTTAACTCGAGTGTACTGAGAGGAATGTCCATTTACATTAACGAACTGATACCTATCTGACAGATAGGATTTAAACCACTGGAGAGCAGATCCTCTGATCCCTATGTCATGCTCTAATCTATGGAGTAAAATACTGTGGTCCATAGTGTCAAAAGCTGCACTGAGGTCTAACAGGACCAGAATAGAAAGTAGTCCCTTTTCTGAAGCCGATAACAAGTCATTAGAGACTCTAACTAGTGCAGTTTCCGTACTGTGGTGGGGTCTACCACGGCAGCCCTAATTGGCTCAGATTCCATCAGTGTAACTTGTCATTAAACAATTCACATGAACAAGGAGAGGTTTGCTTTTGAATTTTACGCTCTGTGTAAAATAGACGAGATACATTTTCTGTCCTGATGAATGCTGACAGCTAAAGTATGGTCAAAGGTTCAAGGCCATGCAGGAGCTGATGTCTTTTTAGATGGATTTGTTTCATGAAATAAAAGGTTGTAGCAGACATGTGAACTGCTGTCAGAGTGTCTTACCGGATATTTCAAAATAAGGTTTATCTGCGTTTGACGTTCACTCACAGACCCCGTGAATGATTGAGGTACCATCAAACCTGCTGGCAGCTTCCGGTTGTAGCTCAGAGTCACTGGTTTCATTTAGTACTCGTCTTCAGAGTTTTCTGTCTCTTTACCTCAGCGCTGACCGGTCTGGATCAGAAGTACAAAGAACTGTCTGTACTTTGTGGTTTCTGGGTGGGGTAAGGTGAGGCCTTCTCCACCAGGTGGATGTGAAAAGGGACTGACGGACTTCTCTCTTTTGATCACAAACAAACAAAATCACAAACAAGCAAAACAATCAGTTCATGTGCTCCTTTGACCATTGCAAAACAGAAGGAAAAAAGAAAAGAAAATAATTGCCAGTTACATTCTATTCAATATGTATTTACAGGCCGTCCAAACAGGGCATAAAGAGAAGAAAAGCAAGAAAAAGCTTCTGACATGGGGATTTTTTTCCATGTGGATGACAGATAGCATATTAGCGAGCCACACTGTAAAGTGGGGAGAAGCCGTAGATTTCAACTCTCGCAAATTTCGTTTTTTTGTTGTCATCAACCCAAGTTTTAGTGGCTGCTGCATCACAGTCTGTACAGACGTATGCAGCCAAAAATGGCGAGCTCTGCATTGGGTGGAACAAAGCAACCATAGGCTTTGGAATACCAGACAAATATACTGTTCCAGAAGCCAGCCAATGAGGGACAAGGCCAAAAAGCATGAGCCACTGTGCCTTCAGATGTTTTACATTTCTCACAAATGGGAGTAACTGAAGGATATATTTTGTGCAATCGTACTTTGGAGTAGTGGAGGCAATGGATGATTTGAAATGGAATCAGTTGGTGTCTGCTGACAACAGAACCAGAGTGAATCTTAATAAACACTTTCCCCACATTGATTCTGAGATTTCTATGCCCAACTCCTCACTCCAAGCATCTTTCATATTTATTACTCATGTTTAAACGAGGCTTACACAGATAAAAGCACTGGTGCCGGCCTCTGCACGACTGCAGAAGCGGTTGCTTTAGTCTTAGTTGGCAGGTTTTGGCAAGCTGTTAAGACGGACTGCGCCTTTAATGTGATCAGCCTTCTCAGAGGGAATCCTATCATCTGACTCTCATCCTGCACGGGTCATCAGGCTCAGGAGCCCGAGCCCTTCAGAAAGCCATGTTTGATATCAACAGAAATCCTCCAGGAGGCTCCGCCCCCTCCCCCCAGCTCCATTCTCAGCATCGGTCTCGTCATCTTTGATTTCACTAAATATTCTGTTGGACCACAAATCAAACGGGGAGACTTCTTTACACTGATTCTAATCAAAGTATTTCAAAACAAACCGCTTTGGTCCTTTTAACCCCTTTGATGCTAAAAAAGCTTGTCCGTCCTGGGGGAGGATCCCTCCGTCATGTGGGCACCCCTGAGGTTTCTTCATTTTTTTCCGGAATCCGTTTTTTTAGGAGTTTTTCCGTACCGCGAAGGGGGGTCTAAGGGCAGGGATGCCAGTATAGCTTAGTCAGTTTGTTAGTTTATTTTAGTATTTTCCTATTGACTCTTGTATTCATGATCCTTTTGAGTTCATGTTTTACTTCAAAGCCCATCGAGACGACTGTTGTTGTGATTTTGGGCTATACAAATAAAATTGAATTGAATTGAATTGAATTGAATTGAATTAAAAGCAAAGTTTTTTCAGAGTCTTAACATTTCCTAGTACTTCTCCTGTTTTTGATATTTTCAAAATAAAAGCAGATGTGGTAGCTCGGACGTTTCTGATCACACAGATAAAATGCCTCAACTTCTACTTTGAACTTTATTTGCTTCTTTAGTTACAGTTACAAATAGCGATATAAAATAAACTACATAACTAAGAGGATAAGTTCTGGTCAACAGGACTCAATGCTGATTTCCTGGGTTGTTATTTATCTTTTAGTGACAACGTGAAAAGAAGCGTTGTTTGTTGACCATCTTCATCCAGAGTCTTCATCAGCGTCTGCAGGTTGCTTGGACCCCCAGCAGCATTGAATGCTTGTTCCTTTCGGTAACTCCAGCCTCTCTGACTGACACATTATCCTCCTCAGTCACATTTTTACTTTGATCGTTCAAAATGACTAAACGTGGGGGCGTTTGTGTGGAAATGGCTTCATGATCCTCAGCTCAACAGGAAGTGGGGCCACGGGTTGTTCCAGTCCTGGTCAACGCCTGACTCAGAGGTTGGAAGGCGCTGAGGATGGGTTGGATGGAGGAGTGACACCATATCGGTGCGACCGCGGGGGGCAGCACTGACCACCGAAGGGGGTGCTTTGTTACACCCACTCTTTGAAGCCGAGGGAGGGCGGACAAAGGTGCTGTTAACGCTCCTGACAGGGATCTTTGGGTCCTCTGAAAGTTTAATGTGATTCTGCAAGCGACCCACCCTCACTGAGGTCAGAGATGAACACAGCTCCGCTATGGCCCAAGGTTGTGGGTAGGAAACTAAATGCCTGTTGGGGGGCCACCAGGCCTGTGTCCTCCCCTGTGGCATTGATAATGAGGCATCTTTCCCCACATGCAGCCTGAAGAGGCCAGGCTCACTGTCGCTCTTTAAAAGCATGCCAGCGGCCCGACCTGAAGCCGAGGAGCCTGAATGTTTCATGACTTTCTTACCGGGTGGAAACGCACTCATATGTGAACGTCGACATGTAAACGTCATGCTTTCCCACAGGAGAATCCCCTTCCTCTGGTGCAGTAACCACGACCAAATGTCATGCTTGATATGAAGCAGAGCAAGCTAACCAGTGACACCAGGTTTTTATAGCCAGAACCCCGCCCCGCCCCCACTGAGCTGGAGGGGTTGGCAGCAGCAATGAAAGGTGATCTTGTAGGGTTTTGTCTTGGTGTTATCAGGCAGCGACATCATCAATCATGATGGAGGGAATTACAGTGGGTAACAATGGGAGATAAGATAATGAGTGGGGCCACGGGGACCTGGGGAGGGACAGCTCGAGTTCCCATCCTGATTACTTAGCAGCAGCAGCCCGATGGGTCCAAGCAGTCACGACGCTGCTTTGACCCTCCGAGCCACTGATTTACCATACGGTCCAACCTTTTGGACTCTTACAGCGTCCACGTGGAAATGGAGGGAAACCAAACGGGACTGGATCCGTTTTCTGTGGAGTTTTACAAAGACTGCATTTCAGCAGAGCAAACGGCTCTGGAGGTCAGAGAGGTCAAGGGTGTGGGGAAGATACCAAACTTCACAGATCTGCTGGTTTGCAGCAGCGAGACCCCCCTCCCCCTCCCCCCTTTTCATGAGAACTCTTCCTGTTGCAAACCCGCTGTGGTACATTTAGAAATCCTTCTCACACGTATCATACATGATCTCTACGAGACCTCTATCCTGTTAGCGTGATCCAAACGTTCCTTAAAAACCAATAGTTATAGATGTTGGTCCATGTTTCTGCCCTGTACTTCATCATCATTCCACTAGGGGCAGCAGAAGGCATTTCCTGCTCGTTTCCACATGGCTGCTTCCATGCCGTTTCAAAAAGACCTGGAGAAAACAGCTCATCCGTAGTTATTCAGTTTATAAAATGACTACATTCTGTGTTGAAGAAAGCTAAATGTCTAGATAATATCTGTATAAACTTGAGGATAATGCCCAACGAGGTGTGCATTATCACAAACAATGGACGATGTGATGATGGATTCCATATCACTTTTAATAAACGTACATCACAAAGTGCTCCAGAAGCTAGCAAAAAACTAAAAATACATCAAAACAAACAAAAGCCAGATTGTGTTAAAGTTTTCTTTTTTCTATTTTATTTTAAGACATACAAAACTAAACATTCAATTCTTAAAAACAGTTTTTCATAGTCTTTCTTTGAGACTTTAAGTTTAAATTTAGGTTTACACATAATTGATTTAGTGTTTGAGGCTTCTGCCCCTCAAAAACCACAGTCATCTCCTTTTTCTAGTTTGCTAGCAGTTCCAGATTATCGTCTCCACACCAGAGGGGTTTTCTGCGCTCAGTGTTTCCATATAATACCTGCAGAGTAATCTGAGTAGGACACGGCGGTCTGAAGAGAGCATCAAAAAGACATGTCATTCATCTTCTAGGCCATTATGTCCCTTTTGGGGTCACGGGGCTGCTGGAGCCTATCCCAGCCTCTGATACCCGTCGTCCTGGACGGGTCACCATTCTGCCACAATCACACCCCCATACACACTCACATTCACACCTATGGACAATTCAGAGTAACCAACAGCCGGGACTTGAACCTTGCTGTGAGGCAAGAGTACCACTGCGCCACCGTGCAGCATAGCGTTGGGGTCAGGATTGTTTTTATCATTCTTGTAGTTGTGCTTCCAGTTTGAAACATTTCTGGTTTTTACTTTAATCTCTGTTGTTCTACAAAATGTGATCAAATGAGGAAATATTCCAGCACAGATGTAACACTCTATGCAGTCAGAAAGCCTCACTTGCATTATGCTACGGTGCAGCGTGTCTCTCTGGCTCCAAAGACTGACACTATCTGGACAGTTGACCTGTCCTGCTGGTAAAGTCTTTCTTCCGTCCTTTGCTTCGATCAGCAGTCGGGTTGCTGTCTGCAGGTGAGCATCACGTGTGCAGAGCGTGAGCTGCAGAGCGTGAGCTGCAGAGCGTGAGCTGCAGGGACTGCGTCCTGTCTGCAGGCCGGCGGCCCTTCCTGGGCGGGAATGGACGTGCTGGTGTGTGCGTGAACCCCGCTGAGCCCGTCCACACTCTCACTGCTGGACATGTGCGGCGGCTCCTTAATCCCCGCTGACGCCTCTGCAGCGGCGTCCTGCACGACTAGAGATGAGCAGAGCGCTGACCTCAGAGGGCGTCAGACAGGATCTGCTCCATGAAACCACACACATGGAAGCTGCATGTTAGCTGATTAATTTATGGGATGGCAGCTATGGTGGATCACACTTATGGAAATTCATTGTTTACTCAGGATTAGGACAGTTGAGGATTTAGGCGGGTAGGGTTTTTCAAACAATACCATGTTGATCATTTTAATTATAAATGAGCCGATTAGAAAAAAATACAGTTGAAGGCGGGAAAAGTGTGCCAGGCGGAGCTTCTGCTTGAATGAAAAGCTGTAAGCTCTGCATGTTGTTGATGACTCATGGAGCAGCATCTGCAGAAATAAATCTGTCCTTTATTGGTGGTAATTAAACCGGGCATGACGTAACCCAGGAGGTGGGCTGCTAATCGGCATGTCAAAAACCTAAAAGACAAAATAAATACATGAACCAATCACATCAAACTTTCTCCTGGTACCATTGCTTGCATAGCTACCAACTGTCATTCAAAAAGTCAACTTTGTCAAAATTACAAGAAAAAAAACACTTTAAATATTCGAATTTCTGTGTAATGATTCTGTAGTAGATTCTGGAGTTTCACATTTTGATGGACAGACATGTAAGTATGTCCACAGTGAAGAAAATGATTCACCTGTCACAGGTTCTACAAGTTTGTCCCACTTAAAAAGATTTAAAAAAAAGTCTGTAATGTTCAACAGGTTCCTAGAAACACTTCAACTGTTGGAGACAGAATGCAAAAAGGAAACCAAGAAATCACATTGTTTGATTTTTAAAGAGTGTATTTATACAATACTGCAGAAAATAAATATTTGGCTTCAACAAACCAGAATTCTCTTACTCACTGACCCGTTTCTTCGTCTTTAAGAAGCTCTTCTAACCCCGCCCTAGTTACCTGTGTAAATGTCACCTGTTTGAACCGGTTATCTGTATAAAGACACCTGTCCACACCCTTAAACAGTCCTCCAGCCTCTCCCCTGCTGTCAAAGGACACCAGGGTCAAGATTGTAGAGCCCTCGCTACAACTCGCCAAGACTGCACCCGCTACGACTGCACCCGCTACGACTGCACCCGCTACGACTGCACCCGCCACGACTGCACCCGCCACGACTGCACCCGCTACAACTGCACCCGCTACGACTGCACCGCCACGACTGCACCCACTACGACTGCACCCACTACGACTGCACCCGCTACGCTGCACCCGCCACGACTGCACCCGCCACGACTGCACGCACTACGACTGCAACCACTACGACTGCACCCGCTACGACTGCACCCGCCACGACTGCACCCGCTACGACTGCACCCGCTACGACTGCACCCGCTACGACTGCACCCGCCACGACTGCACCCGCCACGACTGCACCCGCTACAACTGCACCCGCTACGACTGCACCCGCCACGACTGCACCCACTACGACTGCACCCACTACGACTGCACCCGCTACGACTGCACCCGCCACGAACCTGCACCCTCCCACGGACCTGCACCCGCTACGACTGTACACCGCCCACAACTGCACCCGCTACTACTGCACCCGCCCACAACTGCACCCGCTACAACTGCACCCGCCACGACTGCACCGCCACGACTGCACCCGCCACGAACTGCACCCCGCCACGACTGCACCCGCCACACTGCACCGCTACGACTGCACCCGCCACGACTGCACCCGCTACGACTGCACCCGCCTACGACTGCACCCGCCCACAACTGCACCCGCCTACAACTGCACCCGCTACGACTGCACCCGCAACGCTGCACTCGCTACGACTGCACCCGCCATGACTGCACCCGCAACGACTGCACCCCCTACGACTGCACCCGCCACAACTGCACCCACTACGACTGCACCCGCCACAACTGCACCCACTACGACTGCACACGCAACGACTTCACCCGCCACGACTGCACCCGCTACGACTGCACCCGCTACGACTGCACCCGCTACGACTGCACCCGCCACGACTGCACCCGCTACGACTGCACCCGCCACAACTGCACCCGCTACGACTGCACTCGCTACGACTGCACTCACTACGACTGCACTCGCTACAACTGCACCCACTACGACTGCACCCGCCACAACTGCACCCACTACGACTGCACACGCAACGACTTCACCCGCCACGACTGCACCCGCTACGACTGCACCCGCTACGACTGCACCCGCTACGACTGCACCCGCCACGACTGCACCCGCTACGACTGCACCCGCCACAACTGCACCCGCTACGACTGCACTCGCTACGACTGCACTCGCTCCGACTGCACCCGCTACGACTGCACTCGCTCCGACTGCACTCACAACGACTGCACCCGCTACAACTGCACCCGCCACGACTGCACCCGCCACAACTGCACCCACTACGACTGCACTCGCTACGACTGCACCCGCTACGACTGCACCCGCTACGACTGCGCCCGCTACGACTGCACCCGCTACGACTGCACCCGCCACGACTGCACCCGCTACGACGGCACCCGCCACAACTGCACCCGCTACGACTGCACTCGCTACGACTGCACCCGCTACGACTGCACCCGCTACGACTGCACCCACCATGACTGCACCCGCTATGACTGCACCCGCAACGACTGCACCCGCTACAACTGCATCCGCAACGACTGCACTCGCTACAAACTGCATCCGCTACGACTGCACCCGCTACGACTGCACCCGCTACGACTGCACCCGCTACGACTGCACCCGCTACGACTGCACCACTACGACTGCACCCGCTACGACTGCACCGCTACGACTGCACCCGCTATGACTGCACCCGCAACGACTGCACCCGCTACAACTGCATCCGCAACGACTGCACTCGCTACAACTGCATCCGCTACGACTGCACCCGCTACGACTGCACCCGCTACGACTGCACCCGCTACGACTGCACCCGCTACGACTGCACCCACTACGACTGCACACGCAACGACTGCACCCGCCACGACTGCACCCGCCACAACTGCACCCGCCACGACTGCACCCGCCACGACTGCACCCGCCATGACTGCACCCGCAACGACTGCACACGCAACGACTGCACCCGCTACGACTGCACCCGCCACAACTGCACCGCAACGACTGCACCCGCTACGACTGCACCCGCTACGACTGCACCCGCCACAACTGCACCCGCTACGACTGCACTCGCTACGACTGCACCCGCTATGACTGCACCCGCAACGACTGCACCCGCTAGGACTGCACCCGCAACGACTGCATCCGCTACGACTGCACCCGCAACGACTGCATCCGCTACGACTGCATCCGCTACGACTGCACCCGCTACGACTGCACCCGCTACGACTGCACCCGCAACGACTGCACCCGCTACGACTGCACCCGCTACGACTGCACCCGCAACGACTGCACCTGCTACGACTGCACCCGCTACGACTGCACCCGCAAAGACTGCACCCGCTACGACTGCACCCGCAACGATTGCCCCCGCTACGACTGTACCCGCTACGACTGCACCCGCCACGACTGCACCCGCTACGACTGCAACCGCTACGACTGCAACCGCTACGACTGTCCCCCCTACGACTGCCCCCGCTAAGACTGCACCCGTCTGCCTGGCAGCCAACCGCCTGCGCCAGCAAAGCCAGAGCCGCTCGCTACACGGCCCACCGGGGCAAGAGTTTAAAGTTTGCTCTTCCACATTGACCTAAGAGGTAAAAAATAAAACCAAGGGACCTGATTTATAAGTATTGTCTTGACGAAAATAAAAAAATATCATAAGGTTCTGGAGGCCTGAGCAGGCCGGCTCCCCATCCTTCAGCGGGTCTCTGTCTGGCCGACAGCTCGCCTCCCGGGAGCCGGCACAGTGATGGTGTGTGAGGGAAACCTTGATGTGACGTCAGACTGGATCTGTGAGCACAGACAGCGATGTTAGCTACAGAGCAGAGAACAGCTCTGAGAGAACTGCGTGAGGATTTTCTGATAAAACCCCTGCATTCTCCAGAAACGCTGCTGTACTTAACAGAATCCTTGAATAAAATGAACAGCAGGCTCCAAACCTTTGTACGGTCCCCAACCTCAAGGCCGGTCCGCTGAAGAAATATACTGTACTCATTTCATTATGAGTCTGAACCATCTTTTATTTTGGAAGATGACCAGATCCAGGCGTTAAATTAGTCCTGCAGGGGGTAAAACCCCCCCAGCTGTGTCTTTTTCATGCTCCCCCCATGGTCCGCGGTCATAGAAGGGCTGGGTGTTTTTTGCTGGGTCTGGCGGTTTTCAGATGACTTTTGTGCTGGAAAACTGTGACAATATCTGGCAACACTGTTAGTGTCGTCTGCAGATGGGGAAGATTGACTTTATCCCAGAAGTGTTCTGAATCATTCATTCCACTGAGATGTTACCGGCCCGGCTGGGCAACGGTACAGTGATCATCACTGTTGTCTCATAGCAACAAAACCTTGGTTCAAATCCAGGCTGGGTCCTCTCTGTGTGGAGTTTGGATGTTCTCCTCATGCAGGCTGAGTTTGTTTGTTTTTCAGGAGCTCTGGCTTCTTCCCACAGTCCAAAACATACCAATGCCCACAGAATGTGGCCCTGCAATACGATTTGATCGGTTATATTGGTTTATTTATAGCATTAACTGCAGACGACAAAAAAATCACAGATGTATCAAACTGATTAAAAATAAAGCAAAATGTAAGAAGATGCCATCCTCTTTACAGCGTAATTACTTATGATCATGAATAAAGATTTTTGCAGTAATGCGCACAATACCCACTTGACAGGACAGCAGTCTGTCAAGAGTACCTCTGTCTAATTATCTCCAGAATCTCTTCCAGCGTGACAGGGTTGCTGGTGCCAACCCAGCTACTGTTGGGCAAAGAGTACACACTGAATAGGTTTCCAGTCTGTCACAGGGCCACACAAACACACCCAGACACAATTCAGAGATGCCAGTTAACCCATGAAACATGTTTCTGGACAGCGGAAGGAAGTTGGAGAAAACCCACACATGTATAGGGAGAACATGCAAACTTCACACAGAGAGGTCACCAGCTGGGATTCCAACTGTAAGACGAAAGAGCTAACCACTACACCACTGTGCAGCTTTTTCGTCCACAAATAACAAGTCATTACAAATATCTACAATCCAGGAAGTAGCAAATACTTTGACTAATATCTAGCTGGGGGTTACATGGTCTCAGAAACTTACATCAAAACAACAATCGGACATTTTTATAAGCAACTTCATGTGAGAGCAGAATTTTCATTTAGAGGCCTAGTTACCTGTGTAAATGTCACCTGTTTGAACCGGTTATCTGTATAAAGACACCTGTCCACACCCTTAAACAGTCCTCCAGCCTCTCCCCTGCTGTCAAAGGACACCAGGGTCAAGATTGTAGAGCCCTCGCTACGACTGCACCCGCCACGACTGCACCCGCTACAACTGCACCCGCTACGACTGCACCCGCCACGACTGCACCCACTACGACTGCACCCACTACGACTGCACCCACTACGACTGCACCCGCCACGACTGCACCCGCCACAACTGCACCCGCTACGACTGCACCCGCCACAACTGCACCCGCTACGACTGCACCCGCCACAACTGCACCCGCCACGACTGCACCCGCCACGACTGCACCCGCAACGACTGCACCCACTACGACTGCACCCACTACGACTGCACCCGCCACGACTGCACCCGCCACGACTGCACCCGCTACGACTGCACCCGCCACAACTGCACCCGCTACGACTGCACCCGCTACGACTGCACCCGCCACGACTGCACCCGCCACGACTGCACCCGCTACGACTGCACCCGCCACAACTGCACCCGCTACGACTGCACCCGCCACAACTGCACCCGCTACAACTGCACCCGCCACGACTGCACCCGCCACGACTGCACCCGCCACGACTGCACCCGCTACGACTGCACCCGCCACGACTGCACCCGCTACAACTGCACCCGCTACGACTGCACCCGCCACGACTGCACCCGCTACGACTGCACCCGCTACGACTGCACCCGCCACAACTGCACCCGCTACAACTGCACCCGCTACGACTGCACCCGCAACGACTGCACTCGCTACGACTGCACCCGCCATGACTGCACCCGCAACGACTGCACCCCCTACGACTGCACCCGCCACAACTGCACCCACTACGACTGCACCCGCCACAACTGCACCCACTACGACTGCACACGCAACGACTTCACCCGCCACGACTGCACCCGCTACGACTGCACCCGCTACGACTGCACCCGCTACGACTGCACCCGCCACGACTGCACCCGCTACGACTGCACCCGCCACAACTGCACCCGCTACGACTGCACTCGCTACGACTGCACTCACTACGACTGCACTCGCTACAACTGCACCCACTACGACTGCACCCGCCACAACTGCACCCACTACGACTGCACACGCAACGACTTCACCCGCCACGACTGCACCCGCTACGACTGCACCCGCTACGACTGCACCCGCTACGACTGCACCCGCCACGACTGCACCCGCTACGACTGCACCCGCCACAACTGCACCCGCTACGACTGCACTCGCTACGACTGCACTCGCTCCGACTGCACCCGCTACGACTGCACTCGCTCCGACTGCACTCACAACGACTGCACCCGCTACAACTGCACCCGCCACGACTGCACCCGCCACAACTGCACCCACTACGACTGCACTCGCTACGACTGCACCCGCTACGACTGCACCCGCTACGACTGCGCCCGCTACGACTGCACCCGCTACGACTGCACCCGCCACGACTGCACCCGCTACGACGGCACCCGCCACAACTGCACCCGCTACGACTGCACTCGCTACGACTGCACCCGCTACGACTGCACCCGCTACGACTGCACCCACCATGACTGCACCCGCTATGACTGCACCCGCAACGACTGCACCCGCTACAACTGCATCCGCAACGACTGCACTCGCTACAACTGCATCCGCTACGACTGCACCCGCTACGACTGCACCCGCTACGACTGCACCCGCTACGACTGCACCCGCTACGACTGCACCCACTACGACTGCACCCGCTACGACTGCACCCGCTACGACTGCACCCGCTATGACTGCACCCGCAACGACTGCACCCGCTACAACTGCATCCGCAACGACTGCACTCGCTACAACTGCATCCGCTACGACTGCACCCGCTACGACTGCACCCGCTACGACTGCACCCGCTACGACTGCACCCGCTACGACTGCACCCACTACGACTGCACACGCAACGACTGCACCCGCCACGACTGCACCCGCCACAACTGCACCCGCCACGACTGCACCCGCCACGACTGCACCCGCCATGACTGCACCCGCAACGACTGCACACGCAACGACTGCACCCGCTACGACTGCACCCGCCACAACTGCACCCGCAACGACTGCACCCGCTACGACTGCACCCGCTACGACTGCACCCGCCACAACTGCACCCGCTACGACTGCACTCGCTACGACTGCACCCGCTATGACTGCACCCGCAACGACTGCACCCGCTATGACTGCACCCGCAACGACTGCATCCGCTACGACTGCACCCGCAACGACTGCATCCGCTACGACTGCATCCGCTACGACTGCACCCGCTACGACTGCACCCGCTACGACTGCACCCGCAACGACTGCACCCGCTACGACTGCACCCGCTACGACTGCACCCGCAACGACTGCACCTGCTACGACTGCACCCGCTACGACTGCACCCGCAAAGACTGCACCCGCTACGACTGCACCCGCAACGATTGCCCCCGCTACGACTGTACCCGCTACGACTGCACCCGCCACGACTGCACCCGCTACGACTGCAACCGCTACGACTGCAACCGCTACGACTGTCCCCCCTACGACTGCCCCCGCTAAGACTGCACCCGTCTGCCTGGCAGCCAACCGCCTGCGCCAGCAAAGCCAGAGCCGCTCGCTACACGGCCCACCGGGGCAAGAGTTTAAAGTTTGCTCTTCCACATTGACCTAAGAGGTAAAAAATAAAACCAAGGGACCTGATTTATAAGTATTGTCTTGACGAAAATAAAAAAATATCATAAGGTTCTGGAGGCCTGAGCAGGCCGGCTCCCCATCCTTCAGCGGGTCTCTGTCTGGCCGACAGCTCGCCTCCCGGGAGCCGGCACAGTGATGGTGTGTGAGGGAAACCTTGATGTGACGTCAGACTGGATCTGTGAGCACAGACAGCGATGTTAGCTACAGAGCAGAGAACAGCTCTGAGAGAACTGCGTGAGGATTTTCTGATAAAACCCCTGCATTCTCCAGAAACGCTGCTGTACTTAACAGAATCCTTGAATAAAATGAACAGCAGGCTCCAAACCTTTGTACGGTCCCCAACCTCAAGGCCGGTCCGCTGAAGAAATATACTGTACTCATTTCATTATGAGTCTGAACCATCTTTTATTTTGGAAGATGACCAGATCCAGGCGTTAAATTAGTCCTGCAGGGGGTAAAACCCCCCCAGCTGTGTATTGTTCATGCTCCCCCCATGGTCCGCGGTCATAGAAGGGCTGGGTGTTTTTTGCTGGGTCTGGCGGTTTTCAGATGACTTTTGTGCTGGAAAACTGTGACAATATCTGGCAACACTGTTAGTGTCGTCTGCAGATGGGGAAGATTGACTTTATCCCAGAAGTGTTCTGAATCATTCATTCCACTGAGATGTTACCGGCCCGGCTGGGCAACGGTACAGTGATCATCACTGTTGTCTCATAGCAACAAAACCTTGGTTCAAATCCAGGCTGGGTCCTCTCTGTGTGGAGTTTGGATGTTCTCCTCATGCAGGCTGAGTTTGTTTGTTTTTCAGGAGCTCTGGCTTCTTCCCACAGTCCAAAACATACCAATGCCCACAGAATGTGGCCCTGCAATACGATTTGATCGGTTATATTGGTTTATTTATAGCATTAACTGCAGACGACAAAAAAATCACAGATGTATCAAACTGATTAAAAATAAAGCAAAATGTAAGAAGATGCCATCCTCTTTACAGCGTAATTACTTATGATCATGAATAAAGATTTTTGCAGTAATGCGCACAATACCCACTTGACAGGACAGCAGTCTGTCAAGAGTACCTCTGTCTAATTATCTCCAGAATCTCTTCCAGCGTGACAGGGTTGCTGGTGCCAACCCAGCTACTGTTGGGCAAAGAGTACATACTGAATAGGTTTCCAGTCTGTCACAGGGCCACACAAACACACCCAGACGCAATTCAAAGATGCCAGTTAACCCATGAAACATGTTTCTGGACAGTGGAAGGAAGTTGGAGAAAACCCACACATGTATAGGGAGAACATGCAAACTTCACACAGAGAGGTCACCAGCTGGGATTCCAACTGTAAGACGAAAGAGCTAACCACTACACCACTGTGCAGCTTTTTCGTCCACAAATAACAAGTCATTACAAATATCTACAATCCAGGAAGTAGCAAATACTTTGACTAATATCTAGCTGGGGGTTACACGGTCTCAGAAACTTACATCAAAACAACAATCGGACATTTTTATAAGCAACTTCATGTGAGAGCAGAATTTTCATTCAGAGGAATCAGAAGAGCACATCCAAAGGGTTCAACAAATCAGAACCCAACGTGGGACATTTCAAAAAATCCCCTAACAATTCAGATAGCAACAGAAACAGGGGGCAACAGACTGTCGGGCAAAATACTCCACTTTTGCCCGACAGGAGCTGGGTTGGAACCAGCGACCCTGTGATCCCAAAGGGGTTCAGTGGATTCTGAGCATGAATGGATGGGTGTAAGATTGCAGTGTTTGTTTTATATCTAGTGAATGATTTTAAAAAGTTCTTCAATAGAAAACATTTCCAAGATTAGACGATCACAACCTCTACATCTTCCAGACCACTGTCGGTGCAGCTAACACAGTAACGTAATAAAGGTGTCTGAGATGTCCAACAGACATCTACAATAGATGTGGAATAGTTATCGAATAGATATCTTGCTCCTGGTGTGACGAAACCACCCAAATGGCATGTTTACAACGCACAAGTCATGATGGAACCACAGCGCGATTGGCTGTGGGAAAGTTGTCTGCTGAGATCTAAAGGGCGATGTGCGATTGGCCTCTTTGAATCGATGGCTATCATAATGCATATCTGTAGCTGTAAACATCGAAACACCCATGATTTAGACATTTAACAAGTGTGCTTGTGTCCAGTGGGTGATGGTATTGAGCTCCTCTGCAGTGAAACCCTTGCAGAATTGGCCGACACCTGAACGTCGTCTTGTTAAAGAGCCGCATGTCTGTGATATTTACTCATGCCATTGATTTCCTCACTCTGATTATCACAGCATTTGGCTGGCAGATGGCGGGTTGGTGGTAATCCCATCTGCCCCACGAACTGAACCTTTGAACTCCTCCCAGTCTAACACGCAACACCCCCTTTACCAAAATCTTTAACGGGCTGCACGGCTAAAGACTAGCCTCTCACTGGTGAGCAATGGCTGTGTCAGCAGTCAGTAGATGAGCCTTGTTGAGGGGCTGGAGGGGGGTTATTAGGCAGGTGGAGGGGGGTATTAGTGTCCCACTGAAGCTGAAAAGGCTCCATTGTTATTAAGAGAATGTACTGTAAACAGTGTAGCTACTGTAACTGTACATGCTGGCGACAACAAGCCAAAGCCCCAAAACCTGAGCCGAAGACGAACGACGTCAGACTGCAGACCAAACATTTACGTGAACAAAATGTTCATCCATCTAAAAGAATATGGTGAATTTGACATCTCTTTCTTTCCATACAATAAATGACAGAAGGTTAATCAACAAATGAACCGTTTTCTCTAGAAATGCCCCCCCCCCACACACACACAAGCCTCCTGTCCAGCTCAAAGGGCCACGCCGTCTGGAAAAAGGCTTTAGTCTGTAGAAACAAAGCAGCGGGGCCGTGTCCAGGCAGAAAGAATCGTCACAATGGTCATTTCAGTTACCTCATTTGTTGTAATCTTCCTGCCTTCTCTGTGTTTCAAAAGACCCTTAATCTCATCTAAAGTCATGGGACCTAATCCTCAGCGGCAGCAACAGTGGTCGAGGTAAATTACTTCTTTGACTGACAGCCATCTGCTGGACGTGTGTCTAATTAGACTGTTTCACTTACTGGTTGATGCCAAAAGGAAACTTGGATTGATGCGTGTCAGTGTTCGGTTCCTGTTTAAGGTTTCTTTGGAGAGGAAAGAAACGGAGGAGTTACTGTCAACCTGCTTTTGTCTAAGCTTTATGTTTGAAATGATCATCAAACTGAAGCAATGAAGACCATTACATTTTCAACTCCTCTTCATCCCTGAAGGCAAAACACTAACTTTTTCTCTTAGCTTCTAACTTTTTCTGAAATTGAAATAATTTTAAAATCTAATTAAAGCATGCGGTAAAGAGCTGTTTAAATTACACTGTGTGCTGTAATCCAGGGAGGTAACGCATGATAAGTAACTGTACCTGGAACTTGTAATCCTACTCTTTGACAACAGCTGACATTGAAAAGGATTACTCAGATCTGATTAAGGTGATTCGACGTTGAACTTCACCCGGACGGATCGATCCACAGCAGCAGTGAAACAAGATTTCAGAACAGTTTGAATGTGTTTCCTAACAAACACCTGCAGCCAAGCAGCAGACCCGGCATGATCTGAAATCATTGAGAACGCTCCAAAGTCTGTTTTTGTGTCTATCCAACAAACACTGTTCAAATGGGGGGGGAACGCCAACATTTCATTGTCTATCATGTTGAGACCACCTGAAGATGTCCAGAGTTCACAGCAGCTGCTCCTCTGGGAGGATTTTTACCAACAAACTGCTCAGAATAAATTCAATAAAAAACACAGGAAACTTTTAACCTTTTTTTAAGTTATTTAAATGCATGAGCTAAAATTGGTAAAGGGGCTGGGATTGGACCAGCATGCACTGGGGTGGGGTTATAGTTTTCACCAGGGCAGGAGAAGCAGCAGAAAACCATAGAATATTAGAGATATAATAATATGTTTGTGAAATATTAAACATAGAGGGCTGTGGACCAAAACGGCACGGTTGTGGATTCTACTTAAGTAAACAGATCCCCAGTCCAAAAGCTGGAGGTGAGGGTGGCGGTGGAGGGGGAGTGTTCCAGCAGAGGCTGTGCCGTAAGGTCTCAGAAGTGTATCGATGCCCAGAGATCGATTGTTAAAACGATTCGTCCAACGGTTTCAGTTGGACGTCTGTAACCAGTGAACCACAAAGACATGAAATTGACATCATGGTGCCAGGACAACGGTCTCTCTCTGAATGTGAGCAAAACTAAAGAACTGATTGTAGACTTCAGGAAGAGACAACAGCAGCCCTACACTCCTCTAATGATCAGCGGGACCCCTGTGGAGAGGGTGAGCAGCTTCAAGTATCTTGGTGTAAACATCTCAGAAGACCTGACTTGGACTACTCACATTCAAACAGGTTAAGAAGGCAAGGCAAAGACTGTACCATCTGCAACAGCTGAGGAAATTCAGGGTCTCTCCAGCAATCCTGAAAACCTTCTATTCCGGTGCCATAGAAAGTGTATTGACTCAGTGTATCTCAGTGTGGTATGGGAACAGCTCCAGTCTGGACTGCAAAGCCCTGCAGAGAGTTGTGCTCTTAGCTGAGCGCATTTCAGGGTCTGCTCCCCCCTCCCTGCAGGACACCTACCTCAAACGCTGCAGAAGTAGAGCTGCCAAAGATCATCAAAGACTCCACCCACCCCAGTAATCATATCTTCACTCTGCTGCCATCTGGTAAGCGCTACCGTAGCCTGATGGCAAAGACCGAGAGACTCAGGAGGAGTTCCTACCCCCAGGCCATCAGGCTCTTAAACTCTAAACGTGTATCCTAATTATTTGAGTCTACAGTTTACATTCATGCACATCATTTTGCGCTCCATATTCAATTCTACAATACACATTTTTTCTTATTTCATCTTCACATAGCTTTACTTTACTTATGTATATTATGTATATTTTACAGAAATATATTTTGTACATTTCCTGTGCTGCTTTACTTAATTATTGCACCGTCCACGGAGCGGACCTGGCTTACATTTCACTACGGGTTGTATTTGCTAAATGTAACTTTGTACGTGACAAATAAAGAATCTTGAATCTTGAATGATGGACGACGAGTGGAGGGAATCAGTTCAGAGACAGAGTTAAATCTAGCTTTTATTTTGAAAGTCCATTTCTGCATATCAGCATGTTCATTCGTATTTAGTTTGGAGTTAAATATTTAACTCCAAACTAAATATACAATTTAATTTGATCTCAAATATTCATTCAGCAAATAAATATTTATTTACGAAGCTTAAATGTTTAGTTTGGAAATATTTAGGTCAGATCTAAATAATTAATTTGCAAATTAAACGTTTTACTTTGTAAAATTAAATATTTAGTTTACAAACTAAACGCTTATTTTGTATATAATTATAACATTTATTTACCTTTAAATTAAATATGTAGCTTGCTAGCTAAACATTTAGGTAGTAAATGTAACATTTATAAATGCATAAATTAAAAGCTGATATTTTGAATTTGAAAAATTAAACCTGTTTTTTTTATCTCCTAAATCAGGATAAATAACCAAAAATATTGCTGTTAATATTTGACCCTTTCACTTTATGAACAGCCCCCCATAGAATGTGTTGGATGGGCCACAGTCTCCCTGCTCCGCTCCATTCTAATGCATTCATTTGCAGACAAATACATCCATGAGCATCTTTGTTTTCCTCGTTGAGCTGGAATCTGGATCTAAAGGCTCAAGATCAGAAAATGGACTCAAGAGTTACATTTTTAATCTGGATTTTTAGAAATGTAAAAGTGTATCTTTTGATATTTACCAGATTTTAACCCTTTACTTTTTTTTTAAATGATTTATTTGTGGTCAGTTGTGTTTTTGTGACAATCTCTTTCTTTTTTATTTGATTCCAAATATGTGTTCTAACTTTAATGTAATTTACTCATTTTCCATGTCCTCCACACAGTGACTAACCATGGTGTTGTGGAATGGAGTTGTGGCTGTGGGACCTCCTGCTCACAGACTACAGGATCTCTTGAAAGTAGAGAATACAAACAATATGAGCTTCAAATCAGAATCTTGGTAATTCATCAGTAAGGCTTTAGAAAATGTAAGTTGACTCCAGACCTGTGCTTGTTGTTTTGTGTTCTTTTTTAAGAAAAAACTCTGGAAATCTGTAAACAGTCTCACGCTGCTGATGTTACTGACTCTGTGGCGTGCAAATAAAAAAAGACGACAAATTGCAGTTGGGTGTTCTTGTTGTCATTTTGATCAAATGAACAAGAATTGTTTGCTGCTGTTAGATGCTGAGTGAAGGTGGATCTCCTAAGAAGAACCCTGAGCTGCATCAAGAGGATCAGCTGAGCTTCAATCTGACGTTTATCTCTCAGGGTCTTTCTGCTGATGCTAGCATGAAGATGCTTTAGGAAGCAGCTGTTTGCTCTCAGAGAAATAGGTCAGGACCGACAGAGTAAACTGGACATGGTGTCATGGTGCCTCTGTCAGCCACCTCCCCCCTCTCCTCTCCGCTTGGTTCCTGATTATCCCCAGCTGGTTCCACTCATCTCATCGCCACACCTGCCTTCTTAAGGAGCTCCAGGATCTTCATTCAACGCCAGTCCGTTGCCCCTGATGGTGCTTTTTGGTCTTCACGCTTGTTTATGTCAAGTTCTCTGAATCGCACGTCAGAACCTAACAAGTCTCTTACCTGTCTCCAGGTTCCTTCTGTCTCGAGTGGTCGCCTGTCCTGCTGCATCTGGACGCCTACCTTTCTCCTTCCTCTGGGTACGCCGCAAGCCTCTGCCGCTTCTCCTCCCTACAAGAGCTGCTACCATCTCTATCGCTCCACGAACGTCTCCTCCAGTGACGCCACAGGATCCCTTCACCCTGCTGTGGAAACTCCGGAGCCTGCTGCCTTAATTGCTGTTCTTTATTAAATCCATTCGCTTCCTACGCCAGTGCTTCCCCGAGTTTTCTTCCGGGTTCCAGCATCTGAGTCTCTATTGTTCTGTAGCCATGACACATGGGGCCCACCAGGAACCTGCCAATTCCAGTCCAGAGAGCATCGGCAAGTGGCCTTCATGTTGGATGTAAGTCATGCTACGGAGCCTGTGATCTGGCATTGTTATAAAAAATTAATATTGAGTTCCCACGAAATAATTAAATCATTCCTACGAAACAATAATCACATCATAAGTCATTCATAAACACAGATGGCTTGCTGCTTGCTCATGTAATCTTCTGATACACATTTATCCTGTTGTACTTCAAGTCAAGTCAACTTTATTTATGAAGCGCCTTCAAAAACAGCAGACGCAGACCAAAGGGCTCAACAATGAAAGATAAAACAAAATAACAATCCAAAATCAACAACATAATACAAAAGTCATATAAATCAATGAAATCACCAATTCACACTGAGTTAAAAGCCAGAGAGAAAAAGTGAGTTTTCAACTTGGATTTAAAATCATTCAGTGAACGGGCTAACCTGCCTGACCTGCATAGGCAGTGCAGGCCACAAGCTGGGGCCAGCAACAACAAATGCCCCATCATCAGGCAGCCAGTGGAGAAGCCAGAACTGCTGTCATATGCTCCCTCTTCCACGTTTTCAGTTACAGTTTTCAGTTCAATGTGCAGCAGCGTTCTGCACCAGCTGGAGGCGGGAAACGGGCGAGTGGGAGAGGCCAAAGTAAAGAGAGTTACAGTAATCCAGCAGAGTTGTAACAAAGGCGTGGATTACTGTCTCAAAGTGCTTTCGTGATAAAAACGGTTTGACTTTAGCCAGCTGCCTTAACTGAAAGAAGCTGGATCTCACTACTGAACTGATCTGCTCATCGAAATTAAAACCACTGTCCATCTTCACTCCTACGTTTGTGACAGTAGAGTGAGAGATCCCAGAACTATAGGGTGTGACCCACTGTTGACACTGGGACCGACGACAATCACCTCTGTCTTTTCCTCATTTAAGTGGAGAAAGTTAAGAGCCATCCAGGCTCTGAATTCCTCCAAGCACTCAAGCTGATTGAGTAGGCATCCTTCTTGGTCAATGGTACATATATCCATCCATCCATCCATCCATCCATTTTTCTCTCCATCCATCCATCCATCCATCCATTTATCTCTCCATCCATCCATCTCTCCATCCATCCATCCATCCAGCGTGTCCTGGGTCTTCCCCGGGGCCTTTTCCCAGTGGGACATGCCCGAAACACCTCCCAAGGGTGGTGTCCAGGAGGCATCCGGACTAGATGCCCGAGTCACCTCAACTGACTCCTCTTGATGTGGAGGAGAAGCGGTTCTACTCCGAGCTCTATCTAAGAGACGGCCCAGCCACCCTACAGAGGTCAGGCTCTGGAATGGGCCGAGGTCTTCTTAGCTAATCACAGTTCTTCTCCTCTGTCTTTTCAAGCCTTTTTGGGGTCATTTCAAACAAGTATTTGAGATGTCAGAAAGACACCATGACGCCTCCCAGAAGCTGCTCGGTCTACGACAGGACACACGCGCCGTGGCTGATTACTCAGTTGACTTCCGCAGACGGAAGGAGGTTGGGACACAAGTGCCCTACCAGAAGTCTTCTATAATGGACTAACTGACTCAATCAAAGACGAACTATCGCATTATGATAAACCGGCATCACTTGACTCTGTGATCACTCTCTCCATCCGGATCGATAATCGTCTCCGCGAGCGCCGCAGTTCTCAACCAGCCTTCCCGAGATCCATGCCACGTCCGGCCACGCCCCCTTCTGGCCTTCCTCCGGCCGAATTTGCTACCTATTCATTAACCCCTGAGGGGCCGATGCAGCTAGGAAGGACGCGTTTAACACCTAAGGAAAGACAGGAGTGTTGGACAAGGGGAGAATATTTCTACAGTGGTCCTGAAGATCATCAAGTGGCATTCTGCCCCCTCAAGCCAAAAGAGAGTGTCCTTCAATGATTATGGGGACACTGAAGGGTGCTGGTTCTGTCTCCCAAACCCCTTCTAGAACTGAATTCCTGGTCTCCCTCTCATCTGGTTCCTGGTCATGTTCAATATCCGTCCTCATCGACTCAGGGGCTGGGGGAAATTTCATTAATAAAGAGTTAGCCATGGAAGATGGACTTACTCTCATTCGCCTGGACCCCTGCTTAAAGGTTAGTGCAGCTAATGGGCAACCACTTAACTTAATTCAGAACCAAACTGCTCCTGTTACTCCATGTTTTTCTGGCCATCATCATGAATCGCTCCAGTTCTTTGTTTTTCAGGCCACTTCCTGTCAAATCATTTTGGGTTGCCTATGGCTTTGTTTACATCACACTCACATAGACTGGCAGTCAAACAGCATAATGAGCGGGAGTCCTAGCTGTCATTCCACCTGTCTCCGCCCCGCTCTCCCTGATCTGCAGACCACTAGTTTGCCACCAGATTCCCAGTACCCTTCAGCCGACGTGAGTCTGTCTGCTTCCTGCAGATGTGCTACCAGCCTCACCTCCACCATTGGTCACAGATTGCCATCCATCAGGACACCACGCAAAGCTCCACTCTTCAGTCGTCATTACCCCATCAGACCAGCAGCTCTCCATTCCGTCATCTGTCTAAGTCACAAATCTTCCAAGTCAGAACCCTCCTCCACCTCTGGGGCTCAATAAAGACTATTAATTCACCCCCCTTCTGTTTCTGTCCTGCTTCTGGGTCCAGCCTCATTCAACCTAACAACATGAGAAAATAATACCACAATGCCAAAAAGAAACAAGATCAATATTTTACATGGACAGGCTGTTAACCGTTTGTGACTTTTAATTCAGGGTGTCTGCAGTGCAATATTAGACCATCAAAACTGTTATCTAGATTTATTTTTTTGTTTGTTTGCTTCTTAAATTCTAATTGTGTCATTAAAGTCTTATCTATTGAAGATTGTTTGAATGCTAAATGATAATTATTCAAACTATGTCATATTAGGCTGACAGAGACTGCACTACTGCAGTCTAAAACATCTTGCTTTCCCTTCTCCTTGTCCACATTTTCACAGAGACTCGGCGGCAAACCACTCTGGAGGTTTCTACATGACTGAAATCTAACAGCACACCACTACTGATGGCCAACAATTCAAAGAAACAAGAAATGCCACTGAAATGTTGACTCACACCGACTTGGATCAATCATTGAATACTGATTACAAAAGAATGCATCTGAATGGACTTCATTTGGTTGGAGCTGGAGGTAAACCATTTTCTATGGATGGCGTCACTCTTACTCAGTCCAGTTCTCTGGTACAGACAATGGTGAAACAAAAACACCCCAACCTGCCTTTAAACCTGACACTTTCAACTTTGGTGGTGTGTAATGAAGGTACTTCACCATCTTAAGTGGCAGCCGTCCTTCAGCTCCCTGCTCAAAAAGGCCCAGCAGAGGATGTCCTTCCTGCGGCAGTTGAAGAAAGCCAAGCTGCCGGCCCAGATGATGGTGCAGTTCTACATGGCCATCACAGAATCCATCCTGACCTCCTCCATCACCGTGTGGTACGCTGGAACTACAACCAGGGTCATACACAGACATACGCAGTGATTGGCTGCAGCCTTGCATCTGTTCAGGACCTATACGCCTCCAGAACCCGTGGACGTGCACGTCCGATAGCAGCTGACCCTTCTCACCCTGGACACGGTCTACTTAAACCACTCCCTTCGGGCAGGAGGCAAAGGTCCATCCGGACCAGAACCTCAAGACACAAGAACAGTTTTTTTTCCCCTCTGCAGTCTGACTCATGAACACTTTTTAACTCCTCCCCCATTAAACATCTCACTATCAGTCCAGTTTTCCATTACCTGCACCTCATTATTCTCTGTTACACTATTGTATTTTTTATATTGTTCTGATCACTGTGTCAATGTTTTTTGGCTCATTACTGTTTATTTTCTTATTGTTATTTTATTATTATTCTTAAGTGTTGTATGTGGCACATTGGCACCGCACATATTCCCAGTCTGTGCAACAGTTTTGTTCACTTCACTAACAATGGCAATAAAACCCCCTCTGATTCTGAATCAGGTTTCTCTTCTTCAGAGCCTGAAAACGACACACTTCATTCTTGATTCTGCCTGAAAGCGGCTTTAGCTTGTTTCAACACCTCCTATTGTTTTTTCCTCAGACCTCTTTACATTGAAACAAATGTTTAAAAAGCTGAGCTGTAGAGGTGTAATGTGAAAATTGTTAAAGAGTAACTGGCCTTGTACATTTGAGACTTCTATATGGATGATGCTTCAGTATTTGTCCATCAAAGGAACTTTCCCTTTAGGCTGTCACATCATTTATATGATGTTCAGACAAAAAGCTCCTTAGTGGAAGGGGGGGGGGGGGGGGGGCTTAAGTAAGTCTGAGGTTTAGATGGTTGATAAAGCCGTATGATACAGAGTAACCTCACAGAACCAACATAATCCTATAGAGCTGACGCAGAATCTGTACAATTAGAATAGTTCTCATGATGATGACGATGGTGGTGGTAGAAGACTGAAGATAGGAGTACTTTGTAGTTTCAAAATACTAAGGATAAATTGAAAAATACATTGTTTTAATCTGACCATGGACACAGAGCTCAGGGTAGAAATCCAAGATCTAACAGTCTGTGAGCAAAATAGATGAAGAAGACAACGGTGAGGATGCAGAGGATGAAGACAGGCAGCTGTCAGAGCTTCCCACCTGACACACAGGTAAGAGGCTCAGCGGCCACAGTCAGATCCCAGAGGCAGCTTTATCCAGCCGTTATATAACAGAACACACACACACATGGATGCAGCGTTGATGTGAGGATGCAGTCACACTGCCATCGTCAGCACGGGTCAGATCAGATTTGACCCCTGCAAACCCTCCCCCCACCTTCCCTGAGATTCTCTTCATGATCCATGGTAACACCTATGTGTGTGTGTGCCTTATCTTTCACATGAGCCTCATTCAGTTTGGTGAGGATTAACAGGTGGTGATGCAATCGACTGTTTTGTTGTACGTTTATGATCGTCAAAAGTAGCAGGTTTGTCATTTTGGGTGAATGATCTCTGAGGTCACACCGGGAGCGTTGGAAGGACACAGTGATGGGGGTTTTCTCCAACCACCTCTACAACATTCCAAAAATGGGGTTTAGTGAAGTAAAGTTTGAAGCTGTGTTAGTGCCCAGCAAAAACCACCGGCCGCTTTGTTAGGTCCACCATGCTGGTGCCGGTTGGACCGCTTTTACCTTCAGAACCATCTTAATCCTTGGTGGTTTAGACTCAACAAGGTTCTGGAAACATTCCTCAGAGGGTGTGGTTGGCATGTTGTTGACATGACAGCATCACAGTTGCTGCAGGTTTGTCTGCTGAACATCCATGATGCTGATCTTAACAGAGCAAAAACATTAAACAAGTAGAACAAAATAAACCTCACCTGCTGTCAGACACTTCTATGAAGAAAACAGTCACATTAATGGCATTACATAACATTGATCCTCTAATCATTCTTTGAATCCTAATATTAGACTACTCCCATGCTAATCTGTTTGTCTTGGCATAATCTATGGCCTGCTCATGTAAGCAAGTCTCCACCTAAAACTTGACGGTGTCACTGTGTACTGCAGGGTCACATTATTATGTAAAGGGTTATAATGCTGGGATGGGCAGGCTCTCCACAGAGAAGATGATGATCTGATCTGCAGATCCTCTCTCTCAGGCAGGAGATGGTTGCTAAAATGTGTGTCTTGGTTCAGCTTTTATAGCTCCTGAGGGCTTTCGTTTACTCCGTTTTCAGTTCTAGAAGGTACTTGTGACATAGGGATTTAAGCAAACTTGTTGGGAAGTGGTGTAGTGGTATGCACTCTCACTTCTCAGTGAGAAGGCCCTGGTTCAAGTCTGTGTGAAGTCGTCCTAGTGCATGTGTGGGTTTTCTCCAGGCACTCCAGCTTCTATTTTTATTTTTTTTTTAATTAATTTTTATTTAATTGAGACAACAACAACAAAAAACAAAAAAACAACAACAAACAAACAAAAATACGCTGAAAAAACAGATCTGACAAACAAACACAACAACCAATACTAACACAAGAGAAAAAGAAAGGGGGGGGGGGTAAAAGAGGAAATGTGTGTGTGTGTGTGTGTGTGTGCGTGCATGTGTGTGTGTGATGAAAGGACAACGAGAGAGCATTCCATCCTATTACTTATAAATAAGCTTAACCAAACCATCATGCATTCTGCTAACTATACATATTTAGGGATACATTATTAGAGATTCATACATATAGATAGGAAAGGCTATAGACGTATATAACTATACATTCATTATGTTCTTGATACTAGAAAAGTCAATAGCAGTAACCATCACAAAAACCAACAATAGAAATAATCATCTTGTCATTTTTATTAAATATGTATCTATATATTGAGAGTAATTACCCCAACCATCAGACGCCCATAGATGAGATGAATAGGGTACCATAGAGAGACAAAGGCAGGGAGACAACAGAAGAGCAAGGTCAACCCCCCCCACACCATAGAGGCCGAGAAAGTCATATATTTGGTTCTCAGATAAAGCTTAATGTTTGTGAAGATAGTTTTTTTTTTTTTGCAATGGTTATTGCTACAAGAATAAATCTATTCCTAAACTGGTCAAGATTCAAATGTGACAGTTCTGAAAGGTCTCCTACTAGACACAATGAAGGTGACAAAGGGATGAGGCAGGCCAAGAAGGTAGATAAAGTTTGGGTATTTCTTCCCAAAATTCTTTAATGGGTGAGCAGTCCCAAGTTGCTTGGATATGTGTGTCCGATGTATTCTTAGTACAATATAGGCAGATCTCTGATTCAAATCCCATTATTGACATTTTCTCTCTTGTGTAGTGAATTCTATGGAGGGTTTTGTATTGTGTTAGTTGTAAATTTGTGGGGGTTTTTTTTTGTCATGCTATAGATGTTTTTACATATTTGAGCCCAGAACTCAGAATTACCAGCAACAGAAAGATCGTTTTAGCACTTTGTTTTGGGAAGTGATAAAGACTCATCTTATGATTTGCTGGTATTTTATATATTTTAGAAAGAAGTTTCTTTCATGAGGTTATTTTTATTAAATCTGTTACTGCAGGTGGAAGATCTAGATTTATTGTAGTTGCAGAAATTTTAGCTTCGATTGAAGATTAAAGTTACAGATATTTTAAATATTGACTGTTCCTGATGTCGTAGTCCCGGATAAAATAGGAAAATGGTACTAGACCACTGGAATTAAAAATATGTTTGAGATGTGTAGTACCCTTATTAGCCCAGGTGTGTAGATTGATTGATTTTTTATTGCTTAAAAAGTCTGGATTATTCCAAATTGGTGTAGAATAAGATACCGATAAGCTTGAGTTTGTAATTTTATAAAAGTTTTACCAGGCATTGAGAGTGGAAGCTATTGTTATTACTTCATAACATGGATGACTCTTGATAGATAGACTTAGAAATGGGATGTCTGAGACTTGGAGTTCTTTGCATAATTCTTTTTCACTATCCAACCAGATGGCGTCTGACTGACTCGGATTACTCCATTTATAGATATTGCAGCTGGTTAGCTAGCGAGTAATAGTAAATGTTAGGAGCTTCTAAGCCTCCCTGAGATCTGGGTTTTTGTAAGGTGGCTAACTTTATTCTTGGTGTTTTATTTTTCAAATGGAATTTTGTAAGGATGGAGTCTGAGGATTTGAACCAGTTGAGAGGGGGCTGCACTGGAATCACTGGAAACCAATAATTTATCTTGGGAAGGATTGTCATTTTAATTACTGCTGTTCTGCCCATGATGGAAATATATAAGTTTACCCAGCATTAAAGGTGTTCACCTACTGTTTTCAAGAAAGGAGTAAGAGAGGAATAGCTGCCACAACAAGGAAATTTTCCCGTCGTGGGACTAATAAAGGAATATCTTATATCGTATGGGCTGTATTTTCCCATTTAGTTTTATTCAACGGAAAGACAGCTGAATTGTTTTAATTAACAGATTAATCAGCAATTTTTGAGAATTGATTAATTAATTGTACAAGTTCTTGTAATGATGATTGAGGATTTTGTAGAAACAGTAAAACATCATCGGCATTTAAACTAATTTAATGGTGGGCTAGAGATGACGGGATTCTGTTGAAGTTCTGTCATATAGCTGCTGCTAATGGTTCAATAAAGAGAATAAATAAGGAAGGAGAGAGTGGCCATCCTTGTCTAGATCCTCTATGCAACGTAAAGCTCTGTGATGTAATACCATTGGTGGTTATTGTGGCTGAAGGTGCGTTGTAGAGAGTCTTAATCCAGTTAATGAATAACTCCCCAAAACCGAAATTTTTCATGACATTAAAGAGAACGGTCCAATTGACTTCACCATAGCCTTTTCTGCATCTAAGGTAACTAAAATGGTGACTTCTTGCTGCAAAGTTGAATGATGTATTATATGAAACAGTCTGTGTGTGTTACTATGCTTCCATATGTTACTAGAGGAATAAATAAAACCAGTTTGATCTGGATGAATTATATGGGGGTTACTTTTTGAATCCTGTAAACTAAGGCTCTGGTGAACGCTGTGCTGGGCTGTGGTGAACGCCACGCTGGGCTCTGGCGAACATCATGCTGGGCTCTTGTGAACGCCGTGCCGGGCTCTGGTAAATGGCGCGCTGGGCTCTGGTAAATGGCGCGCTGGGCTCTGGTAAATGGCGCGCTGGGCTCTGGTGAACGCCGTGCCGGGCTCTGGTAAATGGCGTGCTGGGCTCTGGTAAATGGCGCGCTGGGCTCTGGTAAATGGCGCGCTGGGCTCTGGTGAACGACGCGCTGGGCTCTGGTAAATGGTGCGCTGGGCTGCGGTGAACGCCGTGCCGGGCTCTGGTAAATGGCGCGCTGGGCTCTGGTGAACGACGCGCTGGGCTCTGGTAAATGGCGCGCTGGGCTCTGGTGAACGACGCGCTGGGCTCTGGTAAATGGTGCGCTGGGCTCCGGTGAACATCGTGCCGGGCTCTGGTAAATGGCGCGCTGGGCTCTGGTAAATGGCGCGCTGGGCTCTGGTGAACATCGTGCCAGGCTCTGGTAAATGGCGCGCTGGGCTCTGGTAAATGGCGCGCTGGGCTCTGGTGAACGACGCGCTGGGCTCTGGTAAATGGTGCGCTGGGCTCCGGTGAACATCGTGCCGGGCTCTGGTAAATGGTGCGCTGGGCTGCGGTGAACGCCGTGCCGGGCTCAGGTACTACAGCTTCTTCCCACAGTCCAAAGACATGCTTGGTGTCTCTAAATTGCCCCTCAATGTTGGGTTGTGTGTTAGTGTGCAGCCCTGTGACAGACTTGCAACCTGCTCAGGGTGAACCCCACTTTCACCCAAAAGTAGCTGGTTGGCTCCAGCAACTCCATGATCTTGACAGGGATTTGGTGGACGATGGATGGATGGATGAAGGCAGTGAAGGAGCATTTCGAAGGTGGTTCTGACATAAAATAATCTAAAGATTACTCAAATCTGACACCCTGAGTTTTCAAGTCGGCTTTATATGGCTGTAACGATTGATCAATGAACATATTTCTATTTCGATGATCCAACCAGATTGATCTGTCTGAGGAAAGTTGTTAATTAAACCCAATGCCTCCCTGTTTGACACTCAGCATTAAGGGGTGGGATTGGGGGGTTTGAACCACCAAATGGTTCCCGGCTGTGTCTGCAGCTCACCGCTCCCCCAGGGGAGGGGTCAAATTGGTCAGTGGAGAACAAATTTGACACACCTAGGTGTGTGACAGGTAATGGTATTTTAACTTTAACATTTGGATTAAGGCACTGGCCTGGGGACAGAGGGGTGACCTGTCCAGGACGCCCCCTGCCTTCGCCCACGGGATAGCCTCCAGCAGCCCAGTGACCCCGAAAGGGAACAAACAGATGAAGCAGATGAAGAGGAATGAATGACTGAATTGAGGTACGGTAGGGTTCTTTTACTGAAAATGATCAAGTGCATCACAGCCGCCCCCACAGACAAGTGATGCAGCAAAACCTGATCAGTCCATCATTCCAGTCCAATGTGTGGACAGACTGTGAATTTTTTGGATGTGGAAAAACAACAGTGGTGAACTTTAGGAAACTACCATGTGAATGGATCTGACATTCATTCTAGTTGACTTGTTTGTTTGGACACAGATTTCATTTAACTTGATGATCTGGAAGAAATCCAAGAATCTGGAAAACTTCACTGTTCAGCAGCAGGAATTTCTGTTGTTCAAAATGAACCAATATCCACTAGGAATTGTAATGTCTACCATGAATTATGATAGAAATCAAAAGTTACAATTAATCTACACACCCCTACTGATTTCTGATTGTGCTCCAGTCTTGGGGGAGCAGCAGGGTCATTGAAATAGTAATAAGCTTATTACTGAGTAGGAGGGACTAAGGATAGGGATGCCCAGTAGTTAAGTCTGTCTAGTTTAGTTTAGCCATTACCTATTGAAGTATGACTTTATGTTCTTTATAATTTCATGTTCTTATACAATTACCGGTATGAAGCAAACATTGAAACGACTTTTGTTGTAATATTGGGCTATAGCAATAAAACCGAATAGGATTGAATTATCGAGGATCAGTGAGCACCTGTGAAAAAATACAAACCACTGCATGTGCTTGTAATAGTGTTTGTAAAAAGGTACATGAATGATGGTGTAGAGGTTGATGGGAAAAAAATCCACATTTGGAAAGCTTGGGTGCTGCTCAAGCATCATGCTGCAGAAGTAACAACAATTTAACACAATTTGTTGAAGTAAAAATAAAAAATAAGAAAAGAGTGGTTCCTACCCAGCAATGAGAACATGCCACGCAGGACCCTGCCTCTTTCCTTTAAAAGGGAAACCACCTCCTCAGTTTTTCACCTGGACTTTGCAGAGATGTGTCTTCAAAGATGGTCCAACTGTTTGTTCCTTGTGGGCAAAACCACTAATTTAAAAGAAAAAAACTCATAAACCTGATTTATTCAGAAATACGAAAGCCTGACTGGTGTGATTATAGCATGAGTGGAACCAAACAGCCTTGGTTCTGGTTCTGCCCAGGCCTCTACAGCTGTTTCTCCCAACCTTTCTGGAGCTCATCCTCCTCTTTGCTGTCCTCCTTTGCTGATGCTGACCGCCTCCTTCAGGTGTAGAAAGCTCTCTTTTTGGCTAGCTGGAGCTTCTGTGAAGGTTCTCCATGGATAGCCCTTTGGTTCTGCTTTTGTTTGACGCATTTACAGGTGTTTCTGCCACAGGTGAGACTGAGAGTTCAGGATTATTTCAATTCTGTCAACATTCAAATGCCTCTGTGGGACCTTTCACTGTATGAAGTGCTCTACAACATTATTGTGAGTGATGGATTTGAGGCATATTAGACCACTAATATGTTTACAAAAGGTCAAATGTTTGGCTCAGGATGGAAATCACCATTGTTATAATATGAAGCTGCATTAAAACTTTGTTTTATTTCTCATGAAAGACGAAGGATCAATAAATCTTCAGCTCCATTAAGCTTTTATGATTCCTTTTTAGAGGCTAATTTTCATTTTAGTTATGAAGGATTTCACGAATCCAACATTTAAATACACATTGAGTTTAATAAGTAATGAAGCAATATCAGGATGATTTATGGAATTCTTTGCTTTTTTGATAAGGACTGGAACCATTGTCATTAATACATTAAATATGTATGACGTATAAGGAGGGAACACAAAAGACCTGCTGTGTCAGTCTCATTGCTGATTATCTTTTACTGATTTAGATCTATCCAAATGTTTTGGTTTGGGGATCATAAATATGGTGAATATTGTCCAATAATGTGCAGATGATAAAGGTAAATGAAGGCTTATAATACTTTTGAGATCAGTAAAAATAACAACACATTAAAGCTTGAAAATGATACATTGCACTGTCATAAGTGTTCATTCTTTCATTTATTCTTACTATTATTCATTTATATTTTCTATCAGCTCCATGTCCATCAGTGCGTAAAACCATCAGCTTTCTCCAGTCTGCCTCTACAAACGTCTGTTTGCTTTCGCCTGCTCCTCCGTCCTGCCCCCCCAATAACACCTTTCTGATAAAAACACCCAAAATGACGGCTTTATAAAAAACTAACTTCCCTCCATAGTTGTCAGCAGTGAAAAAAATCACACGGCTGGTGGTTGAAAACCAAGGCTTGACAGGCATTGTGGCCTCTCGTCATTACTCCCTTCTATAGAAATCTGTAGGCTAGTATGGAAAAGAGCTTTAACCAATGATTAAAACGCAACTTTTGACAAAGATCGTGGTGCAGTTCATGGATCAGGCATGTCCAAAGTCTGGCCCACAGGTCAAGTGCAGGCTGGGGTCAGTCTTTTTTTTAAACTTGTCCTGTCCAGCAGCTAAACAAACAGACGAGAGCTGAAGGCCTCTTGTGTTGGACAGATTTTACTTTAACAACAGGGGTTATGAATCTCTTAACACAGTAGGTGCATATTTGAATAAACCTCTTTTTAGTTTTAAACTTTATTCATCATAATTATATTTGCAACATTTTTTTGTTGGACCGTACGGAAAAGAAAAGGAGAGAAGAAGAGAGAGGGATGTTAGAGGGAGGGTGGGGGTGGGGGTTGATTATAGGAGGGGGGGGGGTAAAACAAATTGCTGGATGTTTATCATTACAGTGAGGTTCAGATGTAATACAAATCTAAAAGGGGCGGGGCCTGTCCAATCACACACACTCAGATGTTATAAACACACCTGTTGGCTCCAAAAATGTTCACAAACAAACAAGTCTGTGGTCAATCTGCCACTTTCAAAAACTGTACAGAATACTCCACAACTGTCAGCAAGAGGAGGAAAAAAGCTATTTTACTGTATGTTGCAGGTCCAAGGTCACAAAGCAAGGTCATGGCTTATTGAACATGTATGTTTTGGATGAATCAGAGTGGGTGGATGGGCATGGTCTTTTACAACAAAGAGTCATTGTCCTCATCAGTGTTGTGTCTGTAATTGGCTGGATCCTCTCAGAAAGCCTCCAGACTGCTGACCTTATAGGACTAATTAACTGTTAAATCTGAAAGGTCAGCTGTGTCTTGGCCAAGGATGAAGAGAGTAGCCACCATATGGCTAAAGATGCTCACAAGTGTGTCTTCAGTGCTCTTTTAATCTTTTGAGCTAACTGTGTGTGTTGTACTGGCTCCTGGGGCCTGGGCAGACAAAATGTGGTCAAATTGTAATCTACTTAACTGCTTTCGGCTTTGTTTTTGATCAGGCCTGTTGAGGCCAAAACACTCTGACTTCAACCAGAAAACCGGAGACCGGAACCGCATATGGATTACAAACATGCTCTGCTGAATGAATCCATAACATAGAAAAAACACAACATTTTACAATCAGACTGTTATATTAGCAGAGAAGTAAAAAATTGCTGACAGAATACTGTGAATCTCATTCAACCTTGCAGAGTTGGGTAACACATGGGAGGACGACCTTTACATTTAAAAGGTCAACATTTAGAATTCTGTGTGATGCTGTGGTATTGGAGCAGCAGAGAATCAACGCCGTTAAAAAATGAGATTGTCTCCAAAGGAGTCATTCTAATCAATCAGAACCGTCCCAGTGAAGCCCCCCCAGGATCGACCAAATCCAACTTTTTCCAAAGCAGTGACTGATTTTTTAACACAAGATCCATAAAGGAACGGGTGGGAAGT
Source organism: Oryzias curvinotus (assembly GCA_023969325.1). Classification (NCBI taxonomy): domain Eukaryota; kingdom Metazoa; phylum Chordata; class Actinopteri; order Beloniformes; family Adrianichthyidae; genus Oryzias; species Oryzias curvinotus. Next base: position 34,803,480 of record CM043708.1, read on the forward strand.
TGACACGGTAATACAACATGATAGTACAATTTTCATTTCATTTATTTATTTGTTCCTTTCATGAAAATTGATGTTCAAATGTTGACATGTTTCTCTTACATATTAAACATTTTCATGATTGGAAGGGAGCAGATAATTATAAGAATTGTGTTCTTCAATTCTGCTGTTTAAATGTGTGGTTTAACTGCATAGAACATATAAATCAAGCAAACCTCAAAGCAGCTAAAAGTAAAAACAATGGTGCAGAAGTTAACCAAATAAGGTTTTTTCCCCCAAAAGTTACTCAAATAAATGTAACTGTCTAAATGTAACTGTCTGCTAACCACTTTTTAGAACAGTTAACCTGTAAAAGTAACTTTTTGTAACCCTGTTAATCTCATTCTGTACAAAAGGTAGTCCTTTCTTGTTCCGGATATTCAATACTGATGTCTACTTGAACACAATTGTTTTCCTTTTCCAGCGTCTCCGTGTACGTCACATTAACCATGAAATGCTGCTGTTTCACCCCCGTGCAGTAGGTGGCAGTGTGGACTTTTTCATTGATTTAAGACATAATTATAAGCCCCTGGGTGGTTATTTTTCTATTGTTATTTTTGCACTGTTTTATATTGGACTGTTATGTTCAATAAAGTTTGTTGTAAAAAAGAGTAAAAAAGTCTTTGGCTGTCTACAAAGTTCAAACCTTGAACTCTATGGTGCGGGATCATCGAGTATCCTGGAGCTTTACAGAGCTCAGACACGCTGCTCTCTACATTTACATTTTCTTTTAACAATACATATGATGTCACCCATTTGTCAAAGTTTTCTGATGGAGAAAATAGATGGAAATACTTCTTTCCAAATGACATCGTTCAATGCATTGTAGTCCATATTTTTCAATCCAGAGAGCATCGATGCACACTGGATTGTTGCAGAGACTTCTGGGAAGTTTCCAGGTCACTGGATTTTGGAATTGTAGGCTTGAAGTGGTGAACCCACTGTATAGTGCACTAAGTAGTGAGAGAGTTCGGACACAACCTTTCAGAGCTAACAGTGACAAAAATGTCTGTTCGGTTTGACCTTGAGCCTTTCTCTGTCATTAAGGTTTGACCTTCACACAATTCACAGCACGGTTTGGATTGGATTGATCTGGTCTGAGAGGGAAAATGACAATCCTGGATGACTTTGGGAGCATTTGATCATAAAAACCGTATTTAATTCTAGTTCTGACTTGCATTTGAGACCATCTTTGCTGTGAATTTGTTCCTTATAATGAACATGTTATTGAACTGCATTAGTAAATCAGCTCATGTGTTTCTTTCTGTTTTGGCTCTGAGTTAAAATAAGAAAATAAGAAACCAGTGCTGTGAAACACAATAATGCTGATTGCTGTTTTCTCAGGGAAATTCTTTGTTTGACTAGAAAAATGACTGTTAAAAGACACGTTAAAGAAGACTTGTCCTTGAAAGGACAGACTCCAACAGTTCAGCTAAATGAGAGCCGCTTCAGCCCCTCCTGCTTCTAATGTCCCCCCTGTTAACTTTTTCACCTGCAACTGAGGAGAATTATTGATCTGAGGTTTTTATAAAAAAAAGGATGGAAGGGGAGTTAATAGGCAGCTCCTCTGCAAACTCATAATGAATGAAGGCAATCACACAGAACAAATACACAGCGAGAGAGAATGGAGAACACATTCAGAGGCTCCAAAGGAGCACTGGAGGGGGGCATACAAATTGAAGGGGCGGGTAAATATAATAATGTGCGCCTCGTCCCTTTAATTGCAGTCACTAAAGACGAGTGTTGAGTGATGGGGGCAAAGGAGACGCGAGGAGACGGGAGCTGGTCTAAAGTTACAAACCACCATATTCCAGCTGAAGCTGTGAGGCCGGGCCGTCTCTCTCCTCCCTCCTGCTTCAGCTCCACACCAGTGTTCCAGCAATGTGACTGATTGATCCGCTAGATGAACAGTAAAGATTAAGAGGATGACAAATATGCATGCTGCTTACACAGCGCTTGGAGCTAATCCTGCCCCTCCACCCCCTGGACTCCCTTTTGAGGACCTGCTGCCGAGGAGAACCCGCAGACAGCTACAGACCCCAGCAACGCTCAGCCTCCAGACAGACCAGCAACAAGTGTCAGATCAGCCAGTGGGAGGACCCCTGACCATCTTCATCTGCTGAAGACTCCAACAACATTAGAGGCTGAGAACTGCCCCCAGGGGCCCCGAGGGAGAGCCAGGGGACCTCATCTGGACTTAAGTTCAAACTCGTCTGACAGAAACAGCCGTCTTGTCTCACATCATTCCACTTAATCATTTTGAGTGGAAAATGATGGAAGATCACCTGTCAAAGATCCCCATGATGGCCTCGTCGTCTCCCACCGAGTCGTCTGGCAGCAGCGGGGCTGAAGACAGCAGAGGAGGTGAGAGCAAATCCTCCCAGAGGGACCCAAACGGTTGTGACGTGTTCTTTTGTTTGCTTTATGGTGCATGTTAGCAGTTTGAACAGATCTGACAGCTCAGCGGTCTCTAGCTGCTCATTGAAGTCCAGTGTCATTCTTTTGAGGAGATGTCATAGATACGGTTGTAGTTAAACCTATCAGACTCAAAACAGGAGCCTTCTGGGGTCTGTCACTGCAGCGTGGAGCTGCGGGACGGCCGAGGTGGTGTGCAGATGGCAGGCACCTGCACCCAACAAAGCCTGGCTCAGCCGTCGATAACTAACTGCCCCCTTGACGCGTTTTGACTTGCAGCCAAGAGTCCAGGCCCGGGAAAGGCTCTGAGCCCAGCTCTGGTCTGCAAAGTGTGCGGAGACACCAGCAGCGGGAAACACTACGGCATCTACGCCTGCAATGGCTGCAGCGGCTTCTTCAAGAGGAGCGTGAGGAGGAGGCTCATCTACAGGCAAGAGAACCCCCGCCTGCCAAATCACTGGACAGGTCCTGCTTCACCACGCAGAGGCTAACGAGCATGTGAAGTTTACCACCAACACGTACTTTCATGCAAACAAAATGACCGAAAGCTACTACAGATAGATACAAATAATTGTACACATTTCTTTTTAAGAACTGATTAGCTCTTTCACAACACACTTTGAAACTAAAGTTAAACTCATATATATATATATATATACATTCATACATACATACATACAAAACTGCATATTCTAAGGTTACTTTATTGTTTATGTTTGTTAGAAATTATGCTTTTTAATCCATTATTTAGGTTTAATAATATGTCTAAAATTGAAAATTGTTTACAAATTAAACACAACTTTGGATTGTAATGCCAAAAATGTGTGTTTTTCTTTCAATAAACATCTATGTTTTCTCTATCACAGACTATATAAAATTATAGAATCTGTTCTTCACAACGACATAATAATCCTCAAGACACTGAAGCAATATTTCATGTTAATTTGTCGTGGTAACACATTTATATTTGTGACGTATATATAAATATTTATAGGAGCAAAGAGCAAAAACATGAAGCAAACCTGCAGAAACCTGTCAATACAACTGTTTCCAACACTTCAACATTGTCTAAAACAGCCAAAAACGCTGATCTAGAGGAAAGAGCTGTAACTCTGGTTTTGCTCCAAGCCCACGATGGTCTCTAGCTCTGCTGGAAAGTTTTCTGTCTGCCAGTAGAGAAAAGAAAAGAAAAAGACCAATCCACCTCATTTACAGCGAACCCTTCAGTGCACTGAAGGACAAACTACAGTCTCACTTTGTCTGTTGGGGTCTTTCATTAATGAAGATCAACCAGTGTATGGTTCCATTTTGATTGGACTTTGATTGGGTCAACAGGTGCCAGGCAGGTACCGGCATGTGTCCAGTGGACAAAGCCCACCGGAACCAGTGTCAGGCGTGTCGGCTGAAGAAGTGCCTGCAGGCCGGCATGAACAAAGACGGTGAGTTCCCACCCCCTGAGTCTGCCACAGTCGCCCCCTGCTGTCTGTCAGAGGCCAAACCTGAGCCCCCCCCCCCGTGTCATCTCCTCCCTGTAGCCGTGCAGAATGAGCGGCAGCCCCGCAGCACTGCCCAGGTCCGCCTGGACTCCATCGATGTGGACCCTGAGAAGGAGCACCTGGCCACCACGAGAGAACCTGCATCCTCGTCCTCCTCTTCCTCCTCCTCCTCCTCCTCCAGCAGTTCTGTCATCACATGGCCCCACATCACTTCCTCCATGGCCATCACGTCCTCCGTCACCCCCCAGCGCTGCGTCAGTCCTCAGAACAACCACCGCTTCATGGCCAGCCTCATGACGGCTGAGACCTGTGCCAAGCTGGAGCCTGAAGACGGTGAGGGGGTCAACATCTCACTCGTCTTCAAAACGTTCCTTTGCCAAAAATGCAAACCACTTCCTGCTCTGCTGGAGGAAAGAGGGGTTTTCTCCACGCAGCCTGAAAGCAGCTCTACTCTAAGACTGAAGCTCAAGCTGAGAGCGTAGAGCAGCAAAAAGGCTTTAGAGCAGCTCCTAAAGTCTGAGGAGGTCAGCTGTACCTCCCCGTCGCTTTGGCTTAACTAAACCTCATTATTGACTTTTAAATGTAACAAGACCCTGAAACGGAGTTGTGGCCACTCCAAAGAATGTGTTCCTCTGCTGACCCAGACCTCTTGTTTGTGTCTCAGTGGATGAAAACATTGATGTGACGAGCAACGAGCCGGAGAGAGCGTCATCAGAGTACCACATGGCTCTGTACCCCTCCAGCTCAGAAAACGTCTACGAGACCTCAGCCAGGCTGCTCTTCATGTCCGTCAAGTGGGCCAAAAACCTGCCGGTGTTCTCCAACCTGCCCTTCAGAGACCAGGTGAGAGCAGCCGCACAGCAACCGGCTGAGAAAAGAAGCCACTGTGGATCTCTGGCATCATGATAAGAGCTGCATGATGAACAGAAAATCCTCAACAAATGCACCTGGAAGAAGGAATCTTTACAACTTTACCACACAGACAACAAACTTGGACTTTAGGGTCTTCATTATTGACTAAAACACTTGGTTACACTGGAAATAAACAGAATCACTGCTGAAAGATCCACTCTGATCATCTTCTGATCTATTTTCAACGTGATCCTTTTTTTAAAAGTGATTCTTTTTTTAAAAAGTGATCTATTATTAACTGGTGATCATCATAATCCTTCTCATGCAGTTTTCAGCCAAAATGTAAAAAATCTTTGTTGTTTTCTAGTTTCTGCAGGGCAGCAGGGGTTCATTACAAATTAATCTCTGAGTTGTAGACCAGCCCTGCCCCACTTCCCATCGCCCATCTGTTTACACATTCTCCCACTAGCTTACAGCCCCTCACCCCCCCTAGCTAACATTACCAGTACAACAAAAATGGCCACAGTATTGTAATGTTTACCCTAATTGTCTTTATATTTGTCCTCCATCATGATAAACAGATGTTAAAACCACCAAAACCACCATCTTCATCAGAGTGGGTCTTTCAGAGAACCAGAGTTCTCTTGTCTGGTTCAAACTGCAGTTCAGGGGAGTTTCTACACGTGACAAACTAGACCATCACTAGAATTATTTGTTGTTCTTCCATCCACTGGAGTCCAGCAGATATGGCTGCTTGATGTCTTGTGCCTTTGCTGTGGCCAAACGCTGCTTCTGTGTTCACAGGTGATCCTGTTGGAGGAGGCGTGGAGCGAGCTCTTCCTGCTCTGTGCCATCCAGTGGTCGCTGCCGCTGGACAGCTGCCCGCTGCTGTCCCTGCCGGACCTCTGCCCCGGCATGCAGGGCAAAACCAGCTACACCAGTCTGGACCTGCGGCTCCTGCAGGAGGCCTTCAGCCGCTTCAAGGCCCTCGCCGTCGATCCCACAGAGTTTGCCTGTCTCAAGGCCATTGTGCTTTTCAAACCAGGTTAGAATCACAAAAAATGCTCCAATTTGTCTCTAACATCACAAACAAACCAATCGTAACAGCTGACCTGCCTCATCTGCTCAGAAATGAAGGAGAATTCTTTGAATGTGATGCTTCATTCAGTTCTTTCCCACACAGAGACTCGAGGTCTGAAGGATCCAGAACAAGTGGAGAACCTCCAGGATCAGTCTCAAGTCATGCTGGGACAACACATCCGCTCCCACTACCCCAGCCAACCAGCCCGGTAGGAAGGAAGAAGCAGAGCTCAGATGAAGCCAACGATAACACGTTTGGCTGTCTTGTTGAGGAATGAATGATTTCCATTTGAACTGAGTCACATGTTGGACCTCATCTGACCGTCATTAGTTCTATAAGGCCGATCTTTGTTTCAAGGTTTTCGATGGTTCGTGAAGCTTCTGTCCTTCCATCTTGCCTGCTGAGCGTCTTTCTGCTTTGGTCTTCCAGGTTTGGAAAGCTGCTGCTTCTTCTGCCCTCGCTGCGCTTTGTGAACTCGGAGCGGATCGAGTTGCTGTTCTTCCACAGGACCATTGGGAACACTCCCATGGAGAAGCTGCTGTGCGACATGTTCAAGAACTAAATTCTGTGTGCAGGTGTCAGCGGGACTCAGACCGATAACATGTGACGGATGTTTGCTTCCTTCTCTGCACTCATCTCAGAGCGCTGCATCTTGGGATTTTGTAAAAACCCTTTGATTGTTTTCTTGCTGCTTCCTCGTTCGTCTGCTGTTGCTGAACCATAAAAACCGTCCAGTTCCTGTTGGAATGTTTGCCGTCTGTTTCAGTTGTATTTATTTCTCTGCTGACTTCCTCTCAGCCTGTAGTATTTTGTCTTTGGTGTTTCATTATCAGTGTTACAGTGCTGGTGTCGGTTGGTAGATGGATTGTGTGCTTCTTCTGTCAATAAAGTGACTTAAGTTTTGCCTTTTGAAAGTAAACAGTGTTGTAACAGATTCTTAATGACTCATTTTTCTACCTTACAGAACAGAACTGCACCAAAATGAAACCAGTTATTTTCCTTGACTGTATGTGAGACCTGTCAATCAAACATTTTGAGCGTTGGATGTGGGGGCCATAGGCTCCACCTACTTTTATCTGATTTGTCAGTTTATAACTTGAACTTGAACGACAGAAAAAAATTAGAAAAATCTGGATGATCAACAAAAGGCATCAGATCCAGAATGTTTCTTCTGACCAATAGAATGACGGAGTAACAGCTGTTTCTTTCTCTATTTCAAAAAAGTTCATAGTGTCTGTATTTTAACAGACTGCTTAGGTTCTTCTATTATCAGACTCAGTTGTGTTTTGTGGAAAAAAAAACACAACTGAGTCTGATAATAGAAGAACCTAAGCAGTTTGTTTATTTCTCTATTGAAGTCGGTGGGATTTTGGCTTCTTGGAGCCAACAGGTACTTCCTGTTTGGAACGCAAGGGGGAGGAGTCACTCAGTCCAGTTCTCGTATACATCTTGTCCTGTACAGCTTTTTCAAACACCACCCTCTTCTGGCTTAGAGATAAAAATGCTTCCACCCACTCTTGGGCGTCTGTTCCAGGTTCTCCTTCATAAATGCTGCCGTATACAGTCACAGTTTGGAGTTCAAACCTCTGTAATGGAAACATTTGGACAAAGAAACATCTTTAATGTGAAGCTTGAAGCATCAAAAGGTTTTCTCACATGAATCCGTTCATCTATGAACTGCTGCCATGTAGAATAAAGAAGTGCAGATGAACAGATAATCCCAAAAGCTGGCTCTGCAGTACATCAGAGAGGTTTTGGTGTTTTCTGTGAAACCAGACTGTGAAAGGTGAACCATGGTGTAGTGAGGGCCCACTGTAATGTGTCTGTAAAATATTAGGAATCTCTGCTCCTCTGAGGAAGATGTTGAGGGGTTTTCTGCTGACGTTGTGTCAGCTTTTCTACACGGCAGTAAAGTCACTAGTTTTCAGTTCTAGTACAAAGATTCCCTTTAATGTAAAGAAAACTAAAAGCTTTTCTTTGGTGAGCAGCCCTTCCTGGTTCTGTTTGCCATGAGCAGCTGCAACCATGGAAGCGAGAACGTGGCTGGGGGGGTTTGGCGCCACAGACCCGTATTGGTGAAACTTCAACACTGTTTTCTGTTCAATGTGAGAGAAAACATCGGAACTGAACAGAACTGTTTTAGACCCACTTTGACCATCTTTTGATCTATTTTCAAAGTGTTTTTCTTTAATTATGATTATTTATTTTTTTTGAGTGTTGGATGTGGGGGCCAATACCCCAAGAAGTAAGCCCCCCCTGACTTCTCATCATCGCTTTGTTCACTCGCTCTCCCGCTAGCTTACAGCCCCTCACAACAGTTTTGGAGTTATCCAGCCGTACAGTTTAGATCCAGATTCCAGGAAAACAAAGACGTTCATGGATCTATTTGTCTGTAAGTTGATACATCAGAATGGAGCAGAGCAGAGAGAATGGGATTTGTTTTTCTGTGTCACAAATACGATCTTTTTCAAACAACATTTTTTGTCATCTCCTGATTCACAACAATTTGAAGAAAAGAAATACTCAGAAATGCAGTTTTAAGCTTTATTTGTCTTTTTATATGTCCTCCACCATCAGAAAACTGACACAAGAAGATGTTAAGAAGACCAAAAACACCATTTTCATCAACTGTACAAGACTGTTTGTAAAAAAGAGAAATATGACAACAAGTGAAACATCAAGATTTTTAAAGAGTCAGTAAGAATCTAAAACACAATAAAACACAAAGGAAAGTTTTTCAGTAAATCAAAGACATTTTAAATTCCCAGAGAGCTGATTGGTTTAAATCTTTAACAAGTACAACAGTAGAAACAGCATCAAAGCTGCAGGAGGTGACAATCAGCTGACAGTTGCAGTGCAGGACCATCACACTTTACATCAATGTATAGAAAACACAGAATTTTAGCCTTTAAGAAAAAAAATCCCCTTTCAGCTTCAAGCAGCAAAGATTATTTCAAAAGTTAAAAAGATCTGTTTGAATGAACACAAGTTCATACCCAGACACGCTAACCCTGAGATAAAGTCATGAAAACAAATCCTTTCAGCTTTCAAAGGGGGAACGGAGGTCGAGGCTGGACTTGGGACGTTTTGGTCTTGAAGACGACCACGCCGCAGATCATTCCCACAGCAGCCAGAAGACATCCGGCCATGAAGACCAGGTTCAGGTTCAACCCTGGAAACAAGAGAGGCTGAGCTGACTCAGTCTGGCTCACAGACGCACTCAGAAATCTCTTCTGGACTGCCGTACATACCTGACGCACTGTTGTCTGAGTGCAGGCGCAAAGGACCCTGGGAAATGAAGTGTGCTCCGCTCTGGACGGCGGCCTCTCTCTTGTGGATGTGATGATGAGCGTTTGAACTGGAGGAGTTCATGCATCCCTGAGAGCACCTGGTGTTGGGGTTCCCTGCTTCACACACCATCACTGAGCAGCTGATGTACACCTGAACACAACATCACACTGTGTCACTCCTCCTGTCCTGCTGCGCCCTCTAGTGGACCAGGGACACAAAGGTGGTCCAATCCTCCTCAAACGTCTGCCACAGAACCACATTCATTCAGGCTCCAATCGCAGAGTTAAACTTTCTAAAGTCAGAGCGGCGGTTTTACAGACCTTTGTCACAGAAAAAGGAGAACCGAGACATGAAGAACACACACCTGATCATGCAAACCAATGAACTTGAAGGCCTCCATGCTGAACCGGAACTGTTTCTGGTTGGAGGGGGCGTAAATCTGAACAGTTGGATCCACTGTGCACCTTCAGAATGACACAGAGATGTTTGTCTTTTTGTCTGGGAATGGCAGGATAACACACAAAGTACAGTCTAAAAACACCCCTCTTCTTGACTCTGAATGACCCAAGAGGTGAGCCACGGATAGCAGAATATGACCTTTGGTTGGAAAATATATGGATTTTCTCTGTGCTATGTTCACATGCCTACCCATTGTCAATGATGGTGTAGGTGGGGTGGTAGTTGGGGTTGTCATAGGGTGAGGCTCTGCAGGACTCCACAAACATCTCAGTGTTGTTGACTGAAGAGGAGGCTTCAATCTCCATGTAGATCTTGCTTCCTAAGTCATACTCCAGAGGGTAGGAGTTTGGGTCAATCATGGCTTGGTACTGGCTATCTGGGTAGAACTCAAACTGGTAGGTGAAGGTGCCGAAGCCTCTCTCCCACACGGTGACGTTCTTCCTGTGAGCTGTGAAACCCACAGTCATGTTGCTTCTCTTGGCGTACTGGCAGTAGAAGCTGATCTCCATGAGGTGCTTCCTGGTGATCAGCTGACTGGAGTCGTCCACTGAGGTGATCTCATTCTTGAAGATGAGGTTGTCGTCATCTTCCTCGACCTGAGTACCACAGGCGTTGAGGGGGAAGTCGGCGATGACGTGAGAGCTGTTGGAGTGAGTGGTCAGGCTGCAGACAGTGTTGGTGGGGTCACTCAGCTCCAGATGGTCTTCAGAAAGTCCATTGAGGGAATCTTTGTGGATCTCCACCCTCATGGAAGACTCACCACAGACAACGTTGGCTTTGACTGGAGGGAGAAACCATTCATAGAAAAACACCTTCATCCACACAGACCTACAAAATGACATACATTTATAGAATAGAGGAAAGTTGCATTTTAGCTGCTATTTTCTTTTAAATAAGCCATTTCTGAGGGAAATCTTTTTGAAGACCATCAGTCTATTTGAGTGTATTACAAGTATACTTAGGCCAAATCTGAATGTCTCCCTTACCCCTACAGCTTCTCGCTTCCCCTCCAATTGTAAGGGGCATTTGGAGGGGTAGGGTTGTTCCAAATGGCTTTTTAAGGGCTAACCCTCAAAAAAGGGCATCCCTCTGCTGCAAGGATGTTCTGCATCACGCTGTGCCATGGAGGAACAGTGCTTTTCTTCATGTGGGTGTGCTCTGATGCACAGAAGTTTACATTTAAATCTGAGTAATGACTTTTTGTTTCTAAAGGTATAAAACCAATGTTGTTATGTATTTCAAGAGCTAGCAGCTCATGTAGCTAACGTAGCTGACCTGCGACTACTGAAGACGGGTTAGGGTTAGAATTAGAAGATACAGTTTTTCTATAAATCTCCGTTTGGAGGGCTACATGTAGAGATAGGGAGAAGCCTTAAGGGTAGGGGAAGAATTCGGATTCGGCCTTAGTCTGTACTAAAAGTGAAGCAGTATGCTTGATGTTTACTTCTCATATCCTCTCTATATATTATAAACTAAAATGTTTCAATTTGCTCTAAGAAAAGTATTTAGTAAGTATACTTCCCACACTACGTGTACATCTTATACTTGCCATACTTATACTCAGGTACATGAAAAATAAACTTCAAGTTTACTACTTTTTATTAAGGGGAACACTTTGTTTAGAGGGGAATTGGTATGAAAGTGACGTTGTAAATAACTGATTTATTCGAATAGTCATTTTATAATTTGCATCAGTTCAATATTTGGTGCTTTGCTGCTGTGCATTGTCCGGTTTTCTTTTTAAAATAGAAGATTGTAGACTCACTTTGCTCCTTTCCAATGTCCACGAGAACACACCTCATCTCAGTCTGATAGACACCAGACCTAAAACATATTGAAAAGACTTATGCATTCAGGAAAAAATGTGTGTACATGTACCTCTGATATAAATAAAAAACTATTTTGGTTAAAAAAGAATACATCGTTGGTTAATTCTACATGTTTTAATTCTAGAATTTGTTCCCTCAAACTAATTAATTTGTAATAGTATTTGCAGCTATGTGAATTCTAAAATAAACATAAAGCTGCTTTTTAGGGCCAATAAATAATTCCAATTAATAATACTATATAATTTTCTTAAGGTTTTAACAAGTGAAATGTCACTTACTGTGAGACGGGTGTAGCATGAACATGATTATAGGAGGCAGTCTGAAAGCTGCTAATAGCTGACCTGCAAAAAAATGAAGAAAAAAAGGATTGTTGATGATTGTTTTTTCCTCCAAACTATCTTTTTGCTAAATGCAACAAACTTGAGGCTCACCCAGTTGCTGATTCCACAGCAAAGCAGATTGGGTAATGTTCTCCCAGGTCATCTGCCATGGGTGTCCACCGGATGACAAACTCATTGTGCGTGCTCCTGTGCATGCTAATGTTTGAAGGTCCACTCATGATGAGGTCTTGTATTCTGCATGAAAACCAAAGAGAGGATGATGGATGGCATCCTGCAGCCACCAGGCTTCTCTGAGCTCCACCTGACTTACACTGAATGTGTTGCTTGTGCTTTGACTTTAATCTCCACCTCTTTGTTGACCTCTGCCTTAATGCGTGCTCCATCTGCAGGGGTAGGATGCACAAACGTTGGCAGGTAGACTCCTTCTTCACAGGAAGGGACCGCTGGATCCACTGCAGTTAGAAAGGACAGACAAGTACATTCTAAATGTAAGTACCGCATGATAAAATCAACAAGGCTTCTTGGAGTTCACTGATAAAAAAAAAGGAAAAGTATTCATCTGAACTAAATGTTATCTGGCTCTGTTAAATCCTAAAAGAACCAGTGGAAAATGTAAATATTACACTTCAGATAACACTGTCTCTTTGTTCTTCAGAGCTCAGGCTGTGATGTCATACGATTGGAACAGAAAACCTTTGGTGTGGTCTTGCACAACATGTAAAAGTTGATATTTCATTGTGTTTCTTATATGTGTTTGTTAAAACAGTAGCAAGGGAAAAAGCATTGTTGGATCAAAAGACGGTGGTTTTTATTAGTTGAATGAAAAATCTAGAAAATCTGACAACAAAGACAAATATCCTTACCAAGTAAAGAGAACTGGAGGGGCAGTTTACTGAGAGGTGGAGTGTTGGTGTACGGAGGAGCTCCTGCAGTAGTTGTGCTTTGTCTTGTGGTGGATCTTGTGCTTGTTGTTTGTTTTGTTGTTGTTGCTCTTGTTGTTGTTGTCGTTGGTGATAGTGTGGTTTTTTGTCTTGTTGTCATTGGTGGTAGTGTGGTTTTTTGTCTTGTTGTCGTTGGTGGTAGTGTGGTTCTTGGTGTTGTTGTCTTTGGTGATAGTGTGGTTCTCCGTGTTGTTGTCGTTGGTGGTAGTGTGGTTCTTCGTGTTGTTGTTGTCTTTGGTGATAGTGTGGTTCTCCGTGTTGTTGTCGTTGGTGGTAGTGTGGTTCTTCGTGTTGTTGTTGTCGTTGGTGGTAGTGTGGTTCTCCGTGTTGTTGTCATTGGTGGTAGTGTGGTTCTTGGTTTTGTTGTTGTCGTTGGTGGTAGTCTGGTTCTTGGTGTTGTTGTTGTCTTTGGTGATAGTGTGGTTCTCCGTGTTGTTGTCGTTGGTGGTAGTGTGGTTCTTGGTGTTGTTGTTGTCGTTGGTGGTAGTCTGGTTCTTGGTGTTGTTGTTGTCATTGGTGGTAGTGTGGTTCTCCGTGTTGTTGTCGTTGGTGGTAGTGTGGTTCTTCGTGTTGTTGTTGTCGTTGGTGGTAGTGTGGTTCTCCGTGTTGTTGTCGTTGGTGGTAGTGTGGTTCTTGGTTTTGTTGTTGTCGTTGGTGGTAGTGTGGTTCTTGGTGTTGTTGTTGTCGTTGGTGGTAGTGTGGTTCTTGGTGTTGTTGTTGTCTTTGGTGATAGTGTGGTTCTCCGTGTTGTTGTCGTTGGTGGTAGTGTGGTTCTTCGTGTTGTTGTTGTCGTTGGTGGTAGTGTGGTTCTCCGTGTTGTTGTTGTTGGTGATAGTGTGGCCTTTCGTGTTGTTGTTGTCGTTGGTGGTAGTGTGGTTTTTGGCCTTGACCACCACCATGAGCGTAGTAAGGAAATCGGGTCTGATTGGTTCTGAGAAGGTGGTGTGGGACTCTCCACCCGCACACTCCTCTTTCTTCTGACCAGCAGTGGATGCTTGTGGGCCTTTGATCCGTCTGAGTAAAACAGATCAATATGCTGTCGGGAATAATCTTCTACCACCATCTCAAAGCCATAGACTCTGGGGTCAGCACTGCCCTGCTGATAGTGCAACGTGCAGGAATCCTGAAGGGGGAAAAGTCCACACAACTGAAGTTGACAAAGCACGACTTCTTCTGTTTGTGAGATTCTTGTACAAAACTGTTTTTGAACCAACCTCATCAAGGTGAAAGCCTGATGGTCGATCACATCTGTCGCACTCTCTGTCATTGTAGTTTCCATAGCGACAGCGGACTCTGTCACCATCAGGATCAAAGGACATCAGCTTGTATGACCGCGGGCAGTTTTCAGGAACTCTTGAATGGACACAAAGAAGGATTAGTTAGTAGTTCACACAACTGTCAACAAAACTGGGTTAAATCAAGGAAAGTAATTACAAACAACTACATACGTTACTGACT